>OZ024706.1:21108618-21245504 GCA_964016945.1 Microplitis deprimator | reverse complement strand
AATGAAGTAATCAATAAATTTGTCTACGTGTTGTGTAATTAAAATCACCAGCAATATCCACATTGTAACAAATAATATTCTATTGTTGATTAAAATAAAAAATATAGAGGCCAAAAACTGGAATACAATACAAATAAAGAAGTTGAATCTTCATTTGTTTTATGAGCCTAGTATGTAAATTGCTGTTTTTACTTGCTTCATCAAATTTTAGTCCAAGAATTTTCTCGTAGTATTGATATTTTTATTACACTGTAAAACATCACCGGGGTAAGTTCAAGCGGTGTAAGTGTTAGAAATTCAACACCGAAAGCGGTGTGAAAATAACGCCGTCGCCGGTGTGAATATTCTGTACCGGTGTTAAATAAAATTCCCCGGTGTTAAAATAACGCCGCCACCGGAGTAGATATTCTTGACCGGTGTTAAAATATTTTCCTTTGTGAATATTTTTACTTACTCGATCATTAAATTAATCAGTGTTTTCATTGATAAATTAAATTATTGTTGATTAAAATGGTGGAAGTAAAATTTTTTAATTTTTAAATAAATTATGATATAATATTAATAAATGGGTCATTCCATGTCAAATCGACCAGTTGTTGGAATCGACCCCTTTCAAATTGGATGAAATTTGTTCAAAACTTTTCTTTTACCATAAAACAGAGATTCGCCACAGGAAAAAAATGAGAAAATTTTTTTGCGAAAGTTATTCGAAATTCAAAATTTTACTATTTTTCTCATTTTCCAACTTAATTTTTTGAATATCTCGAAAACTATGATAGATACAGAAATGGTCTTGGTTTTGTTTTGAAGAGGACACTTGGGGCTTTTGAAAAAAAAAAATATTTCGTAAAAAAATTTTGAAAAATGAGAAAGCTTTCGAATTTTGAATATTCAAAAACCGTCAAAATCGTATGGTGACACGAAATTTGGGGCTCAATTTTTTTTACTACACTACCTTTAAGCAATCTTAAGAGATCCTGAAAATTTCAGAGAGGTGTTTTTTTTTGTTTCAAAATTATGAATTTTTGAACTTGGCAAAAAAAAATTTTTTTTTGTTTTCACCCCTGAGTCTCGCATAGTTAAGAAAAAAAATGTCATTTTTAGAATGAAAAGATTATTTCACCACGTTTTTATTGACGCGCTTTCATGGATTGTTCGGGTAGAATTTTGTAATTGATTTTGGAGTAACTTTCCGATGAACTAGATATTTAAAATTTGACGCATGACTCAGAATTAGATAGACAGTGCAAGAAAATAAAGAAAAAAAAAATGAATAAATAAAAATGAAAAAAAAATTCTTATCCATTTGTTTGTCTGCTCGGTATAAAATTTCCATAATCATTTTAAAACTAACTTCTGAATATGACTTACATTCTTGAATATAACTCACAACTGAATGGCAGATAAAAAAAACACCGTTTAATGAAGATTCAATGAAGGAAATGAAAAGAATGCGACGATTAGGACTTCCAGATGTATTTAAAATTCTTAACTAAAAAGGATCTGGCTTTAATTTATTTTGATATTTTTAAGTTTAAATTTAATAAAACATGATTTTTGCTTGCTTCTTAATTTTATTTTTCAGAAAAAAAATAAAAAACAAGTAACTAGTTTGATAGATTACTGGTAGGAAGACATAACGCTTTACTATTTCAGATATAGTCAGTTGTTATCAAGGTGATCAAAATCGATTTTACAATTTCACACATGTTATATTAAAAAGCAGCAAATAATGATCGAAATAAAAAAACTCTTTAATATACCACGTTTTTAAAACAGACTCACAACTGTAAAATCCCGGGAAAAAATGATCAGACCTGATCAGACATGAACAGGCATGAGTCTTCAAGTCTGATCAGACATGAAAAATGACCATGCCTGACCAGGCATGTTCAAGCTCGATCATGTCTGTTCAGGCCCATCCGGGTAAAAAAATTATAGATAAAAAATGGCCCTATATAATTATAAATAATTACGGATAACTATATTATACAATTATATATAATTATTTCTATAAAAATAAAAATAAATAAATTTCGAGCGTGTGCAGGAATTGAACTGTGGACCTTGCGCTCGGAAGCTTAACCCGCTACCTGTTGACCTAAGAGATTGACTTGAAAAAATACACTTACGCAAAAAATTAAAGGAACAGAAAAATTTTATAAATTTTTTAGTGATTTTTGGAAGGCTGCAACTTGGTGAAAAATAATCGTATCGAGATTTAAAAAAAAGCATTTTATAGCTTGAAACCTCTAGTTTCAGTTCATTTTTTCAAAATTTTTTAAGAGCTCCGGCTATTGCGCAAACATGAGAAATATCGCGAGACAAAAAATTTTTTAATTTTTTTTTTTTTTCCGAAGAGCCCACGGACCGCGGAAAAATTCTTTAAACTAAACCAATGCATAGATCGTTTAGCAAATTTATTCAGCTTTAATTTGGCATTTTCTTAAACCTCGTAGGACGATTTGTCGCAGAGATATCAACCTTCAAACAAAAAATGATCTTCTTGGCTATAATCATCGATACTTCAGGTACCAATGATCGCACTGTAAGTTGAAGGGCGGCGTTAAATACTTGAATAAATTCCCTACAAGAACCTCTTAACATTTTAAAAAAAAAAAATTTCTTTTATTTTTAACATCCCTTAGAAGTAAGCACAAACAAATGGCTTTTTTTGGTTTTTGAGTAAATCAACCGCTACTCTGCAAATATCGATAAAAAAAAATAATGTTGCCAGGAACTTTTTTAGCTTAATGTACCCCCAAGAACCCTGTAAATTTTCAAAATGATCTATCAAATCGTTTTTTGGGAATCATCGATCAAAGTTTTGCTAAACAATTAAAGGAACAAAACTTGTTCCTTTAATTGTGTAATCATAATCAGAATAAAAAAAAAATTTTTTTTCGACTTTTCTTAAATTTTTTCGTTCGTTACTCAGCAAATGCAAGGAAAAGACGAAAAAAAAAAAATTTCCAGAAAATGTCAAAAAAAAAAAAATTTCGAAAACAAAAAAACAAGTTCCAATTTTTTTTTCTTGAATTTTTTTGACATTTTTTGGAAATTTTTTTTTTTTTTGTCTTTTCCTTGCATTTAGCGAGTAACGAACGCCAAAATTTAAAAAAAACTTTTTTTTTTTTTAAATGATGAGAGGTTCTTGTAGGGAATTTATTGAAGTACTTAACGCCGCCCTTCAACTCATTGTGCGATCATTGGTACCTGAAATATCGATAATTATAGCCAAGAAGATCATTTTTTGTTTGAAGGTTGATATCTCTGCGACAAATCGTCCTACGAGGCTTAAAAAAATGCTAAATTGAAGCTGAATAAATTTGCTAAACGATCTATGCATTGGTTTAGTTGAAAGAATTTTTCCGCGGTCCGTGGGCTCTTCGGAAAAAAAAAAAGTATTTGGAAAAATTCAAAAGTGCACACCTCAAACGCTCATGCAATATTTGGAGTAGTAAATTTACTTTTATTGATTATACTGAACCACATATTTTTTTTTAAGAGAACAAGAAGTTTTATCTGCTTAATCAACATGAAATAATTTTTGACAGTACGATACTGACAATTCTTATTTACCTACTGAGAAAGATAGTTAAATAAATAATACCAAAAATTAAAAAGAAAAGAAAACCAACTTAATTACATTTTATTTTTAATTTAATTTAAATGCTCTGCTAGATTTTGTCTCTACTAATAAAAACTGTCTATATATATATAAAATTAGATTTCTGATTGATTTTAAGAGCTTGACATTGAATTGAAAATAACTTGTGAACAATGCGGAATTTCGAAAAACTTTCTTCATAATAATTTGTAAGGAATAAAATTATCTACAAATAGTTCGAGTGGAATTTTTCAATAAGACTGATAATTTCGCCAGAAAAGTAAAAAAATCTTAAAATTTACTATATATTTGATTTTGAGCTTAAATAACTTTTGAACAATGAGATTTATCAAAAAATGATAAGAGACTTTTTTTGTAGAGCGTTCACTTTCCTACAAAAACATTCATTGTTAATAATAATCCGTTAATTAGTTTGTAAGCTAGAAAATTCTAAAAAAAAATATTTTTCCCGTGTTATTTAAATGAAAAATAGAAAAATGGTTTGAAGCAAACATTAATATCATTATTAAGAGCCCGGATTGGTACCAAAATTTTTATTTTTAGTTATACTTTCAATTTTTGGATACCATAAAAAAAATAATTTTTTTTTTTTTTAGGTCTCATAGTCTCAAAAGTTTCTTTCGGACCTAAAAAAAAATTTTAAGACTATGAGACCTAAAAAAAAAAATCATTTTTTTTTGACACCTTAATATATATATATTTGTGGAGAAAAAATTGCGCATTTGTTATGAGTCGAGACTATCAGATTTGGGTTTTTATTTAAATATTAATGAATGGGACGATTTACAATAGTAAAATTCAGAAGGCTTCCTAAGGGTTAAAGTCAAAAGCTAATAAAAAAAATTCAGCATGATAAGTCGAGGTTTCGGAAGATATCTTGTTTACATCCATACAGGCCAACTGACGTCCAAGTGAAATATTTTTCATCTAACTTTTTTGTTTAATAATAATCGAAATAAATAATCATAACTACGTCAGAAATATTAATTGAAATCTCCTTTTGCTAGTGGTGTACTTTTTATATTATATAAATGCAATATGAAGCTGGTGGAAGTGATTTGAATTGAGTAGATCACGATTTTTTTGTTTGGTGACAATAACTTGACTCATAACACAACAGCAGTTTACATTTTTCGGGAGGTATTAACGTCATTTCTAAAAGAAAAAATTTCAAATGTTTCTAAAATAATTTATTTTTTTGATGGTGCAGCAGCGCAATATAAAAATTGATATGACTTATCGAACTTACTGCATTATGAAGAAGATTTGGGAATCCAAGCGGAGTAGCATTTTTTCACAACCTCTCATGGGAAGGGTCCAAGTGATGGTTTGGGAGGAACAGTTAAAAAATTAGACAGTCGAGCCAAGCTTCAGTTAACGACTGATGACCAAATTCAGACACCCGAAGAACTTTGTAAACGGGCAAAAGAACATGTTAAAGGTATCTACAGCCACTTCGTCTCAGATGAACACATCCAACATGTTAAAAAAAATTGAATAAGCGATTTCAAAATGCTCTACCAGTAACAGGAATACGCAATTGTCATGCTGCTGTTCCTATTTCAACTGATGTGATAAGAATCAAAACTTTATCGTCATTTACAGAAGAAGTAGATTTTCGATTAAAAAATACTAATGTTTATAAGCTTACCGATGATGAATCAAGCATCAAAACAAAGTAAAAAAATAACTATTTTTATTTTTAGTCAATAATTAATAATCAATTATTATTAAATAATCTATATAACTGACTGGTTTCAGATTAAGAAAAAGAAATGAGATATTAACAACGAAAAGAGAAGTAAAAAAAAAAAGATTTACATAGGATAGTATTTATAGAATTTGAATTTAAAATTATACTTGCGAACAATAGAAAAGCAATTTCAATTTTGAAAATTTTTTTATTATCATATCGTGAATTTTATTTTTTATTATTAAAAATAACGGAATCAAATAATCATTTAACTTAACATCATCCGAAGTTTAAAAAAAAAAAAAAATTTATTTTCCAAAATTCAAAAATTTATATCTTTGAAAAAAGAAACCACCCTCTTGAAAATTCCAGGATATTTCAAGATTAGTAAGAGGTACTCTTTAAAACAAAATTAGCCAAAAATTCCATAGCGGGCTTTGATTTTTACGATTTTTTAAACTTCAAAATTTTCCCAGTTTTTGATTATTCATAAATTTTACCGAAAAAAAAATTTTTTTTTTATAGTCTTAGGTATCCCCTTTAAAATGAAGTTTGGCCCATGTCTGTAACTATAATAGTTTTCGAGATATTACGGAAAAAAATTTGAAAAACCTGAAAATGGCAAAATTTTGAAAAAAAACTTTTTTAATGTTTTTCTTTGACACAACTTTGTTTTATGATAAAAGCAAACTTATGACCAAATTTCATCTAAATAGGAAGGGGTCGATTCCAACTATTGGTCGATTCGACATGGAATGATCCTACTATGAAAACGCTCCCTTATGCCCATTCTCATGACTATGAACAATTTGCATAAGGAAGTCGTTTTCATCTGCTGTGAGATTGACAACTTCATATGTTAGACCCAATACCAAAAGATCGTGTGGACACTCCAAGCTCTGTAGACCTCTCCCTTCGACGTGCCGGGAAAGGTATAATCTGGTGACTGAGGGATGACGCGACCGATGATCCGAGGACAATAGATCCGCGACGATTGATCCGCCGATGAAATATACTCACACACACATAAATGTGAAAAATTTGGGTGTGAGTATATTTTTAATGTTACACGCGCACAATATTAGTGAAAAAAGGGCGTAATTTTTCACATTTATATGTGTGTGAGTATATTTTATCGGCGGATCAATCGTTGCAAGGATCAATTGTCGTGGATCTAATGTCGCGGATCTAATATCTTCCGATCTCCGGTCGCGTAACCGACTGAGGACTTAGGGTGCATGCTCTGATTCGTATTCATGACTTTGCGTGTCTTGATATCGAAGTCTCTCCGTTCCTTTCGGGCCGATTTAAGGACACCGAAAGATTAGAGGAGTATCGGGACAGCAAGCATGTTTGTTGCATAGACTTTGTTTTTTCCGGAAAGTTCTGATGACCAGATTTTCCGGAGTCTCTGCACATACTCGCTGCAGAGAGTCATTTTGATTTTAGGAAGATCCTGCATAGGACTTCCCTCAATTCCTAGATATTTGTACGACTCTCCGGCGTCAAGATTGTCGATGACGCTCCCATCTACTAACTCGATATCTTCACGCACATCAGAGCACTTACCCTTCACCAGATTAACGACCGCACACTTGTCCAACCCAAAAGCCGTGCCGACATCCCGTGTATACTCCCCTACGATATTCGAGGCTGTCTGAAGGTGTTCCTCATCAGGGGCATATACCTTCAGATCATCCATGTAGAGTAAGTGGGTGGTCGAATACTTCCGATCGGTTGGTGGGCCAACTGAGAATCCACGGATACGGCGTAGCGCAACAGATATTGGCAGCAGTGAGATGCAAAACAGCAGAGGGCTCAGAGAATCTCCCTGAAAGACTCCTCGTTTATAGTGTACAACTTCGGTTACACGTTTGTCGTTGCCACATGAGATGTGGAACCGTGTTCGCCAAAGTTGCATTGTACGCTGGATGCATCCCACTGTATCGCGATTGACCCCAAGGCATTTGAGCAAAAAGAGAATAAGCTCATGAGATGTTGAGTCAAATGTCTTGCGGTAGTCAATCCAGGCCATTGACAGGTTGCGCTGATAGTAGATCGCGTCTTGAATGACAACGATCTACTAACGTATTTTCTTTGAAACCTGACAGGCCTCTTTCACTGCCACGTTGTTCGTATATCTGCTGCCATACAGGATCTATCACCTCCATAATGCAAGTGTTTAAGATTTGAGTAAAATTCTTATAAACCGCATTCAAACAGGTGATAGGCCGGTAGTTCTTTGGGTCAGACAAGTCACCTCTCTTAGGGATGAGCACGGTTCGCCCTTCTACAAGCCAGCATGGAATTGGTTCGTCGCCTCTGATAAACGCTGTAAAAATCAGGGCCAGATGGCTATGGGTAGAAGTTAGTTTGTTCCACCAAATTAAGTTAATGCCATCCGGGACCGGAGTAGCCCAGTTCATTATTCAGAGCTGAACGAACTTCTTCAACGCTGACTTCAGAGCTCTCTTCATCAGCATTGTCGTTACGATATTGTCGACAAAATGCCTCGAAGTCGTTGAGAGCTAAAGTGTCACGATTCACGTTCGGTTGATCACCATACAACTCGGACCAGAAAGCTTCTACTCGCTCGATGGATGGGGAATCGCCAAAAACAGTTGTCTTAGGAGTCAGAAAGTGTGAAGGACTGAACCGAAACAAAGAGTTATCAGTAAGCCGCTTCAGCTTTTTCTCTAGTGACTTTTTAGCAGTCACCAGAGCCCGCAAACTGTTGAGGGAATCTTCTTTGATGTTAAGAAGATTTTCCTTATTCAGTGTGTGATGTTGGTACCGTAGTCTAGCCGCAGTACGGCAGAATTTAGGTGTAAACGCTTTACGAGCATTTCCATACTCAATCACACACTGAATGCGGAAAACATGTTTCCGGAGATCATCAATCTTCAGTGAAAGCTACCCGATGCGCCCTCTCATCTTAGCCTCAGGCGAAGAGACATTCCTTCTTGATGAAGATAAGAGTGAGGAGGCACCATCGTAGACAACTTGATTGATGGTGAGCAAAGTAGAGTCCTCCTGAATCCGAGTGGATAGTTCGTGGTTTTCCGTGTCTAGTAGATGTTTTGGTTAGTGTATTTTCTTTGAGATACATACTTGCCGTGTGTCAAACTCATTGTTAGCGTCTTCGGAAGAACGGCGTCTCTCCTGATGTAGCTGTGCTGAAAAAGACAGACGATGAGATAACCATTTGTTAGTTAACAGTGATCTTCGTGTTCACCGGAGATAAGAGGCATAATCACGGATGTGAGAAATGGCTATAGTTAGTGTGTATATCGCTCCAAAGAGCATGCATCCTAGCCATGTATCCTCTCCACTCCGGTCCACTGTTAAGATAGCACATCAGGAGGTCTACACGTAATTCCTCCATCCACGTAAATGCGGTCCGTCGTTCGTCAAAGTCGTCATCTTTCGGAATCTCGGTGCTCCACCGAGCTAGTGCGTAGCCCTTATCCGAGAAGGACCGGTTGTGAGGGGCACTTTTTGGTTCAGTATCGTCTTGAACTCAGTTTGAGTTTACGTTGGGGAGTTAACCCAACGTAAAGTTTGTTATGCGATTAGTAGGTCAGCAGATCGAAGGCTGACCTACATTGCCCACGATGCGCCACGAGGTAAAGGAAATCCCTACTGGCCGCACAAAATGCACCGTGGGCATTATTATTATTATTATTATTATTATTATTATTATTATTATTATTATTATTATTATTATTATTATTATTATTATTATTATTATTATTATTATTATTATTATTATTATTATTATTATTATTATCATCATCATCATCATCATCATCATTATTATCAGTGCAAACATGCAGGTGTTCCAAAAAAAAGGAAAAGACAGTTTAGTCATTCATTTAGACGTCTTTGATACCATGTCTATACGCATACACACCCACGTTTTTATAAATATATCGTGTATATTAGACTGTGCCAAATATAATCAATATTTTTAACTTCCAGCTAAAAAAATTAAAAATTTTCAAAAAAAAAGGGAAGTTATAGGTTTCAGTCCCTCAATTTACCTATAAATTGTCTTATTGAAAAGGTTAATTATAAGTCTAGGTTTTCCTATATTTAAAAATTGGTATATTACCGTACGATGGACGGTGTAGGTCAATAACTTATCGAAACCGGGAAAAAAATTTTTTCATGAAATTTTATAAAATATCATAAAATTTCACTAATGAAATTTTATGCTGAAAATGACCTGATAAAATTTCATAAAAATTCATAGAATTTTATGAAATTTGATAAAATTTTATAAAAATTCATAGTTTTTTTAAATTTTATGCTGAAAACGGCCTGATGTAATTTTATGAAAATTTATCAAATTTGACAAAATTTCATGGAATTTCATAAAATTCTACAGTCACCACTTATTTTTCGAAAAAAATATTAGATTTCAACAAAAAAATTGCAATTTGATCTTACAGATTGATCTAATGGATGAAGGCATTACTGAGACAGACTAATTATATTTTTTATTGACGAAAAAATCCTGGCGATTGCTGGGCTCAAACCTACGCTTGATTTGAAGTCCTTGCTGCTATCCACTGCGCCAAGCCACGTACGTGATCGCGAATGAATAGATAGTATATTTATCGAGATATAGAGTTTTAAACTTTCATAGGAAATTTGATATAATTTTATAAGATTTTATGAAATTTTATATAATTTCGGAGGAACTGATAATTTCATTATGAGGTATTTAACATACCGCATTACAGATGCCATAAAAACGTATAGAATTTTAAACTTCCCGCTAAGAAAATCTAAGATTTTCAAAAATGTCGGGAAGTTATTGTTTTCACCCTGATTTGCGAAAATCGAAATTCCAACAGATGTCGACGTTTTAAGGTTCTAGAAAGCTATTTTGACTAAATTCAAGTTTATTCTGTAACTTTTGAACGGATGAACTGATTTTGATCGTCAAGGTGTCATTCGACGTGGCTTGTTAATTACTATAAGCACTGAAAATTTGAGCTTAATCGGTAAAGTACGTTCGGAGATATTACGAAAATAATTTTTTTTTTTAATAACTTTTAATTCGCTCGATGAATTGATTCCAAAATCTAATCAGCTCTAAAACTTTATAAGCCGCGTCGAATGTCACCTCAACCGACAAAATCGGTTCATTCGCTCAAGAGAAACCGTTAACGAAAGAATTAAAAAAAAAATTTTTTTTTAGTTTTGTTGAAATTTCTCAAAAACGACTCGATAAATCAATTTTAAAATTTGATCAGCTCTAGAACTCAATAAAACGCGTCGATTGCCACCTCAACCGTTGCAATCGGTGAATTCGTTTAAGAGATATCGTTAGAGAAAAAATGGTAAAAAACGGTATTTTTCAAAAACACAGGCATACGAAAGTATTTTCGAGCTTGAAAATGTATTCTCAACAATGTTTTCGAGCTCAAGGAGCTCAAAAACTGCGGGAAGTTTTGGGGCTGGCCCGCAGGGTCAACTGACAGACCTATTTTTTAACTTCTCGCGAAGAAAATTGCAAATTTTCAAAAATTCGGGAAGTTATTGGTTTCACCCCGATTTGTGAAAATCGAAATTCCAATAGATGTCGACGTTTTGAGGTTCTAGAAAGCTATTCCGACTAAATTCAAGATGATGTCCGAGTGTATGTATATATGTATGTACGTACGTACGTATGTAAGTATCTATAACTTTTGAACGGATGAACCGATTTTGATCGTCAAGGTGTCATTCGACGCGGTTTGTCAGTATCTCGAAGCCGAAAAATTGAGCTTAATCGGTAGGGCTCGTTTGGAAATATTCCAAAAATACTTTTTTCAAAAATGTTTTTTTCGGATAACTTTTACGGGCTCGATGGATTGATTCCAAAATCAACTGGGCTCTGAAGATTCATAAACCGCGTCGAATGCTACCTCAACCATCAAAATCGGTTAATTCTTTCAAGAGATACCGTTGTCGAAAGAATTAAAAAAAAAAATTTTTTTTAGTATTTTTGAAATTTCTCAGAAACGATTCGATAAATAAATTTCAAAGTCTGATCAGTTGTAGAACTCAATAAAACGCGTCGGTTGCCACCTTAACCATCTCAATCGCTTTATTAGTTCGAGAGATATCGTTTGAAAAAAAATGGTAAAAAACGTTTTCTTTCGAAAACAAAGGCATACAAAAGTATTTTCGAGCTCGAAGAGCTCGAAAATGTATCCACAACAATTTTTTCAGCTCAAGGAGCTCAAAAACGGCGGGAAGTTTTGAGGCTGGCCCGCAGGGTCAACTGACAGACCGATTTTTGTTTCAGGAATTGACGTAATCATATTTTATAAGTATAAAAGAGACAAAAAAATTTGTTTCCAAAAATCAAATTTTTTTTATACGTCTGTATGGCTCCCGGCGTTGGTAACGTGAGCCATGAAGGCGTATAAAAAAGATTATTTTTCGGGAATCGACGTAATTATGTTCTAAAAGTTAATGCTAAAAAAAAAAAATTTTTTGAACATTTCGTTTTTTTTTTATACTTAAAAAAAAAATTTTTTTTTTTTTTCAAAATTAAAATTTTTATTCAACTAACGAAAAAAATTTTCCTAAGTTCGAACCTTTTTTTCATCATTCTTATACTTTTAGGTCACAATCACGATGGTTCCAGACACTAAATTTTTTTCGTCTCTATTATACTTATAGAGACGTCAATTTCCGAAAAAAAAATTTTGATATACCCTTATGGCTTATCTGCGGTATATTTTGCAGGTATACGCCCTTATAGCATCTGTAACGCGATATTATAACACGGGAAAGAATATTTTCCGGAAATTTTATAAAATTGTACTATTCAAATTTTATAAAATCTGAAAAAATCATATAAAATTTCATAAGAATTTATAAAATTTAAAAAACTGATTTGCGGGTTGAACCCTGGCTTAGGCTGGCCTCTAACAAAATTTTATTTTACTTGGACAGAGCAATGGGCTAAGGTTCTTGCAAAGCAAAGACCCGCACTTATTCAAACTCGGCAACGTACGTTAAAATTCACTAACTTACCTCACGGCTTATAGATTATAGATTATTTTCTATTTGATAGTCGAATGACTATTTAATTTAATTAATAATACTTTTATTAATCTATTGAAGGATCTTACCAGTAAAATAGGATATGAATAGAATGAACAAATAATACATAAAATGAATGATGAACAAAATGTGCAAGTTTATTGCCAATTATAATATTAAAAATTATTTACAAGAAAATGCAAGCGCTGGATGTAATGTAGAGAGATGCGTGGCACAGTATAGTTTATATTGCGAGTATATCGCCGGTAACGTACAGTAATATTAAATTTATCAAAACTTTGTTTATAATAATTAATAACTAAACAATAAGATATAATGTCGCAAGATAATTGCCCGGTTTACAGAATCGCAAGAAAATTGCTAGATAGACGTATGTACGCTAATTGATCCAGGATCGAAGTCATTGACCGATAATTTTGGGTGTAGGGCTAGCCTCGAGACTCTGTCCCCACTGCACCCTTACGGACATGCGTCGACGTGATAATTAGTCATGTGACCACGGCACTATGACTTGTGTAGTTTCAGAAGGCAACAAGACGGGGAAAAATGGGAACCGCAAAGCTGAGGACGAAGATGTCAATTCACATTGTCTCAATATTAGAATGCTTCTGTTGAAACGACTATTTTTGTTCTGGTCCATTGACGGAATAATGTTCTAAACACATAAAAAAAAATTCTCACTGAAGATGAGCTCTTAATTTCAATTTCAAGAACTCGCCAAATGAATTTGAAACTTTTCTACTTAATTAACACGTTGTTATGTCCAGGTGGCTTGCACCGTGATTAGGACAATTGATTATTAATTTGTAACAAGGTAAATTAGAAACTCCTGAAAATTTAAATAATTAAATTTCGAATTTATTAACTGTCAATAACCGGTCATTGAACTCGTAAATTGTGGGGTTAGTAACGCGACTAGTCACCGGGCGTCACATGGATCACCAAGACCCGAACATTCACCACTCCCTTAAATTAAGTTAAAAGTAGGAATAAGTTTCCGGGAGTGAATCAAAGATGGCTAAAGCGGAACGATATATCTAGGACTGTGGAACGTGGATTTCATCAGAGTTAGTCGGACGACAAAAGTGACCAGACGCAAATTAAACAAGTTAATCATCGAAGTCCGTTTTTGCTTCACGTGGAACGAGGTGATTCATTTATTTAATTAATATTTTGATTATCAGGCCCCATAGGCCGATATCTTAATTAATAAATTGTGTATTCTAATGCGGACTGTTCATTGACAGATTAAACATAATAATTGATACATGGAGAGCGAAGAGAATTTCAGAGAGAGAGAGAGACCAGACTGGTGTATCTACCGCCTATTCACAGTGGAAACACCGTGTATACACGGTAGTAAAGCCACCGTGGAATCACGGTGGATACACCGCGTAATCACAATGGTAAAATGGAACAAACCCACCGTGATTCTAAACCACCAAGGTACAATTAACTCGTTTATTGGCTGAATTAATTATAATTGATTCTTCATAAATTATAATTGGTCTCACGTAAATAAATTGGTACTCTCAAGCCCTTCAGCCATTTTACCCACGCGTCAAGTCTCGTGTTCTTGAAGTTTGTCGCGCCACTCTTATCCGCCATCTTGTCCGTAACTTGTATTATTTTATTCAAGGCCTATTGGCCGGATAACAATAATTTCCTGCGTACATAATCCGGTAAATAATTCCATTAAATTCATTAATTTATTCCAGGCCCGTCGGCCGCTATAAAATAATTTCACAATAGCGCCAAGAAACTAATTCAGGCCGGAATTTATTCCATTGACCGAAATAATTATTAATTAAATAATGTACTCGATTTCGTCCGTAAATTCAGTCAATTTATAACTGATTCTAGTCACGTATGGAAATCATATTCAGGCCCAGTGTTAATCAATTAATTGGCCGAATTAATTACACATTCTAGTCTTAAAATTTAATTATAAAATAATTTTAAAATTAAATGAATGAATTTCTAAATAAATTACAGTTATAAAAGGACGCTAGAAATATATATTGAGACAAATCGCTTTTTCTCTTTGCGATTTTTACCAGCAGCCACCAGAATTCGCGGGTTGAACCCTGGCTTAGGCTGACCTCTAACAAAATTTTATTTTACTTGGACAGAGCAGTGGTCTGGGGTTCTTGCAAAGCAAAGACCCGCACTTATTCAAACTCGGCAACGTATACTAAAAACCCATTAACTCACCTCACGGCTTATAACTTATAAATAAATTTCTTATTGATGATTGACTCATCAATTATGACTTAGTTAGTAATATTTTATTATTCTTACTGAGAATCTTACCAGTAAATTAGGACTTAGTTAGGATGAACAGTGATAGATAGAATTAAGGAATTAATCAGAAAAATGTGCAAGTTTATTGCCAATTATAATAAAATTCAAGTACTTACAATAACGCTTCCGTAAATAACAATATCAGGAATGTCCTGGAATACGCTGTATATACAATGACCCTCCACGTGGGATAACGCAATTATTACACTGAATTTATTATTTAAATTTAACAATGTTTTAGATCGCAAGTATATTGCCGGTAACGTACAGTAATGGTTTCTTTTATTTGAACCTGACTTATAATAATCAATACGAAATAACAAAATAATAATGTAAGTACAATTGCCAGAATATTAATAGAAAATATTGCAATGTAATTAATAAGTATCGCAACTTGATAATACGAAATAATAGGTCTAAACGCTAGTTGATCCAGGATCGAAGTGATTGACAGATAAATTTGGGCGTAGGACTAGCCTCGGGACTCTGTCCCCACTGCACCTTTACGGACATGCATCGACGTGATAATTAGTCATGTGACCACGGCACTATGACTTGTGTAGTTTCAGACGGCAACGAGACGGGGAAAAGTGGGAACCGCAAGGCTGAGGACGAAAATGAAAATTCACATTGTCTCAATATATATATATATATATACATGTATAATAGAATGCAGAATTTAAAAAAAATTTATCCAAGATAATTTGTAGAAAATAAAATTGTCTGCATGAAAAATTTCATGACATTTTATGATTAGTCCGATAGTTTCGCCGGAAAAGTAAAAAGATCTCGAAATTTACTCTAACTTGACTTCAAGCTCCAATATCTTTTGAACAGATCGTTTTATCAAAAAATGTTAAGAGACTTTTTTTGTAGAGCATTTAATTTCCTACAAAAAACTATATTGAGAATTTCTGAAGTCTCATTAGTTGACATGGTATAAAATTCAGAACGAGCAAAAACAAGTTCTTTGAATCTTATCAAACTTTGACGTCGGATATCTTGTGAATGGTTGAATTTATGCAAAATTCATAAAATACTTTTTTTGTAGATCAGTAAATTTGCTACAAAATGTTTGCATAGAGATTTTTTGTATCTTGATTTTTTCAGAAGTTATGTATTTTTTACCATGTTACTAAATGAAAAACCAAAAATTATCAATAGCCACCTCTAAATATCAATATTGAGAGCTCAAATTTTAACTGTCATCATATTTTAAGATACCCTTTCGATTTTTCAATGTTCATCAAAAAAAAAAAAAAAGTCCCCTAATTTGAAACAGTCTAATATATATATATATATATATATATATATATATATATATATATATATATATATATATATATATATATATATATATATATATATACATATATGTAATAGATCGGACTTTTGAGGACACGATTGCGTCTACAATTTTTATCCAATCTTAATGAAATTTTCTACACTTATTTTATGTGTAATTACCACGGTTGAGTTCGAAGATGGACTGAATTGGTCAATTAGTTTAGAAATTATGGCTGTTTAAAATTTTAACGATTTTTCGAAAAAATCAGTTTTTACTTACTTTTAAAGTCCATATGACTTTAAAACTAAAACTCATAGATAATTTCTGTAAAAAATATTTCAAAGCTTGACTAATAAGCTTTAATTTATGACCTTAAACTTTAAATTTTGACCATTTCTTCCAGAAATTTGATAGCCTTGAAAATTTTAATGGAATTAAAAAATTTTGAAAATATGGTTTTCATTCCACATAACTTATGCTCGTCCCATTATAATCCAGTTTTGTCAGTTGTATTTTATCGTGCTCAAAATAACCTGTAAATTTCACTGCTATTTTATATTTTAAAAGTATTTCTTTTATTATTTATGATGTATCAAATGTATCTCCAATTCCGATGATTATCACTGGTCTTGTCATTACGATAGCGGCCTCAGTTCTTATCGGATCTTAATGAAATTTTTTTACACTTATTCTATAAGCGATTACCTTGATCAAGTTCAAAGACGGGCAAAATCATTCGAAGAGTTTTGAAATTATAGCTGTTTGAAATTTTCATAATTTTTCGCAAAAATAAGTTTTTAATCACTGTTAAAGCTTATATAACTTCGAAACTAACATTCACAGACAATTTCTGTAAAAATTATCTGAAATCTTGTCTACTAAGCTTTAATTTATGACCTTAAACATTATGTTTTGACCATTTCTTCCAATAATTTGATAGCCTTGAAATTTTTAGTGGAATCAAAAAATGTTGATGATGATAAGGACGGGCAGATTATTAATAAATAATAGGTATATATTCGTGGTTATAATGTTAAGTTTATTACACGTATATTGAAATGTATATGTAATTACAAGATACACGTCCGTCTAGGATGGTGTACTGGTAAGAACTAACCACTATAGATAAGTTGGCAATAGTCATCAGTGTAGCTAATACATTCTGGTACATTCTGGAATATACTAGCACTATGGACCTTGCCCCTCAACAGTTGAAAATATGGTTTTCATTTCACATAACTTATGGATTTCCCATTATAATACGATTTTGTCATGTGTATTTTAATGTGAACAAAATTACCCGTAAATTTCACAGCTATTATATGTTTTAAAAGTATAACTTTTATTATTTACGATGTTTCAGTCGTACCTAACTGTACGTCCTACAATTATACCTGCTCTTGTTATGATAACAGCGATTACAATTATGATCTCATACTAATTAAATTTTCGATACATTATTTATGTCAACGTTAGTTTGGTACATTACCTATATAATGTTATGTCAAATCAACTATCTGAAGTTCTCTATCGAAAATAATGGTTGTCCTTTTTAATCCTCCCTCTTAGAAGGGAGAAAAATCGACCTTCCATTTCAGCTACCGAATGGCCTTTTTATCTCCCTGCTAAGAAAATTGTAAATTTTCAAAAATTAGGGAAGTTATTGTTTGCATCCCGATTTCCCGAAATTAAGTTATCATCAGATGTCGACGTTTTGAACTCCTAGGAAGCTATTCTGACTATTTTCAGAATGATGGCCGTGTGTGTGTGTGTGTGTGTGTGTGTGTGTGTGTGTGTGTGTGTGTGTGTGTGTGTGTGTGTGTGTAAACCTTTCATACCTCTTAAACCAATTAACCGATTCAGATCGTTCTTGCGGCAATTGAAAGAAGTTGTTGGCTGTCAACTTTCCTAAAAATTTCGGATCATTTGATTGAGTAGACACGTAGATAATTGAGAATTACGAAAAAAAAAAATTTTTTATTTCGTTTTTTTTCAATTTCTCAAAAACAACTCAATCGATCAACTTCAAAATCTAATCTGCTCTAAAACACAATAATACGCGCTGATTGCCACCTGGAACATTACAATCGACTTATGTGTTGAGAGATATCATCGGAGAAAGAAATGTTGAAAATCAGTTTTTCACGAATATCTTTAAAACGGCTTAATCAAACGTTTTCATTTAGTCAAAACGTTTTAATTTAGCCAGCTCTGGAACTCAATAAATACGTCGATTGCCGCCACAACCATCAAAATCGGTCAATTCGCTCGCGAGATATCGTGGGAGAGAGAAATGCTAAAAAACGGTTTTTTTTTCGAAAACAATGGCATACAAACGTATTTTCGACCTCGAAAATGTATTCACGACAAAGTTTTCGAGCTCAAAGAGCTCTCTTTAAACAAAATTGAATTTACACACTAGAATTGAAATAGGTAGATTCTATGAGTGTTACACGGCAATAAAATGAATTCAATCAGTTTCATAAATTTACTAATGAATATAATATAGTTAGGATTCTATGGGATCTATTAAAAGTAGGAGAACCAATGCAATAGCAAAATTTCATTTAATGAGTAGTAAGATAAGAAATTTCATTGGTCTAGACACAATTATAGGCATGAAAATTAAAGCTTGTTTGAAGAGCTTGCAGATGAATTTTATACAAAGTCGATAAGTTATAACATTTGAAAAATATCTAAGAAGGAATAAGTAAAAATATGAATTTTTGACATTTTGAAAATTTTTGAATGCTATAACTTCTAAACTAATCGACCGATTGAGCTCATTTTTCAACTCGATCAAGGTAGTCACCCACGGAATACATATACCAAGTTTCAAGGCGATTGGTTAATAACTGTGGTGATAATCAAAGTGACAATCTGCATAAAATTAGTTTTTAAAATATTATGTAATTTTTTGAAACCATTTATCTATTAGAAAGAGTGGTCAAATCAATGAGCTGCATAGTAAAAATTGAAGGCAACCGAGAGAGCTTCCAGAGAGAACAAACAAATATTAGCCTTTCTTTCCGTTTAAGAGTTACATCCGGTTGAATCGCTAAACAATTTTTTTTTTGAAAATTTTACAAAATTTTATTGAACCATGACTACTAAACTTATTGGCCGATTTGACTTATCTTCGAACAAATCCAAGGTAATCGCCCATAGAATAAATATACTAAGTTTCATTAAGATCGGTGTAGAATTGTGGACGCTATCGTTGGCGAATGGCGCGTTATATCGTATATATATATATGTATAAATATATATATATATATATATATGTATATATATATATATTAAGGTGCTTTTTTTTTTGCGACTATTTTTTTTTTCGCTCCCATCCGGAGATTTTGTTGGAAATACTCCCAAAAAAATTTCCTAAGAGTTTGAGCCCTTAATATTAATGTTAAGTACTCGACCACAGCGTGGGAAGATTTCCCATTTAAAATACACGGGAACATTGTTTTTTTTTTTTTAATTTCTATAGCTCAGCGGCATTTTATCGAATCATCTCGAACAAACACGGGCTTTTCTCAGAATTGGATGCTCTACAAAAGTGCCTATTGTCGCGAAGTCGTAACTCATACTGGTGAAGTAGTACGGGCCGCTAAACCGAATTTTTTCATAGAGTTCTTATTTTTTCGCTCATTATCTCATAAACAACAAGACCTACAGAAAAAATGCAAACGACAATTTTATAGAAAATTCAATTTTCTACAAAAAAGGTCCTTAGCACCGAATCACTAAGATTGACATTTTCTGAGATATTGGTCATTGAAGTTTACGTAGCATTGAACTTCCATAAATTGTCGGATAAAATCTTAAATATATTGATTTTTTTACTTTTATCATAATTTTAATTAGTGATTACTCATTGATTAGGTTGCAAATTTAAAGAAAAAATTTTTTTAAATATATTTTTTTGAAGTTTTTTTATTTTTGAATAAATTACAAAGATATCAGGTTTAGAACATTTTCATTCCGCTGTAAGTTGATTTGGTACACAGTTTATGTTGCGAACGGTGATGCTGTACTGTTTGAAAAATTTTTTGTCGTTCATCTTCATTCCGGTTGAAAGTTCATTGAATCTTTGAGTCAGAGCTACTCCTCGCTCAGCAGTATCATTCACAACTTTCAACTTTTTGAATGGTTCAAAACATTTTTGATACTCAGAATTTGATTCCCATGCATGTAATTCAGAATTCAAAAATTCATAAGAAAGGTTAAACTGTTTAAAGATGATAACTGAATTCGGAGTCACAAAATCGCTGATATTTTTTTTACTGAGTGAAGTGATTGTTCTGTAAGGCACTGAGTAATGTTTATTTGATTTCTTAACAGCTACAATAATATTAATTTTTTTCGCAATTCTCAATTTTTCTTCTGGTAATACCGTATTATCAAAGAGCGCCAAACAAGAAAGTTGTTCATGCAAGTACCATAGATGTTTAGATAATTTTTCAAGTGCTGCATTAGCGATTTCCGGATGAATTTTTCGATGATTGATAAGATCTTTTATTAATTGTAAGTCTGAGTTCGGGGCTTTTATCGCGTTTGGAGCAGTGATTAATATCTTCACGTAAAATAATACAATAAAAACACAAATTTTACGTAACGCATCTGTTTTTCTCGCTGATATTTTAAACTGCTTACGAAATAAATATATTTTCAAACAATAAAGAGCTTTTGAAAGCCATCTTGCATGGTGACAAGCGCCAGGGGCTTTAAATTGAATTTTATCACCTTCCACACCACCCAAAAAGATACTACTGAACACCAGTAATTCTTTATAGTCGTCTCTTGGATGATGATTCTAATTGAAAAATATAAAAAGAAACAAAAAAGAAAAAAGTGAGAAAACCGGAATAATTTTCAGCAATCAATGTATTTCTTTGAGTAGTAATAGTGAATGACAATGTGATTAGTTAAATTTTTAAATAGAGTTAATGAAAAAATATACTTTATACAATATTCGAGCAAAAAAAATATTTAAAATTTATCAATTAAAAAGTTACAAGTCCTTAATACAAAGAAAAATGTGTCAAAAACTAGTTCATTATATAAGTACAAAATTGTTGATGTAAAATTGAATTTATTTATACCTTTAATTAATTGTCAATAAAATCAAGAATGTCTTTTTTTTGTCGTTCAAAATATCGGTAATATGGACATCGTCGGAACCGATTTCATATACTAACTTATCAATGTTATCCCAACTGTCTCTAAATCGTTTAAAAACAGGTACATTTGGACCATTTGTGGCTGGCCAAGCAACTTCTGCTACATTTCGAGCATCAACTCTGACGTATGATGACGACATGCAAGGTATAATAAATCACGACCAATTTTTTTCTCTAGTAAAGGACAAGCACCTTTGGTGTCACCTTAAAAAAAAATTTATCTGTTTTGATTGGAATTGTTGATAAAAACATAGATTTGAACATGTAATTTAACAGTATGACAATTCACCAGTGTTTGAAGCAGTTGTATCGAAACACATTTCTTTAATATCATCGCAAATGTTTCGTTTCGTTAGAGCCTCAAATACGGCTGAAGCTTGACTAATACCTGTGCCGTCAGGAAGCAACGGAGCTTCTAAGAATTTTTCGCCATTTATCCCTGAAATGTGTATCGAGAGCCGTTCTGCTTTTGATATTCCTTGTCCTGTAGCTAGCATTTTTCCATACCAGTGGACTACGCAAGATTCGTCAATTTCTTCTTTTTTAATTTCATCGACAATTTCTTCTCTCTTGGAAATACGTGCATTGCGAATAGCAGAATAACTCACATTATATCTATTGATATCTAACCCCAGACTCACTATAACAGCTGCAATAATAAACATTGTATCTCTATCACTAGTTCCAGTGCGATCTAAAGCTGATATGAGTTCTGAAGTTAAAATATCGATTTTTTTCTTTTTAGGAGGTACAGGGAGTTCATTCTCGAAATCAGAATACATTCGTTTCAACCCACTGGGATTCGATGATAGACTACGAAAACTTGCGGGCATTGAATGTTGAGATAATTTCAAGACTAAAATAGAATTTTTTCAGAGTTAAATTTATAAACACAATCGATTCAAAAATTTTTTAAATTTTATTTTCAGTTTATGTGACCCAGAAGCAAAAATATTCTTTGATTTAAGTTTCCTTTAATTTTTCTCAATGAAAATAAGATAAAATGATGTGTATTTTGAATTTATTGATAACAGAGACTTTAATTTTTTAATAGTGTGGGAAGATTTGACTGCAAAATAATCGAAAAAAAATTTTTTTCTTCGAAGTCGAAATTTTTGTCATGATCGCATAAATTTTGATTTACTGAACTTATTCAGATTTACTTGATACAAATTTTACCAAAAATGATAGAGTAGTTATTAGAAAAAAAAAGTTATAAATCTAGAAACAAATTGTAAAATATCGAAAAATTATATTGAATTCAATTTTTAAAAAATGAGGTTAAAAAAATTAGAATTTTTATGCAAAGTAAATTTTACAAGTAAGTAGAAAAAAAATGAGTCTGAATTATAAGTAAGTGTTTTCAATTACTAGAAAATAATTGATTATTGAGCTTGATAATTTATAGTCGTATGTGAGAAGAAGATAATGTAATATAATATAACTAACCAGTTTCGTCTGTATTGTTCTGATTATCTTTATTTGTTATCTCCTGTTCGGTATCAGATTGATAATGAAAAGTTTCTTCTGGCAAGGAAGTAGTAATGAGCGAGTGAACATTGGTTTCTCCCTTTTGACACTCATACAGAAATTGTTGCTGCTCATTTGGCAAATTCTTAACCATTGTGGAATTCGCAATATCGAAAAATTTATCTAGTTTTTGGATAAACTTTTCAACATTTTGTTTTTGTGCTTTCGATTTTTTTTCCCTTTCACGATGTGTCTTCAATTTGATATATTCAGCATAAAATTTTTCTAACTTAGTAAGACTATACTGAGGACGTATAGTTAGAATCTTGAAACTGGCCCAAATAGTATTAGTATCGTTAATAACACAAGTAGCACTATTTCGAATACTTAATTTTAAAGACTGATGTTTATACATTAACAAATTCAGTACCTCACGATACGAAGGCAGCTTATTGTTATTCATTTCATTTATTTCAAATCCAATTAAATAATTGAAAGTTTTATTACCAATTTTTTCACAAATTTTAATGACGATTAAAGTCGACCTAACCTCAAATCTAACAAAATATACGTACAATGACGTCACGTTAATTGATGCACACTGAGCTTTGTTCTTACTCTCGCCGGGTTAGCACGCGGAAACAAAGAAAGCGCTGCAATTAAAAGGGAAATTTGTCGAACGCATTCAAGGTCAAGTGAAAGTTCAGCGGTAGTACCCGAGTAAAAATAAAAAAACTTCAAAAAAATATAATTAAAAAAATTTTTTCTTTAAATTTGCAACCTAATCAATGAGTAATCACTAATTAAAATTATGATAAAAGTAAAAAAATCAATATATTTAAGATTTTATCCGACAATTTATGGAAGTTCAATGCTACGTAAACTTCAATGACCAATATCTCAGAAAATGTCAATCTTAGTGATTCGGTGCTAAGGACCTTTTTTGTAGAAAATTGAATTTTCTATAAAATTGTCGTTTGCATTTTTTCTGTAGATCTTGTTGTTTATGAGATAATGAGCGAATAAATAAGAACTCTATGAAAAATTTCGGCTTAGCGGCCCGTACTACCTCACCAGTATGAGTTACGACTTCGCGACAATAGGCACTTTTGTAGAGCATCCAATTCTGAGAAAAGCCCGTGTTTGTTCGAGATGATTCGATAAAATGCCGCTGAGCTATAGAAATTAAAAAAAAAAAAAACAAAGTTCCCACGTATTTTAAACGGGAAATCTTCCCACGCTGTGGTCGAGTACTTAACATTAATATTAAGGGCTCAAACTCTTAGGAAATTTTTTTGGGAGTATTTCCAACAAAATCTCCGGATGGGAGCAAAAAAAAAAATAGTCGCAAAAAAAAAAGCACCTTAATATATATATATATATTAGGGTGGTCCGTTTGGAACGCCTATTTTTTTTTTTTTACTCCTACTTGAAAATATTGTTGTAGACATTGAAAAAAAATTCCCTGAGAGTTTCAGCTCTTAATTTTAATTTTAAGTACTTTTCATTTGATTTTGAAGTTTTCCCATTTAAAATACATGGGAAAGTTAGGTATTTTTTTTTCAATTCTCTATAGCTCAGCCGCATTTCAAGTTATCGGGTCGCTGTTAGCGGCATTTTGTAGATAATTTAATAATCTTCAAAAGTCTCCTCAGAAAGTTTACTCAGACTTCAGCTGCTTTTTCTGTATTTGTTCTGAAAAGCATTTTTTTAATAATAATTTGAGTTTTTAGTTGATATTGACTAAATAACGAAATTTATAGTAAAAATGCTAACAACAATTTATTAGGAAATTTGACTCTCTACAAAAAAGGTCCTTCTAGTTAAGTGGCTCAAGTTCTTCGTTCACGTGATATAGGGATTTTAATAATTTTGTAAATAAAATATTTTTTAAGAAATTCTAGCAAATGCCTTTTAATTTCAATTTCACAACAATAAATAATTTTCTTTCCATTAATTTAATGCATTCATGAAAATTATTAGGGTCAAAATTGATGAGCTACGGAAAAATTTTTGACAAACATTTTATTTACAAAATTATTAAAATCCCTATATCATGAGAATAAAGAACTTAAGCCACTTAACTAAAAGGACCTTTTTTGTCGAAAGTTAAATTTTCTAAAAAATCGTATTAACATTTTTACTATAAATTTCGTTATTTAGTCAATATCAACTAAAAACTCAAATTATTATTTAAAAAAATGTTTTCAGAACTAATACCGAAAAAACAGTTGGAGTCTGAGTAAAATTTCTGAGGAGACTTTTGAAGATTATTTTATTACCTACAAAATGCCGCCAACAGCGACCCGATAACTTGAAATGCGGCTGAGCTATAGAGAATTGAAAAAAAATACCTAACTTTCCCATGTATTTTAAATTGGAAAACTTCAAAATCAAATGTAAAGTACTTAAAATTAAAATTAAGAGCTGATACTTTCAGGGAATTTTTTTTTCAATGTCTACAACAATATTTTCAAGTGGGAGTAAAAAAAAAAAATAGTCGTTCCAAACGGACCACCCATATATATTGTAACGAATGTGAAACTCATGTTTTAAAATATTTGAATAGCTAGAAAACAAATGCCTTCTTCTCTTGTTTTATAGATGTGCGACTAAAGTCAGTAAGTCTTATATCGACAGCATAACAGCATACATTTATATATTAATAAACTATATTTCTCTTGCTTTCTTTTACTGCTGTTAATTGTGGTGTTATTATTTCTAATATAAGTGTGTTATCATTGTAGTGTATAAGTGATATTAATTTAAGATACCAGTCGCTACAATATATATATATATATATATATATACATACATAAATTTTTTAACGATTGGTATTTTTGAACTCTACTCAACTAATTATGATAGTTTATGACGAAATTCCTTGAAAAGTCGACCATGAGGACAAATACAATAGTTAGATTTTTTAAAAAATCTACCTAAAAAGTTAGAAGTCACGAAAGTGACAAAAAACATCGAAAAAAATATTAGTTTTTATAAGCAAAATTTTCTTAATAACTCATCCAAAATATCGTTTAATCTTCTATAAAATCGACATGGATGATTATTTTAATATCTCTAATGGTTTAAAAGTTGTATTAGTTTCTTAGTAGACAAAAAAAGCAGCCGCTGCAACTTTTGTAGCACGTGTTTTTGGATAGATTTTTTTAAAAATCTAACTATTGTATTTGTCCTCATGGTCAATTTTTCGAGGAATTTCGTCATAAACTATTATAGTTGGTTGAGTAGACTTCAAAAATACCATTCGTTAAAAAATTTATATATGGGGCATTCCATACCAAATCGGCCACTTTTTGAGGTCAACCCCTCTGATATTTTTGAAAAGTTTATATGATTTGAAGGCTGATAAAAAATGCTCTCATGAATTTTTTCAAATTTTTTTGACTACTCTTTTCTGAAATACCGATTTTTTTCCAAATACGAGGTTTTTTTTTCAAACGGTTATAACTTCGCCAAAAATACACCAATCGAATCGGTTTTTTTTTTCAAAATCTTCTTTTTTGAATATTCTTTCGTGAAAAAAATACGTTTTCATTCTTAATCAATTCCTTCATTGTTTATCTTAAGTTTTAAGCAAAAAAAACGTTTTTTCGAAATGTATGCCCTCTTCGATTTTTTGAAAAAATTCTCAAAAAAACTTGGATGAATTTAAAAAATTTTGAGACCAATCCGATCGTGGGCAAACAATTCGTTCTATTTTTTTCTTAATTCGAAAAAATTGGTTTTCCCAAACTGAATGTTTTTATTCTATTTTTCTTAAGAGTATGTCTGGATGTTTGTTTTCTGCTATAAAAAAAATAATGTGACCGATACTTTTATTAATCTATTAATTTATTGTTCTATAATTTTATGAATTAAAGTTTTTTCATTACGTTAAATTAATCGCGCTGTTTCGGCTCCATCATAACACAAAGAGCCATCTTTTTTGTACATGGTATACTAAATTTTCACGACATCTAGTTACAATTTGTATGTTGGTAGCAATGTTGCCAGTTTGGTAAATCAATAATTCAAATCAATAATTAAAAAACAATATTCAAATTCAACTGAATTTAAAATTCACAAATTGTTTGAGCGTCAAAAAAATAGTAAACATCGTTTATTACTTTGGGGTTTAAATGCGGAAGAATTTCAATTACTATCCTTTCCTGGGTTTTTTTTTCCTTATTGGCTATCGTCCCAATAAGGTCACGTGCCACCTCTCCTAGGTTATAAAGATAACTCATTAGTAGTTCTTAGTTGATTTTTAAAATTTATTTACTGAATGAGTAGAAAAACTTCAAAAAATAGTATACTCCAAACGGCACAGCATTTAAAAAAAATCATAGCAGCTAAATAAGGTAACACGACTTTATGTCCCCGGAAAAAATCTCCTTGGCAAAATCTCCTCACGACATAATTTCCCCACGACAAAATCTCCCCATGACAAAATCTTCCCACGACAAAATCTCTCCAGGATAAAATTTCTAAATTTATTTTTATTAGTTTAATCCCTATATATTTATGATATACACATTAAATGTGGAAAAAAAGCTGAATACGATTCCAGCCGTAAGTGTAGAAATCATTACATCGATTATTATAAGATCTTGGTATAAAGATCGTGTCCAGCAGATTTTGTTCCGGAGAGATTTTGTCCTGGAGAGATTTTGTCATAAGGAGATTTTGTCGGGGAGATTTCGTCTGGGGAGATATCATGGTGGAACCACTAAATAAACTAATCTGCGAATATTTATTGGTCAAACTAAAAGCGGCTGAGGCAGCCGTTCGGCACGCACGTGGCTCGGGCGATCACCGAAGTTAAGTAGTATCGAGCAGCAATACTACTTGGCTGGGTAACCGTTTAGCCACGCGTCGGGTTCAAACGAAGGTCTCTGATCGTTAGGCGCGGGATGAAGATCCAGTGAAATGGAAATCCAGGTCGGTAAAATGGGAATTTTATCAATCACTGGAGTTTCACTCAAACCGAAACTGTACTGGCTAGGTTTTCTCTGTGGTTTTCCTACGCCACTACACCTCCATTGCACAAGGGAGGGAGTAGGGCATCAGTGTAATGATGCAGTACAGTACGAGCACAAGTCGGGCCACAGCCGCAAAAGAAAGAGAGTATAGACCTTAGGGTGTATATAAAAAAGGGAAAAAAAGAGCTTAGGGCGTTAGAAGGTAAAACATTGTGAAAAACTGCAGAAGTTGTACAATTAAAGCACTCTAAATTAAAAAAAAAAAAAATATTGGTCAAATCAAGTCGAAAAATAATATTTAGGGAAAAAAAATTTTTTCGAATGAAGAAAAAAAATAGTGCGAATTGTTTGCCCACGATCGGATTAGTCTCAAAATTTTCTAAATTCATCCAAGTTTTTTTGAGAATTTTTTCAAAAAAATCGAAGGGGGCATACATTTCGAAAAAACGTTTTTTTTTGCTTAAAACTTAAAATAAACAATGAAGGAATTGATTAAGAATGAAAACGTATTTTTTTCACGAAAGAATATTCAAAAAAGAAGATTTTGAAAAAAAAAACCGATTCGATTGGTGTATTTTTGGCGAAGTTATAACCGTTTGAAAAAAAAACCGTATTTTAAAAAAAATCGGTATTTCAGAAACGAGTAATCAAAAAAATTTTAAAAAAATTCATGAGAGCATTTTTTATCAGCCTTCAAAATATATAAACTTTTCAAAAATATCGGAGGGGGTGACCTTAAAAAGTGGCCAATTTGGTATGGAATTCCCCATATGTATATTAGGGTGATTCAAAAAAAAATTTTAATTTTTTCTTTTTCGCTCTTACCCCCTGAAACGTTAGTGGTTGCCAAGAAACAAATCCTCCCAAAAGATGGGCTCTCTAGCTAAACTCTAAGAGGTCGCTATTTTTATTTTAGTTTCCCATTTAATTAACATGGGAAAAATTCTTTTTTGTTATAATTTGAATTTACACATAATTTACGCAACTTTTTACCAAAAACCATTTTATATTCTTAAAGTAGAGTCTTTGAGCTTTACAAAACTCTACGAGGAAGTATGGTTATCTTTAGAAAAAGACTAGTTACAGCTATTTAAAAATTACTAAATTTTGAATTTTGAAGAAATAGCTTGTAATTATTTTTTTTTTTTTGCATAGTCTTCAAAATTTTCACTCAAACTATTAGTAAGTATTGTATTTTTATGTATTACAAATTTCGAAAATGATTTTCAGTACGTAGTGTAGGTGGCGGCACTTATGATATCTAGATCATACGGTATAATTGTCAAATCGTCAGTGTCTGTGACACATATCTTCGGAAGCTCATTGTATATTCTTTACATCTTTCAGTACTTTCGATTGTTATCAGTAAAATGGTGTCACGGCTGCTACTTTCAAAAATTTTATTTTTTTCCCTCCCGAAATAAGTACACACTAAGACCTCTTGTGCGTAAACTTTTTTATGTATAACGCCGACTTATTCAAGCCAGCAGTCGTACCGGACAAATATACCTACCTGAGCGTTGTCAACGCTTTACAATTAAGTCGTATTGTACTAATGGACCACGGGTATTATAGATTTCTCTGATTCTCTAAATTTCGTCATTTTTTCTTAACGTACTTTTAAAATTTATGTATCCGTTCCCATTTAATAATCTAAGCATAGAACGGTAATCTTTTCTTTGATTTTTCATCTTAAAACTATAGACCACCCAACTCGTGTGCACCTGCATGTGATTCTTGGAAATTAAAGAAAGCTAATAGAAACCACCAAATTTATGGCTTCCTCGGCGGCAGAGTGGCGCCAGGTCATCGGCCCACTTAATAGTCAAAATCTATTTCCCAGGGATCACACGTGTGCATGGGCCTAGAACTTTCGGGCGAGTCCGAGTCTTCTCGTATGGGAAACAAGTTACCACCACTTTTCATATGTGAAGACCATATAAAAAGACCATGGACTTTAGCTCATTAGTTCTTTTAGGAATCAAACTCTGAACCATACTGAACTCCGGACACTTGACGGTGTTCGTGGCTAGAGAATTAATATTTCGATTGAGCATTCGGTTAACGGTAGCTGGGCGTTCGAACCGGACCTTGATCGTCGTAAGCACTCGAATAATCGGTATATCATTTTCTACTAGTCTCAGGAGAATAATTAGCGTTATTAAATTCACCATTCGGTCAACGGTAGCTGGGCATACGAACCGGACCTTGATCGTTGTAAGTCGTAAATTAATATCAATCGGAAGCACCGGTAGCGTTGATTATCTTCATCTTATTTTTAATCCATTTAATTTCATTTTATTTTAATATTGAATTATACCACGAGAAACGTGAAGAATCAAAGAATATTTTACCGCGATAAATGCGAAGATTTAAATAATATTTACCGCGAAAATACGCGAAGATTTTATAAACAAATTTATATTTTATTTTACCGCGAAGACGTGAAGAATTTGAATATTTTGAAACTATTTTACCGCGAGAAATTTACTTCGAAAAATTGTCAAACATATGCATGAAATATTTACTTTCATATTTACTATTTTATATATTGTCATTTGTAACCCTTTTGTATTTTGAGAATATTTAGTCCTCAATAAATAAATACTCGTTAACATAAAACGATTGAAAAACATTATTTCTTAAACAATTTTACTTTAACAACGAGATACTAGCTTCACGAGGCTTTTCGGCAGCCCACCTTCCTTTATCCCCTATTTTACTACCTGTCTAGCCGCTCAGACCGATAGTTCACAGTAGGGGATACACAATCTTACGTTTACCGCTCGACGTTTGATTGTGAAAAATAATCAGTCACATCATAAATTGGAAATCATTTTGGGTTATTATCAATATTGTCTTTAACAATATTGTGTAGGCGAGATTTAAATATAAATAGAATAAACTGAGCATTTGTTTAACGGTAGCCGGGCATACGAGCCGGACCTTGATCAATGTAAGTACCCTTTATTCAATACTTTTATACGAAATCTCGTACCTACGCCCATCACGATCTCCAATCGTGACAATGGCTACAAAAAAATTTATTTACTTGGTTTTTCATGTAAAAAATTACCTCAACGAAAATTACCGAGCATAAGAAAAGTGGTACAATTATTTTTCTACAAACACACAGATCCTAACCTTACAATTCGACAGTGTTTCGATCACGTGATTCGTGATGTTTTGAAAATTTGGAAACCTACTGGTATCCCAGTGTGTCAAACATATAACGCTATTTCTAAAATCATGAAAGTTTATCAAAAGTGGGAACTTTTAAAAAAAAATAGAAAAAAGAAAACACAGAGTCAAAAAATAAAAAAGCATACATTTACAAATCGACTTAAAAATTTGTTTGATATATCCAGTCGTAACTCAGCACATCCCTTAACAGAAGCTCAGTCTAAATTTTTAAATGAAGAATGGAAAACGTCAAATCGAAATAATATTTTCTTGACATCTGTCAATTCAGAAGTTTCAACAGAGACTCTAATTAATTCAGATTTAGATAGAGAACCAAACAACAATTGCACAGGTACTTATAATATGATACAAATCAGATCTACATTCTATAAATTCTAATTAACAAATTGTTTTTAGATTTGAGCCAAATCTTGAGTCATGGTAGCAGTTCCATCTTAGATTCGACATCGAAATCTTTAACGTCTCGTTCAGTAGAACGCACTGATTCCAATTATTCTGATGAAATTAATAATTCACAATCGGAAAAACTTGATATTATTAGTCCGGGTATAGTTGCTGCGCTCGTTAGAACGAACACAAGCGACAGAAGTGCAGCGTTTATCTTAGCCGCCACTTTACCTGGTGTAGGAGTGAAAGTTCCGAACGCATTAATAAGCTATAGTTCTATTCGTAGAAGAAGAATGGAAATTCGTGAAGCCTCCACTAAAGAATTGAAAGAAACCTTGCAAGTGCCTGAAAATTTGATTCTACATTGGGATGGGAAAATACTCCCTGAAGTTCATGGAATAGAAACAGTCGATCGCTCACCAGTTGTTGTGACGGGATTGAACTCGGAACAACTGTTAGGTGTTCCTAAGATAGAAGAAGGTACAACAATTAAACAAGCGACAGCAATCGTAGAAACTTTCGATGAGTGGAATTTAAAAGACCGAATCAAAGGGATGTGTTTTGACACTGCAGCTGTGAATACTGGTAATGATAATTTTATTTTGATTGATCTTTTTAAACAGATTATTTAATTGAAATTACACAAAATGATTTGAAAATTATAGTGATAACTTTTTCATATTTTAAGGTCTTAAAAATGGTACCTGTGTTGTGATAGAAAGAATTTTAGGGAGAAATCTTTTGCATTTTGCCTGTCGCCATCATGTGTTTGAGATAATTCTCAAAAACGTATTCGAAGTTTCTTGGCCAGTCACGAGTGGGCCAGAGGTTGCGATTTTCAAAAGATTTCAAAAAGAATGGCATTTAATTATTATTAATTAAATAGGCTGTAAGCCAATTTTGTAATTGGACTTATGTCCAATTACAAAATTGGCTTACAGGATGATAGAGTTGTTGAAGTTTTAGGTGAAAAAATTGAAGAAATTAAACAGTACATATTAGATCAGCTAGAAGTAATAAATAAAAGTTCAAAAAAATTGAAATTGGTTATTTATCAATTATAATATTCATTTTATATTTTTTTCTCAGATGTTCCATCCTAGAGATGACAATCGAGAACTGCTGGAGTTAGCATACATATTTTTAGGTGGTGCACCTAAAGGAATAAAATTTAAACTTCCGGGAGCCATGCATCATGCAAGATGGCTTGCAAAAACCATCTACATTCTCAAAATATTTATGTTCCAGAATCAATTTTTGTTATCAAGAAAAGATATTGCTAGTGTTCGTGAAATCTCCATTTTTATAGTGATTTTCTACATTAAGGCTTGGTTCGAAGCTCCTTCTGCTATTAGTGCACCAGATAATGACTTAAAGTTACTACAATCTCTCATAAAATACAAGCACGTTCAATTAAACGTTGCAAAGACTGCTCTTGAAAAATTAAAATTTCATCTGTGGTATTTGTCAGAACACTTGATTGGCTTATCCTTTTTTGATGAAAGAATAATAGTAGACATCAAATTGAAAATGATAAACGCTATTAAATATCAAGAAAGTGATAACACCCGGAAAATAAGATTTAACGTGAAAGAGAGTGATTTGGATACGTTAGTTCAAAAAGATTTAAGTAAATTCATTAGTATGAAGTCTCTTTTTCTTTTTAAACAGCTTTAATTGTCGTATGGGTTCCTTGATATTCACCCAGATTTGTGGGAAACAAATCAAGATTACATTGAAGGTAAAAAAATTTTGAAAAGTTTAAAAGTCGTCAATGATGTAGCGGAGCGAGGTGTAGCTCTTATTTCCCAAACTGTACTAAAAAATCACTTGCCAATACAGAATAAATCAAATTAATAGCGTATCGAAAAGGCGTATTTTTCTTAATTGCTACATTGTACTCTAATTATCATTAATAAAAAACTATTAACTAGAATGAACATATTCAATTTTTTTGTTAGATTATTAATATAGAATAATATGTGACAAAATTATAATCCATAATTACTTGTAATCATACACTAAATTCATTTATTTTATTGATATCATGTGTGCTGCCACATACACTACGTACTGAAAACCATTTTCGAAATTTGTAATACATAAAAATACAATACTTACTAATAGTTTGAATGAAAATTTTAAAGATTATGCAAAAAAAAAAAAAAAAAAAATTACAAGCTATTTCTTCAAAATTCAAAATTTAGTAATTTTTAAATAGCTGTAACTAGTCTTTTTCTAAAGATAATCATACTTCGTCGTAGAGTTTTGTAAAGTTCAAAGACTCTAATTTAAGAATATAAAATGGTTTTTGGTAAAAAGTTGCGTAAATTATGTGTAAATTCAATTTATAACAAAAAAGAATTTTTCCCATGTTAATTAAATGGGAAACTAAAATAAAAATAGCGACTTCTTAGAGTTGAGCTAGAGAGCCCATCTTTTGGGAGGATTTGTTTCTTGGCAACAACTAACGTTTCAGGGGGTAAGAGCGAAAAAAAAAAATTAAAATTTTTTTTTGAATCACCCTAATGTATATATTCGTGAGCCAAAAAAAGCCAACCTATCGAATTTATGTTTTAATAAGAACCTATATACCGAGAAAAAAATTCTCCCATTGGGTAAAATTTTTAGCTCAATTTCAAAAGGTGTCGGTAGCCATTTGAAATTTCCCATTTCAATAACATGTAAAAAAATGTTTTTCGATTAAAAATATTATAACTTTTGAACCGTGTGAGATAAAAAATTGGCTCTAGAATTTTCTTGCAGGGCATTTAATTTCCTAAAAAAAAAGTCCTGGGAGTGAAATTTGTAAACCCGATATTTCGTATACTAACAGGCCATCAAAGTCTTGAGTAAACAGAATTATACAAATTTAAGGCTTCATTATTAAAAATATCAATACTACAAGAAACTTCTTGAACTAAAATTTAATGAAGTAATCAATAAATTCGTCTACATGTTGTGTAATTAAATAACCAGCAATATCCACATTTTAACAAATAATATTTTATTATCGATTAAAATAAAAAAATATATAGGCCAATAACCGGAATACAATGCAAATAAAGTAGTTGAATCTTTATTTGTTTTATGAGCCTAGTATGTAAATTGCTGTTTTTGCTTGCTTCATCAAATTTTATTCCAAGAATTTTCTCGTCCCTCGCGGAATTGCCATAACGGTATTTTTACGGTATTTTCCCGGTATTTTTTAGGTATAAGTATTTTTACGGTATACCCACGGTATAAATGCGGTATGTTTGTGAAATTTTATCACCGCATTAATACCGTAAATATATTGTGTTGATACCAAATTTATATAGGGACTATACCGTATTTATACTGTGGTTATACCGTATTTACGCGCTCGCTATACCGTATTTATACGATGATTATACTTCATTTGTATAGTTTTTATGCTGTCTTTAAACGTCGGTTATACCGTATTTATACGGCCGTTATACCTCATTTAAACAGTGGTTACACGGTATTTATACAATGTTCGCACCATATTTATTCTGTGTTTATGCTGTATATATATATAGTGGTTATACCGCATTTATACGGTGATTATGCCGTCTCACTCTTACAAGCTGAAAAATACTTTTCATATCTTTTAGTTTTATTAACAAGCAATCTTCAGATTCTATAACAGATACAATATGTTTTACTACTACTTGCATTATTAAATGACTCATCTCTTCACTATGTTCTGCTTTCAATTGTTCAATAAAAAAATACAGTTCATTTTCACTTTCAAAAAAAAATTTTTTTCAAAAAAATTTCTCTCATATTAAAAAAAATTCCCCGGTGTTAAAATAACGCCGCCACCGGCGTAGATATTCTTTGCCGGTGTTAAAATATTTTCCTTTGTGAATATTTTTACTTACTCGATCACTAAAATTAATCAGTGTTTTTATTTATAAATTAATTTATTGGTGATTGAAATCGTGGCAGTAAAATTGTTTAATTTTCAAATAAATTATGAATAATATAAATAAATACATAGCAAAGTTTAAATTCCCTCCTGATAATATTCATGCAATTTTTTTATTTTTTTATATTTAATAAAATTTTTTTTCTAATTTCCATACGTGGACTTTATACGAATAATATCATATATAATTAGTATTTAACAATAATATAATAATATATATTACTGTATCTAATAGTTCAATCAATTTAACACAGAAAAAAACGTTGACTTGGCCCAAGATAATTTTTGCCTTCATTTTTTTATTCTTGAGCTGAGTAATTGGGTTTTTTTGATCCGAGAACATTTTCTTCGAGTAATATTATAAAAATATTGTATCAAGAATAATTAAATTTTAATTCAAGTTAAATAATCTTGGTTTAAGAATATTTATTTTAAGTCAAATTTATTTTGTTTCTAACCAAGTAAAAAAAACTATCAAAACAAGATACTTTTCTGTGTTGGTTGGTGAGTATAGTAAATTGTCACAATATATATCAACATCTCAAACCAAGAACTTTTTTTGCGTGGCAGAAGAACATTTACTCTCAGTTTGAGAAAACTACATTGTCGACTCAAGACAACGGTCTATTGGAATGAGAAAATTTTAATTTTGATTTAAATAAATTATAATTTTAACTTAATAAAATAACTTTTCTTGAATCATGCAAATATTTACTTAACGAAAGACATAAAATTCTCCCATTCGACCTATATTTTTCAGTGAATTTAACCTAATATAAATATCAAATATTGTCAAGCAGGAAAGTGTATGCGTATATTCAGAACATCACAATACAGCAGTAGAAGGGATCGGGAATAAACTCTCTCGATTAAATGGCTTATGAACAAATTGAGAAAAATAAATTGTTTGCTCATGGTAGGAATCGGACCCAGACCGATTCGGCATCACGCGAGAGCTTTACCTTCGTTCACTTTACCCATATCCAGTAAGCACACTGTACAATGTAGAGTCTACACTACCGCCATTTTAGTATAGTACAGTTAGCTTTCCCAAGAGAATTTTTGCATTGAGCCGTGAGCGCAGTTGCTGTTGGTTCAAACGTCTACGCTTACTTGCCGCAACACTACAAAATACTTAAGCCAAGATATTTCTTACCATTGAGTCGAGTACTTTTAATTCTTGATTCGAGTCACAAATCATCTCGATTCAAAATAAATTATTCTTTAAGAAAGAATATTTCACTTTTCGGACAATCGATTATATATCGGGGCAAAATATTTATTTTTCTCACTTTAAGAAAATATTTCTTACTTCAAAAAACATGTATTATATCGGTTGAATAAAAAAAAAACCTTATGCCAAGATGACTAAATTTGAGAAAATTTTGTTCTTGAACCAAGAAAATTTTCGTTTTTATTCAAAATTGCAAAAAATATTCTTGCGGCAAGAAAAAATTTCTTGCGCCAAGATATCCTTTTTTTCTCCCTGTGGAAAAACTCTCATAAATTCTGATAAGATATTGAATATTTTTTATAAGAATCTATGAGCTTCGAAAATATCTATGAGATTTAAAAAAATTCTCATATGAATTCTTATGAGAATCTATGAGTCAGAGATTTTAATGTTTTCCTATCATGATTTCCGTACTAGATTTTTAAAAGAATGAGTAAGATTTTTCAATTTATGAGATTTTGTGACTCGAATTCCGCCAACGATTATAAGATTGAATAAGTACTTTCACTTCTATAAGATTGTTACAGTTTATTCTAATGTATCTTCAATAAGAATTAATCAGGCGAATTCCGATGTTATAATACATACAAAATCTCAATAAGATTATTTTTTTATACGAAATTTTTAGAATTTATAAGTTTTAATAAAAGTTATCCTAGGAGATAATATCTTATTGAATATCATAAAATATTTATCATATTTTATGAGAAAATATTTAACAAGTATTTCTTAGAAATTTTATGAGACTGAATCAGGAATCACATGGACAAATGCAGACCTTTTTCTCATAAAAATTTTATGAGAATTAGTAAGAAAATCTATAATCGAATTAACTTGTAAAAACTTAAAAAATTTAATTTTAATTTAAAAGCTATGTGATTTATGAGTTTTTGTAAGTTTTAGTTATAAGACTATTACTTATAAAATATTATGGAGTACTTATGAGATTTTATAAATAATTTCCATTCACATAAAATATTAATTTTATCAGATTTATTCAAAAATAATTGCTTAACTTTATTTTTTTTATAAGAATTTACACCAAAAATACTAATATAATCACTTTTTCTTGTACTTTGAATATTTTAACTGTTCGGAGATATGGAGAAGGGGAAAGTCACCGGTGCTAGGCAGCAGCAGCGGGAGTAGTTCGGTGCTCGCCACGAGATCGCGCCTACGATTTGTAGTGTCCCTGTTAAGACATTTATTTCAGAAGTGTTATATTCGAAATTTCAATACGATTTTGATCGAGTACCCTTCTGTCATTTGACAGAGCGACAAGTACTTTTTTGGATTGTACTATAGTATATCCTATAATACATCATGACTTTAATATTTAATATTAATGTTTACTTGAGTAATTTTTAATGAATAAATAAACTGACTCAATTTCATAGATTTTTCGGGAATAGATTGTTGAGGATTTTCCGCGTAAATACTCATAAAAATATTCTTGAGTATACATAATAAAAACCTTTTGAATTCATGCTAAAAAATTCAATAATTTAGCATATAAACCTTAATCAATAGTAAAGAAACTGTAACTTAATTAATTTCGTAAATTTTTTCGTTACTATATGGAAAATTACTGTACTCACATTGATTAATCAGTATCAAATCTTATATGATTACTTCAGAAATCGTCTCATACAATCTTATTCATTTCCAAAATCTACGAAATTGTAAACTTTACATTTTTCGAAAACTTATAAATACTTATAATCACAAAATTACAGCTTCTGTTTCTTATAGATTCTGATCATTTAAATGATAATTTAAAAAAAAAATTTTTTTTGATGCACCATCTATAAGAAAATAATTGTTTAAGAATTTTTGAGATTTTTCACGGAAAAATACTGATCGTTTTCTCATAGCCAATTTTTTTAATGAGATTTTATAAGACCTTTTCCACAGAGCTGTGTAGTAATAATAATAAGAGTAATAAATTACGATTAAATTTTATTTCTCGGTATGTATTAACTGTGGGTAAACTCCAGTTTCAGTATGTATTCACTCTGTATATACTTTGGAAACATGATGTGCAAGTGGAACAAACACTCTCAGGAAACACGCTTGAACCAGCACGGATACATAATGTTTCCGGAGTGTTTACAGAGTGGATTCAGAGCCATGAGGAAGGGATGCTGATCCATATAAGTGTAAGTCCTGTGATTTATTCTTTACTGAAAATTATTATTTAACTCATATTGGAAAATTTTGAATGCTGGTAACAGTGTTTAGTCCTCAGCTGAATCTAATTTTCAGTATCTCAAATTAGATATTAACTTATCCTCTCAGGTAGAGATAATTTAAGTTTTAGACACATCCATCAAATATTATTTTGATTGTTCTAAAAAAATTTTTATAAGATTTTTCGGATTTGTTAAATTTTTCGGATTTTTTAAATTCCTGATGTGCGATTTTTCTAAGATCGAAGAGTTAATTGAATTCAAAAATCTTAAGGTAATGGCAATATACAATATTAATTATTTAATCATCACATACCAATATTAACCACCCCATGATTGGTAAGCTCCCAGCATGATTGGAGTCGAAGAATACTTAGTGAACTACTTTGTTTAGCACTAAAATAACCAAGTGCAGCATCAGTTACATGATAAGCTTGAAGTGAAAATTCATATAGACTCGGTAATAATTGTGCGACAGCACCAACAGCTTCGTCTGCTACATTTATGCAATCAGACAAAGATAATGATACTATTTTTGGTGTAAGACACGCCCATAGTCCAGCTTCTGTGACCTCATTGCAACCAGCCAATTCCAGTTCAAATAAAGCCTACAATAAATAATGTGTCAAATAGCATCAAAAATTTTTTCAAAGACATATATAGTAAAAAAAAATCAGAACTAAGGCTCCATCAATTTTTTAGTATACAAATATGCTGAAATTTGAAATAGGATTTTTTATGGAATATTTCCATAGCAAAAGACATACAGTAAATTTAAAGTTACAAATACACAAAGGCCATGGGACGATAAGAATACCGAATCGGTACCAGAAAGATATCGGGCTCATAATTTTAGGAAATGTTGGTACTCATAAGATACTTCGATGCTTCAAGTTTCAGATCTTTATTTATTACCGTTTCTGAATAAATCGAAAAATGCTGAAAATCAGTAAAAATTGTTATTCTCAGCACCTTATTAATCGATTGATCTAAATGCCGAATATGTTTTGGGGCATGATGGTAGCTTCTAAGAAAAAAAATATGAGCAATATCTATTTATAAGAACTTTAAAAAAAGCGAGGTTATTTTCTCAATTTTAATTTTTAACCATGTTACGATATCTCTAAAAATATGAAACTATTTTTTCAAAATTCCTCATTCAATTTTCGAGGAGATTATGAGTTTAGGGAATTTTTTAAAACCGTACGTCATTAAAAAAAATTAAAAACCAATTTTATGCTCAAAAATCGATTTTTTTAATGATTTAACTCTTGAAATGATGAAATACAGAACTTTTGCGATTACTGTACTAGTGAAAAAAAACCGAATAAATTAGGAACACTCATATGAGAATAATTGCTCTTCATTTAAAAACTTCAATGTAAATATTTAATTATAAACTATTAAAAAATGTATTAATTATACTAATTTGTTAATGATAAAAATTTTCTTATTAATTTGTGACTAGTCCTCGTTGCCATTTTCATTAATCACAGTGGCGATATCGTCTTTATTGAATAAATTATTAAGTATTGCTGCTGGTGTGGGGATTTTAGCCAAATACCGCGCGCCAGGTAAAAAATTATTGCAGCTACGTGTGAACAACAACCAATTGTCCTCAGTCCATTAGCTCATTCGCAGCTATATCTTGATATTCCAATCTGTCCAATTGTATTTGGTTTATATTCAATAAATAATCTGTAAACTTTTCTACCAATATGGTGAGATTGTACTTGATCCTTCAATATATTGGTTCTATCTCTGAAAAACTGAATAGTCATATTATCTGATAGATCCATCATCTCTGCTAAATATGATATTGATTGTTTATATTGTTAGGAACCCGTAAATAAAAGATTCAAGTCTTTTTCGGTCATTTCTGAAAAATCTGTCAAATCACTAGACAGCATTGTCTCAAATAGAAGTTTTTTTCCCTTCCAACCATTTTTGTCTACTTCTTCAGCTAATGTACACTACTGGAAAAAATTAAGGGATCAAAAAAAAAATTCCAAATTTTTAGGCGATTTTCAACAGGCCGTAACTTCGAGAGAAATGGTCGTACAAGAAATGAAAAAAAAATAAATTGTAGCTCCGAGTATCTAGTTTTTGGATTGGAACTTTAAAATTTTGTAGCGTCAGCATTTTTTGAGTAATCTTCGAAAAACTAGCGACAAGAAAATTTTCAAAATTTTTTTTATTTCATTTATTGATCTACGGACGTGGAAAAAATTTTTTTTGCTTAATCCCTATGAGGATCGAATACCTTCATTATTTAGCTTTAATTTCTTTTTTTATAGACCTTGATAAGTCCACTTCTTGCCGAGATATCGGTCTTCAAATGGAAAAGAATCAAATGTATTATCAGTATTATTTCGAAATTTCATCAATTCAACAATTTCATCTGAGTACTCTGCATCAGAAGTTAGACATTTAATATCAATCAGTGCAGAGTCACATTCAACAGCCAAGGCTTCCATCATTTTAGTTAACTCTGACGATTTTAAAAAACTCCAATTAGAATCCACTTTCAATAAATTCAAATCTTCAGTATAAAAGCGTTTTTGTATGATAAGATCGCTGCCACATCGATTTTCATCTGGAATGAAAATTCTTGTTTTAATAAAGCATTGTATACGAGCATCTTGAGGAACAAATGCCAGATTTCGATTTGAAACAGAACATACACAACAATATTTGTAAATTGCCACAGTTCTTTTAATTTGAACTTCAACACATTCTTCTGTATCATCATCACATACAACCTCTAAATTAAATGATGGATCATCAGTACTTGACCGAGACAATGTCATTAACGATAAGTTCGATTCAGTTCTTTCCAACAATTCACTTGTATCTGAAGGTAATTCATCATCCAATGATGTATCCTGATCCTCGTCGTCAAGTTTCGTTTTCTTATATTTTTTTGAACGACAATTAAAACACAAAACTTCACCAACTATAATTGGATGATCGAATTTCGTTGAAAAATCTTCAGCATCTTGATTAGATTGTATATATTTTGAAATACTTTGCGTTTTCTTTATGAATTCTGAACAAATGCAACACTTTGGATTATTTACTTTAGATGGCGACATATTTTCACTTTAATAATATTATAGTTAGATAAAATTAATCATTAAATACAAACAAAAGTCAACCAATACTTGTTTAGAATGTCAACAGTAAATAATTTTAAGGTTATTTGCAGATCTGGTGGGTTTTCATGAAAATAGAAAACAGTGTTACCAGTTTTGAATTACAGTGCCACCTTATGGTTGCTGAATTAACTAATAATTGAGCGGGAAAGTGTACATTCCCTAAAACATAGTTGAATTATATAAACAATAGTATTTTATACTGATTTAATCATTGTAGTTTTAAATAAAGTTTATAATAATGATTAGAGTTCATTATATAAAGAACAATTAGTTTTATATGAGTATTTCTAATTTATTCTGTTGTTTTCACTAGTACACTAATCGCAAAAAATCTGTATTTTATCATTTCAAGAGTTAAATCATTAAAAAAATCGATTTTTGAGCATAAAATTGGTTTTTAATTTTTTTTAATGACGTACCGTTTTAAAAAATTCCCCAAACTCATAATCTCCTCGAAAATTGAATGAGGAATTTTGAAAAAATAGTTTCATATTTTTAGAGATATCGTAACATGGTTAAAAATTAAAATTAAGAAAATAACCTCGCTTTTTTTAAAGTTCTTATGAACAGATATTGCTCATATTTTTTTTCTTAGAAGCTACCATCATGCCCCAAAACATATTCGGCATTTAGATCAATCGATTAATAAGGTGCTGAGAATAACAATTTTTACTGATTTTCAGCATTTTTCGATTTATTCAGAAACGGTAATAAATAAAGATCTGAAACTTGAAGCGTCGAAGTATCTTATGAGTACCAACATTTCTTAAAATTATGAGCCCGATATCTTTCTGGTACCGATTCGATATTCTTATCGTTCCATGGCCTTCGATATTAGTATTACTAACAGAAGGTAAAGAAATCTAGTTACAAACGAATTCCATTTTTCATATTTTCAAATTCTCAATATTATGTATATTTATGATAACTCATTTACCATGCTCGCAAATGAGGAATACTATTATCAACAACTCGCTTTAAAGTTTATGATGTTTAATAACTATATAACCCTGAATCATGAATGAAATCAGCAATTCTAAAGTATCATTAATAAAGTTTATCACCTATCAACTATGCCTACGTAAACGCTTTCAATTAGATTTAACTTTTTTTTAACCGTTAATGTTCTTGAATTGAATTAAAATTTGAGTTTCTGTGACTATCTAAAGATTATACTTATTAATTACTTTCAAAACTGTTATCAAAAAATATTTTATATTGAGCTATTTAATTTGCTGGATTTTTTGCCATTCACAGCACTTAAAAGCTATAACAGCAGCATATGTTTGAATTGCTTTTATTAAATATTGAAGAATGTTTAGTCTCAGAAGCCCTAATTTTGTATTTTAACGAACATTTGTTTGTCAAACTTGATAATATTTCGTTATATAATCACCTGAAGATGATCTAGAAGAGCTTCAAGACCTCGATCAGTGACAGCACAGCACCGTAATGATAGTGAATGAATGTGACGTTGGGCCATAGGGAACCCGTGCGTCAATTCAGGTATGTCTTCGTCAGCAGCACCCAGAAGGACTAACGAATGAAATCCTCGTCGAATAAGAGATGCATAAAGTTTCGTTCGTGATCCAGAAGCCATTCCTCTGATCTCACGACATCTCACTACTGGTATCAGTCCTGCCCAAAATCGTGGTCTTGCATACAACACATCTCGCCATCGAGTACAAACCTAGATGAAAGAAAAATCAGTTATTTAATAAATTAGAAAGTGTCTTATATACATTTTTTTTTTAGTAAAAATTGTACTTGAGCCAGAATCCTCCTTTCATTGACGTTGAAGTACAAAAAAAACGGACTTAAAAAATTCTCATCCAACATTAATTGTTCCCAAGATAATGCTGGAATGTAGTCAGGAGTACCGCAACTAGCAAGGGGTACATTTTTGATCCGCAACTTTCCTCGTGATATTTTGGTTCTTACAACAGTACTAGAATTACTTACACCTTTGCTGTTGGCAATATTAACTGGATTATTAATGGACATTGGAATGCTTCTGCTTGGCTTCTCAGGTGTCTGACTAGCATTTGTGTTCTGGATACTCATATAAGCTACACCACCCCCACCTCCACCACCACCACAAAAAACGTTTGTCACACGTTCCATCACGCTTGTCTTGCCACTTCCTAGAATAAGTATCATTATAAGCAGAAAGAACAATATTTGTTTCTTATTTTTGTACAGGTTTATACTTGCGTATAACATGCACTTTCTGTACTATTCCATTGTAAATAAAATATATATTTTTGATCGAAGACTCTATAGCCACGAGTCACGGATCGATTCGAGACTGTAGAAACGCTTAACTAATAGCGCTGAAGTCTGCCGTTTCGTGACCGTAAGAGTTAAAGGCACGGACTAGTTGAAAGAAGAGGCTATAATTTTTTGTTCCGTGACCGTAAGACATGAAGACACGGACTGGTTAAAGGAGGCGATTTCCTTCTATACCGCGGTCGTAAAATTCGGAAATACAGACTAGTTGGTGCTGTTATTTTTTTTGTTCTGTGACCATAAGAGTCAAAGGAATGGACTGATTAATAGGAAGAGATCTAATACTAATTGAATTCAACAATACTGAATCGACTCTCTATAATGATAGATTGAATCCGTATAGTAAGCATCTATTTTAGTAAAAAAATTCTAAGTCCGGAAACAGATGATTAGACATGAGCAGGTTGAATCGGGTATGCTTATGTCTGATCAGGCAAAAAAAGAGACATGATCGGGCCTGTAATTATTAATGCAAGTATGAACAGGCCTGACAATACATGCTCAGGTCTGATTCCAGTAAACACAGTGATGTAAATTTGACGCGACAATGACGTACGCTATGTCATCATTTACGTAAGATATTTCATGAATAAGTCACCCTCGCGGACTTGGAATCACTGTAAAATCACAGTGAAATCACAGTGAATTCACTTTCACCGTGAGTTCACGGTGTGTTTACGGTGATTACATCGTGAATTCACAATGATTTTGTGCCATTTTGTCATTGTGATTTAGTAGGATTTTCACTGTGATTTTACTGCGAGTTTACAGTAAATTAATGGTGATTTCACCATGATTCCACGGTAAATTAATGGTGATTTGACTATAGTTTTATGATAATTTGACACCGCAGTCGTCAAATCGTAGCTTTACAGTGGTACAGTGACAATTTCTTTTTTTTACCTCGATATTCGAAAATCGAGTTTTCATTACTTTTTTTCAATACTTTCGTTACTTTATATTACTAAAAAACGCCTCACTAAATTACAACCAGATATCTTTAAGATTGAGCTATCACAAACGGGGGTCCCCTTTCCCATTTAAAATACACGCGGAAATTTTTCATATTAGTTTTTCGTTATTAAAACTATGAAAAATTTTTTTTTCAAGCTCCGCCTGGTACACGTAGAAAATTAATTATTCTATTTAAAATACAAAATTTGTAATTTTAACGATTTAAAATGGGAATAAATTTTTTCACCGATAAAATAATTAGTTTTACCATTGAAAATGATAACAGTTACAATTGATGATGGTAACGGTAACTATCGAAGATGCTAATTGTAATTATAAAAAATTATAATTGTTAAAATCGAAGATGGTAACTTTTACCATTCAAAGTTGTAAAAATTTTTAACTAAGAATGTGTGAGTGCATGGGTATGCTCGCGTGAGTGTGCATGTGTGAGCGGGTGCGCGTGTGCATAAGTGCACTCGTATGCGTGTACATGTGTGCGTGCGTGTGTGCGCCCGTGTGCGTGTGTACGGGCAAGTGTGCACACGTGCACGTGCGTGGATATATGTCTGCGTGTCTACATTACCATCAGGTTATTAAAAATCACGATGTTTATAATAGTAGTAATTATTTAAAATAATAAAAGTTATAATTTCTAATTATCATAAATAATTGTAAATTTAATCATATAGTTGGTAGATAGTACCATTCAGATTGTTTATTTAATAATTTAAATGATATTTTCTATTATAAAATTCAGTTTAAAAATTTTATTATAACTTGATGATAACTTTTACCATAAAATTCTCTCCGTGTATAAATTCGTAGGAAATTAAATTCTCTACAAAAAAGTACTGATGCATTATGTACGACAAACAAACTGGGAAAAAGTTACGGAGTTTCAAAGACAAACGTTAGTTTCCTCAGTGTTAAATTATTTTTTGTTTTCATTTTTATTCTATCAAAAAAATTTTTTTTTTCAAATTTTCACAAGCACGATCTTGTAAGAAATTTAATTTCCTACAAAAAATATTTGATATCATACATACGTCAAATGAACGCAAAAAAAGTTACAGAGCTTTAAATGTCAACGAAAAGTGAACTTGATTTTTCCTTGACATTTAAAGCCCTGTAACTTTTTTCTCACTCATTTGACGTATATATGATATCAAATACTTTTTGTAGGAAATTAAATTTCCTACAAGAACGTGCTTGTAAAAATTTGAAAAAAAAATTTTTTTTGATAGAATAAAAATGAAAAATAACAAAAAATAATTTAACACCGAGGAAACTAATCCGACCGGCATGAATGTCAGAAAGATGTCTTTTTGATATCAGAAAGATAACATAATTTGTTAAGATAACTTTGTGATATCAAAACGACATCTTTCTGACATTCATGCCGGTCGGGTAAATTTATATTGATCTTCGAAGCCCCGTAACTTGTTCCCAGTTTATTTGACGTACATAATGCATTATCACTTTTTTGTAGAGAATTTAATTTCCTACAAAATTATACCAGGCGGAATTGAAAAAAAAATTTTTTTCATAGTCTTAATAACGGAAAACTAAAATGAAAAATTTTCGCGTTTATTTTAGATTGGAAAGAGGACCCCCATTTGTGATAGCTCAATTTTAAAGATATCTGGCTGAAATGTAGTGAAGATTATTTTTATAATATAAAGTAACTTTTGACTTATAAGAGGTTGAAAAAAAAATATTTGTTTTTTTTGGGACACCCTAATATATATGTATGTAGGAGAGGGAAGTCACCAGTGCCATAAGCAGCAGCGTAAGTAGTTCGGTGCTCGTCACGAGATCGCGCCCACTACTTGTAGTGTCCCTGGTAAGAAACTTATTTCAGAACTGTTAAATTCTAAACTTGAGACTATTCTGGCCCGGATTCTCCTCCGTTATTTGACAGAATGATAAGTACCTTTTTTGATGGTAATATAGTACATCCTATATTACATAATGACAAAAATATTTATGATCAATGTTTCCATGAATAATTTTTCTTAGAAATTAAATTTGGACTTTCAAAAAAAAATGAGTTAAATAAAAAGTATAGAGTCTCTACTGTACAACAATTCACAATTTATTTAATTGATTGCATAGGAATTTAATTATATATAGTTATATATAATTATACAGGGCCATTTTTCATTTAAAATTATACATAATTATATATAATTTTATTTACCCGGGATAGTAAAATTATTTTCATATTTTTTAGTAAAATTTACTACATTTTTTTCTCCGTGTATATTCACTGTAAGTTCACTGTGAATTTACTACAAATATACTGTGAATTTACTGTGAATTTACTTTAAGTTCACTGTTAATTCATTGTGAATTTGCTGTGAAACCACTATCGAATCACTGTGAGATAACCATAAAATTACAGTGACCGAATGGCACAAAATCATGGTGATTTCACCGTAATTTCATCATGGTCTCACAATGTTTTTACTATAATCTCACTGTGATTTTACAGTGATTCCAGGTCCGCGAGGGCAGGTGTGACTCATTATTTTCCACTTTTTTACGTAAGATTAATTACTTAATCATGACGTAAATGTGATGTCTGTATGACATTCATGACGTCAATATGGCATACGGGTAATGTCAAAATTATCAGTCCGGAAAAAATATTTCTGGAAAAAAAAAAATGAAAGATTGAATTTTTTATTTGATTATTACTGCGCGAGCGCATAACAAATTTAGAAACAAGATTTGATAACGTAAGGTAATGAAATAATCCTTGGCGTCTGCTGGGTTCAAACACGATTTCTCTTGGCTGGTAGTCCTGAACGCTGCTCACTGATCCACATCGCGAACGTTCGAGCCTAGTGCTTAATTGATGTATTTAGAGTTGAATGCCGGAAAAGACGGAGTTTATCAGTTCTTGTGGTGTATTTTTACAAAATTTTAAGAACTTCATGAACTTATGTAAAATTTTATAAAGTTTCATAAAATTTTGTAGAAACTCAATATTGTGTTACGTCCTGGTTGATGTTTTGGCGCTGGCGTAGTTGAGCTATCGATTTGAATTGGACGTAATGAGAACTTACATATAATTATAAATAATTATTAAGTATGGGTTGAACAGCCACCATTCGGTGGTTGAAATAAACTGGTTGTTTGATTATATATTGTTTTATATCTCAATCCGATTTATTCAATTGTAGAAGAATAATTTGAATAATGTGAAAATATACAATTGAATCAATTTATAAATTTGTTAAAGTTCTCTTAACAATAACTTCAAGAGGGTGAGGAAGAAGTTGAGTATTTAATATTGAACCTGACTGCTCTCAATGATTCTATCTTTCAGACTGCACTCTCTTGATCGAGAAAAACTAGCGTGAGTTTCTTATCAATACGAGGCGCTTGGGCATCAGGCCCGCGCATCGTTCGATATAGAGGGGTGGATCGAGATAAGCAATATTCTCGAATGATTCACTCTCCGTTCTCGCGGTTTCTCCGTTTTTGTTATTAACAAATGAGTCACTTATCTATTAACAAAAGTTATCTTAGAACAAAATAGGTATTTGTGCAGCTGCACGTCTCGAGGATTTACTCGAGGCGTCAGCGCTTATTTGTACATAACAAATATTAAGAGAAAAATAACTTTATCAATATGTTTTAAATATTCTAAATAATATTATACTATTTTATATTCTATTATTTTATATTATTTTATTATATTATATTATTATATTATATTATATTATATTATATTATATTATTATATAATATTATGTCCTATGATATAGAGTGACTTATTAATTATGCCACTTGCTAAATTATCAATATACATCTTAATTAATTAGTTAGTTAGGTCTCAGATCGGTCTCTAAATAATTAATCTTTAAAAATAGTCAGAGAACTCTGATGAGCAAGCTGGGACGTAACACCCTCCCACCCGGTGGACAAGCGTCCCGCTTGTTTTGGGCCTTAGCTCTTGTTGGAAATGTAGTTTATTCTCTTTATTGTTTTAGTTGTAACTCTATTTTACCCATTTTCGAGTTTAAGAAATCTAAGTACCGACCTGTGACCTATGACTCGACGCCTGCTTTTTTAGTGGCGACATTAAAAATCCATTTTCCTTCTAATCCATCTGTTTGTAAACCATGATAAACATTTTTATGGATATTGAATGACGATGTTCTTTTTTTTCCTCTAATCCTATTTGTTTGAGGATTGAGATAAATTGTGCGTCACGTATGCCGCATCTGTGGCCAGAAAAATTATCTAAAAATTTATTTTTTTTGTAAAAAAAAAATTTAAATATATTCCTAAAATTATTTACCGTTGTTTTTTTTTTTTTGTTTTTTATGAAATTATTTTAATAGTAGACTATATACTAGGGTGTGCCAAAAAATGACGATATTTTTTTTTCTTTTCGTTCCGCGCAAAATATCGTAGGATATGCCCAAACAAACGTCCTGTCAAAAGTAGAGCTCGAAATTTTAATTTTAAGAGGTTCCTCATCGAACCTAAAGTTTTCCCGTTTAAATAACACAGGAAAAAATTTTTTATACGTTATTTCCTTCCGCAAACTATGAAGGAATTTTTTTTTCAAAAAAAAAATTGACAAATCTTTTTTGGCAATTAATATTGGTCAAAAAGTTTTATTGGGTCAAATTTCTATTATCAATATTTGAATTTCTATGGAGCGTTAAATTCAAAATTTTTTTCAAATTTCGTGTTTTTTGCATTTTGGAGCTAAACTCTGCAAGATAGGACAAAAAATTAAATGACAAATTTATAGTGCTTCTAATATATTACAAAAAAGCTAATAACATTTTTTTCGTATCATTGATATTTACAAACTTACAGGGCCTCACATTCTGATTTTTCAAATTTTCAACTTTTATTGAGTGAACTATCATCGGTAGCACAAAAAGTTACGTACTAATTTTTGAGTACCTGCAATTTGCAACAAAACTACAAAAACAAAATTTTTCACTGCATCAATAGTTTAAGTATGCAGACAAATTAAGTCCTATTTATATGATTATTTTAAATTTTTTAAGCTAACTATTGTTGATAAATTAAATCTCATAAACAGATTTATAATACATTCAATTTTATAGAAAATTGCATTGCTATATTTTTTGTTCCAATAGTAATTAATATTGTTACCGATTTAATTATTATTTTTATTAGATGGATGAAAAGCTCATTGGACGGAAAAATTTGATAAAAATAATAATTAAATCGGTAACAATATTAATTACTATTGGAACAAAAAATATAGCAATGCAATTTTCTATAAAATTGAATGTATTATAAATCTGTTTATAAGATTTAATTTATCAACAATAGTTAGCTTAAAAAATTGAAAATAATCATATAAATAGGACTTAATTTGTCTGCATACTTAAACTATTGATGCAGTGAAAAATTTTGTTTTTGTAGTTTTGTTGCAAATTGCAGGTACTCAAAAATTAGTACGTAACTTTTTGTGCTACCGATGATAGTTCACTCAATAAAAGTTGAAAATCTGAAAAATCAGAATGTGAGGCCCTGTAAGTTTGTAAATATCAATGATACGAAAAAAATGTTATTAGCTTTTTTGTAGTATATTAGAAGCACTATAAATTTGTCATTTAATTTTTTGTCCTATCTTGCAGAGTTTAGCTGCAAAATGCAAAAAACACGAAATTTGAAAAAAATTTTGATTTTAACGCTCCATAGAAATTCAAATATTGATAATAGAAATTTGACCCAATAAAACTTTTTGACCAATATTAAATGCCGAAAAAGATTTGTCAATTTTTTTTCTGAAAAAAAAATTCCTTCATAGTTTGCGGAAGGAAATAACGTATAAAAAATTTTTTCCTGTGTTATTTAAACGGGAAAACTTTAGGTTCGATGAGGAACCTCTTAAAATTAAAATTTCGAGCTCTACTTTTGACAGGACGTTTGTTTGGGCATACCCTACGATATTTTGCGCGGAACGAAAAGAAAAAAAAATATCGTCATTTTTTGGCACACCCTACTATATACGTATATAAAAAATGATTTTACGAATAGGACGAATTACTAAAATTTTCGTGTAAAATTATTAACATTTTTTTTTTCAAAAAAAAATTTAAGATATAATGTTTGTAAGAAGTTTATGCTAAGGAGAAAAGAAAAATTAAAAAATTTTGAATTATTAATTGAATATGATTTTTTTCCGGTCTCCTTGTTGTAATTATTTTTATGATTTTTATTTTCCTTTAACTCTTTTAAATATATTACTTTATCGTAGTGTATGAAAATTCCTTCATTTCTTTCTTTTTCTTTCTATTATTTAGTTTTTTTTTCTTATTTATTACTTTTCATTTTTTTTTTGAATTTTTTTTTATTGTTTTCTGAATTTGTTTATTAATGTTAATAAGTATTAATATATTATTGCAAGGATGTATTTATATTATATCTAAATATTTGTATATATTTAATTCTTAATATTACTTACGACTCTTCTGCCTTTATGTGCTAATTTTGCATATTTTCTTATTTTTTTTTTGTTTTGCTTAAAATTCTATATACATTTGCATTAAAATTATCTATTAAATAACATAAAAAAACTTAATCTACAAATTCTTAATTTTATATTAAAATTTTATTTGAGTTTATATATTGCTAAAAATAATTGTTTTTCTGTCCCTTTTTTTTTCTTATTTTGATTTTTCATGAAAATTTATAGTTAGAAAGCTTATTTAAAAAAAAATTTCTTAGCATTATTTAATTCGATTTATTTATTATATTTTTTTTTTTTTTTTTTTTTTTTTTTTTTTTTTTTAATCTTATTTTTACTAAATATTTAACTTTAATTTTGCCTATAAGTTTCCAGTCTTTCAAAACTATTTAGAAATGAAATTTAATTTTTCTTATAGGACTCCGTATGGGAGTCGGGCATAATTTAATTGGACTTTTTGTGACATTTCGTGTAGGTGTTCTTGGGGTAATAGGAATAGTTTTTATTGGCGATTCAGTATCAATGTCGTTCGAGTTACTTGAATATATTTTTGATTTTATTATTTCTGTCTCGTCTGTATTTGACTCGTCGACTGAAGTATCTAGAGTAATGATTTTTTTCGTCTTGTAATTAGTTTTATCTATTTTCCTGCGTGTACGACCTGCTAGAGAAGGTGTGAATTCTGCTATTCTATGTGATCTTTTAATTAGAGAAAGTATTGATTTATTTTTATCGATTTCTGTATTTTCAAGATTTGACTGTGGTTTTAAATTTGAGATTGAAGATATAATTGGCGTCTGTACGTCTGTTAATAATGGTGATGAAGGATCAGTGATTTTAGAACTTTCAGGTATATATGAATGTGAGGATTGAGATGACGCTGATAAATTATGAGATTTCTTATGTTTTGGAGAGTTTATAGAATTATTAGATGTATAAGATAAACCGAAATCCGTCATATCAGATTCGTCACTTAAATACGAAGGGTTATTTTTAATGAGTTTTTTTCTTAGAGCTACAGCATCATAAATTTTTCCTGATGACGATGATCCGTCTGAATAATCAGGAAGTACAATAGACTTATTCGATTCAAAATTTTCGGAAGGTTTTCTTTTATAACTTTTTAAATTTTCATTAGTTTTTACTTTATTAGTTTCTTTTTTATTTTGATTTTCACTATCAAGCTCGGAATTTTTCTTCAAAGGATTTCGAGTATTATAACTTTTCAAGTTTTTATTTACTTTATCATTTTTATCTTTTTTATTATTTATTTTTGATTCGGTTTTTGAAATTTTTTCATATGGATTATACCATCTAACGTTAGATTTTTTATTTTTTAAATTTTTATTTTCACCGATATATCCGTTTTCTTTATTTTTGTCAACTAATCGCCGATCAATAGGGTAGCTAATCCTATTGCCGTCGCTACCCTAGTAGAAATGTAATCAAGTAACTAGCCAGTAACTGGCTAGTTTAACTAGACTTAAGCTAGGAACTGGCTAGTATAATATCCAGTAACTGTCCAGTTACTGGCCAGTTTTACTAGACATCAAATAAAACATGGCGACACTTGTATGTTTTGAGGTTATTTAAAATTAAATATGGATAAATTTGTTACAATTAAAATAATAATAATAATAAAAAAAATAGTAATAATAATATTTAAAATAGTAATAATTAATAAACGGAATAATTATAACACTTATTTATTAATTACATTTAACTGGTATAAAATTTTCATTCATAAAAGTATTAAAAACTATTAAATAAGTTATTAATTTATAAAATCATATTCTTAAATAAAAAACAAGTTCAAATGATACACTGCATTTATTTAAAAGTGTTTTTGCACATATTGGCAAATCTGGAAGAACTCCTCGTAAAATTTTCAATAATTCATCTAGATGACAGTCTGGAGTATTTGTTTTGATTGCCCACAACTGTAACTCGGTTATTATATCGATTTTTTTAATTTCATCCATTTTTTTAAATATATTACAAATTCTTTTTACATTAAAATACACAATTTTTTACAATTATTTATACTTTTTCTTAATATTTACTAGGAATAATTCAACTTACAGGTTAAAGTGAGTAAATAATCATACACACACACTAGTTAAGTAGAACATCGGTGTGACCAATGTTTATGATTCAGTTGCAGGTGGCGCTATGTCTAGTTTTTACCCAGTTTCGCTAGCCAGTTACTGGATTTGATTGCTGGCCAGTTACTAGACATGATCGCTAGCCAGATACTAGATTTAATCGAGTGAAAAATTTATCATTTCTACTAGGGTAGTATTTTTGACTGTTGGGTCCGTAGTTAATTTATCGATGGGCCCAGCCATTTGAGTTCTTGACTCTTTTACTTTACTTTTTTCGACCGAATTTTCATTATCGACCGCTCGAGTTTTTGGCTCGAGAATTTGAAATACCGAATTTATTTTATTACTTGAATAACTTTCTTCTGAACTTACATGTCCTTTCTTATTTTTGCTTGAATTTACATGCAATTTATTTTTATTAATATTCCGCGTTTTTGATTTTTCATCTGAGTTACTTGACTCTGTATAAGTATATTTTTTTGGTTTTTTTATTATGACTCTTCCGGATTCAGATGGATCCGAAGATCGCAATCTAGCGATTCCAGGTTTACCGGGTCGCCATTTAATTTTGATTGGGTAAGCTTCACGATTTTCAGTTACCGGGTTACGCGATAAAGCATCCGCGTTTGTGTTTATTTTACCCGCTTTATATAACACGGTATATTCGAACTCTTTAAGCCGTTCTCTCCATCTCATTACACGCGATGTTGGGTCATTCATATTATTTACCCAAACAAGCGGTCTGTGATCGGTGACAAGAGTAAACTCTCTGCCATAGAGATACGGTCTAAATGTTTTCATACCGAATAAAGCTGCGACCATTTCTTTTTCAGTGGTCGAGTAATTTTTTTTCGTGTTTATTAAGCACACGAGAGGCTGCTGCAACAATTGTATCTTCGCCAATTTTGCCTTGTGAGAGGATTGCTCCAACTGCATAGTTAGATGCATCGGTCGTCAAAATAAACGGTTTCGAAAAATCGGGATATTGCAATATCGGAGCTGTACATAGTTTGTCCCGCAAGGTTTCAAAAGCTACCTGATGTTCAGGCGTCCATGTAAATCTTGTGTTTTTACTTGTAAGGTCAGATAGGCACTTAGCGATTTTTGCGAAATCCTTGATAAATCGCCGATAATAACCAGCAAGTCCAAGAAACTCTCTCACTTGTGTTGTATTTACGGGTGTTTTGAAATATTTGATCGCTTTGATTTTATCGGGATCAGGCTTGACACCGTCGGCAGATATAAGATGGCCTAAATAAATTACTTCTTTTTTTAAGAATTCACATTTATCGGCTTGTAGAGTTAAATTTGCACTACGTAAACGTTCGGCTAATTTTTCGAATTTAGTGTTATGTTCTTCTAGAGAACGTGCGTAAATGACTATATCGTCTAAGTAAACAAAGAGATCTGCTCCTTGTAACCCGCGTAACACTAAATCCATTAACCTTTGAAACGTTGCCGGAGCATTTTTAAGTCCAAATGGCATTCTATTAAACTGATAATGACCATGAGGAGTTGTAAATGCTGTTTTATGTTTATCTTTTGGATGCATTTTAATTTGGTGAAATCCAGATTTTAAATCGAAAATTGAAAAATAAATTGCGCCACCCAGTTGATCAAGAATATCATTTATCAACGGTAATGGGTATGCGTCTTTAATAGTTTTTTCATTTAATTTACGATAATCAATTACTAAACGCCATCTTTTATTGCCTTTTGAATCAGCCTTTTTAGGTACTATCCATAGAGGGGAATTATAGGGGGAGGTCGAAGGTTCTATTATGTCCATCAACATTAATTCTGTAATTTGTTTTTGAATTTCGTCTTTTTGTGCAGGTGGATGTCTGTATTGTCGAGTATTTACCGGTACGTCATCGTTAGTAGGTATACTGTGTGCCGCTGTCTCTTTAGCGCGCAATGATTCTCCCGGAATGTGGAACAGGTCAGCGTATTTTTCTACAAGAGAAACTATCGTTTTACGCTCTTCCTCATTCAAATGTCCTAAACGCAAGAGTTTTAACACTTCTTCAGTACGATTTCCCCGCGTCCGAGTACTATTATCGTATCTATCTGGGTCGTCTTGCGTCAAGCTAGACTATCCTCACCTTCACTTGTCCCGAAAGGGTACAGAGGAATTACGGGTACTTTCACTTTAACATCCTTATCAAGAGTATTTATTGCGTACAAATAAGCGATACCATTATTATTTCTAACTAAAGCTTCGCCCGCGTAAATACCGTTTTCAAATTCGATACGAGGTGTATAACCCTCTTTAAGTTTACTATCGACTCGAACAAACATTGCTGTTTTCGTTCGAGCTTTTAAAACGAAATATTGTCCCTCGGTAAATGATAATTCTAAATTATTCAAATGTTTAAAAATAATAGTATTTTCTACTAAATTAATTATTCCGCCATGTTCGCGTAAAAATTCCATCCCGAGTATTCCACTATAATCTAAAGGAAATTCATCTGGGATGACATGAAAGTATGTAGTTTCATTAAAAATTTGTATTTGAATTCTACCCAAAGTTATAGCTTCAGATACGCCATTTAGTTTATAACAATAAGAATCATCAATTAGATTTTTATATTTTACTTCGCCGTATTTTATTAAATTTAAACTACATCCCGTATCAACTAATATTTTTCCGTAACTTGATATTATATCTTTAGATTTAAGCATGATAGACGTAGGTTTGTAATCTATTGATGTAGCACCTACGACATAAGTTCGCGTTGGTATTCTTAATTTTTGTTCGAAATTTGGCGCTGAGTTGCTACGTTTCCCATCGGAGCGCCGTCTCGAGGGAACGCTTGGTCGTTTCCCGTACTTGTATTCGGCTTTGAATTTAATGCATCGCGTTTTCCTTCGTTATAAATTTTTTTACGACGATTATTTACTGAATGACCGTTCATTTTACAATAATCACATTGAAGAATATTTTTGTTTATAATTTGATTTGATTCAATACTCTTTCTTTGAATTAAAATTCTACATTCCTCGATATTGTGATTGTTTCTTTTGCAAAAATTACAAAACTTATTATTTTAATTAAAATTTCTTTGATTTTTATGTCTATTTGGTTCCGATTTTTGTGCGTAGTTTTGTTTATTTTTTTGATATTGATTTCGATTTTTATGATAATTATTTGTATTACGAATTTTGTGAGTAAAGTCAGTATCATCTTGAAAATTTTGTTTAGTGTGTGAAGTAGAAACGTGATGGTAATCTGTATTTTTTGTTCGAGAGTCATATATATTGAAAAAATTATCAACATTTCTCATTTGTTGTAGCTGTTTTTCAACTTTTTCGGCTGATTTTGTCGCGGAGTCAAGGTCCGAGTATTTATCTTCTTGTAAAAAAATAGCAAATTTCGGATGTAAACCCGATATAAATGAACGAATAGCAGTTTCTTTAGCTAGCGTAGCTTTTTCTGTTTTATTTTCCCCGTCGGTATATTCAATTTCTGACAATGTATGTCACAAATGTTGGCTTATTCTATAGTTAAAATCCCTAACGCGTTCGTGTGGGCTTTGTTGAAACTTATCAAATTCTCTCATCCATAGTGAGATTTCTTTACTTTGTCTAAAGTGTAAATTTAAAAATGAAATAAAGTCGTCGATGCTTATCGGGTCTACAGTACTAACTCTTTTTAACGGTTCGCCTTTACATTTGGTCTGTAATAATTTTACTAAAAATTCTTCGTCAATATCGTCTTTAAAAATTTTTTTAGCATTTCTACACGCTTTTGTAAATGATTCTATTAGATAACCATCTTTTGTACCGTCAAAGTCAGGGATGGTTTTTAGAAAATCTTTATAATCAATTTTATTAATATTACTATTATTTTGAGTTCTGTTAGAATTTGATGTAAATTGTGAATTCAAATTTGTGGTGTTTAATTTACTCATTTCCTCTCTTACGCGTTGCGCTAGTTCGGTTTCAAATTGTTCATTAAAAGTATTTTTTACTCGTTCATGATCTGATCTTAATTTTTGAATTTCATTTACTAATGTTTCTATTGTATCTTTTGCCTCAGTGAGGGAAGTTTCCATAAGTTCTAATTGAGACATTTTTATGAATTTATATTTTCAAATTTATATAACGCAAAAAAAATTACAAAATTGAATGATATCGATAAATCGACTTACTACTTAGAAGATTTTAAAAATAAATTATGGTCGATGCGAAGATCTACGTTGCCGTCGGAAGGTTGATGGTGAAGGTCAGCAGGTATGCACAATGTAGATATCTCAGCACTTGATGATGTTGAACTGCGTCCGTCGGGCGTCGTAAATGATGTTGGTAGATTTGATTTATTAAAATTTTTTTTGATTCTTCATTAACTTCACTCACTTGAATTTTATTATGACTTTTATTTTTTATTCACAAAATTTTTACTTTTTTTTTTTTTTTTTCTGATATGTCTGACTTTTATGAATATATATATTTTTTTTTATTTATTATTTTATGAAAGCGAAATAAAATTAATTTTCGAATCTCGGATATTAAAAAAAAATTTCCGAATTTTTAATTCAAATGTTCGATATTATTAATTTAATTTTTTTTTTATAATTTCATTTTAGTTATTTAGGATTTTTTTGAATTTTATTTATTGGAATTTTTTTTTTATTATTTATTTTACTCACTTCAATTCTCACTTAATTTTTCACTTTTGTTTCACAATTTTACTTTTTTTTCTTTCACGTCGATATAATTTCACTTTGATAACTTGATGTCAATTTTCTTGTGAGAAAAAAAAATTTTCGGATTTTTGCGATTTGACCAGTCTATTCGGGGGCTGTTCGAATCCGTCGCTGCCACCAATTTTAATTGTATATAAGTTGTTACGTCCTGGTTGATGTTTTGGCGCTGGCGTAGTTGAGCGGTCGATTTGAATTGGACGTAATGAGAACTTACATATAATTATAAATAATTATTAAGTATGGGTTGAACAGCCACCATTCGGTGGTTGAAATAAACTGGTTGTTTGATTATATATTGTTTTATATCTCAATCCGATTTATTCAATTGTAGAAGAATAATTTGAATAATGTGAAAATATACAATTGAATCAATTTATAAATTTGTTAAAGTTCTCTTAACAATAACTTCAAGAGGGTGAGGAAGAAGTTGAGTATTTAATATTGAACCTGACTGCTCTCAATGATTCTATCTTTCAGACTGCACTCTCTTGATCGAGAAAAACTAGCGTGAGTTTCTTATCAATACGAGGCGCTTGGGCATCAGGCCCGCGCATCGTTCGATATAGAGGGGTGGATCGAGATAAGCAATATTCTCGAATGATTCACTCTCCGTTCTCGCGGTTTCTCCGTTTTTGTTATTAACAAATGAGTCACTTATCTATTAACAAAAGTTATCTTAGAACAAAATAGGTATTTGTGCAGCTGCACGTCTCGAGGATTTACTCGAGGCGTCAGCGCTTATTTGTACATAACAAATATTAAGAGAAAAATAACTTTATCAATATGTTTTAAATATTCTAAATAATATTATACTATTTTATATTCTATTATTTTATATTATTTTATTATATTATATTATTATATTATATTATATTATATTATATTATATTATATTATTATATAATATTATGTCCTATGATATAGAGTGACTTATTAATTATGCCACTTGCTAAATTATCAATATACATCTTAATTAATTAGTTAGTTAGGTCTCAGATCGGTCTCTAAATAATTAATATTTAAAAATAGTCAGAGAACTCTGATGAGCAAGCTGGGACGTAACAATTGTATAATATTTTTTAAAAGCAATACTCTCGGAACTGGATGATAATTTTATAGAATCTTATGAATTCCTATAAAATTCTGAAGCATTCGATAAAATTTTATCAAATTTAATTCAAGAATGAAAAAATTGCTTTTAGCAATAATTTTTTAACTTCCCGCTACGAAAATCGATGATTTTCAAAAATTAGGGAAGTTATTGTTTTCACCGCGATTTTCGAAAATTGAGTTTTCATCAGATGTCGGCGTTTTCAGGTCCTAGGAAGCTACCCTGATTATTTTCAGAATGATGTTCGAGTGTGTGTGTGTGTAGTGTGTGATTGGTCTATAACTTTTTAACTAATTAACCGATTTAGATGGTTAAGGTGGCAATCAAAAGAGCTCGTTGGCCATCAACTTTGCTAAAAGTTTCAGACCATTTGATCGAGTGAACTCGAAAATATTTGCGAATTACAAAAAAAATTTTTTTTTTTGAGTTTTTTATTGATTTCTCAGAAACGAGTTGAACGATCGACTTCAAAGTCTATTCAGCTCTAGAACTTTATAAGCCGCGTCGATTGTCACCTTAACCATCTCAATCGGTTAATGCGTTCGAGAGATATCTTCGGAGAAAGAAATGGTGAAAAACAGGTTTTTCCAAATATCTTCCAAACGGCTGAACCAATCGATTCCAAATTTTAATCAGCTCTAGAATTCAAGAAAATGCGCCGATTGTTACCTTAAACGTCAAAATCGGTTAATTAGTTCAAAATATATCGGCTTTTGAAAGTTGAAAAAATAACATAAAATGTTATTTTTTCCGGATTAATCAAAATATAATGTGCTAAAATGTGTCTGAAATCATATCAACGCTTTCTCTTTATGGTCTCTTTCGATTATCATATAATATCATCCAACTCGTTCTTTAGATTTTATCACATTGTCAGCAAGAAATTGAAAAATCTCAGTTTTTAATAGTTTTCTCGGATATTATTGCTCTGACCTAAGTCAAAACTCATTTAGATCTTAATTTCGATCACTGACATTGATTTATGCCTCAATAAATTTATTTCATAGTACATAATCGGGAATAAACATTTAAAAGCCGCTTCTTTATTAATGATTTTTGATTCTTAACTTTTCAAGCTCCAGTATAAAACTTAACTTGTTAGAGCTTGAAAAGCTCTTAAAAAAATAATTGCATGTAATAGCTCGAAGAGCTCCAAAATATATTCACAGTGATTTTTTCAAGCTCCTTGAGCTTGAAAACAGCGGGAAGTTTTGGGGCTGGTCCGCAGGGCCAACCGAAGCCCAGATTTTTTTTTTTGGCTGTGATGTGAAATTTAAAAAATTTTCCGAATCGTATGAAATTTTATCGATCGAAAAATTACGATAGTAAACTTTAGAATCTTAGTTCTAATAGAGTTCAAACTTTTGCCACATTTTCTTTGTCATCCTAAATGATATTTTCGGTATATCATTTGAAAAAATAAGATTAATTTTTTTCTTACTCTAAAGATTCAATCTAAAACGTCTGAATAATCTATTATCGATTTTATCGATTACTTTGGCCCTAAAAATGTTTCAAGTTTAATTGTTATGTACACACTTTTGAAAATTTATTCTATAATTATTTTACTTTAATAAATCGATAATCAAAAACTATGACTTGAAAATTAGATCAGTATGGCGTGAAATACTGCCTCGCCACTGATGGAAAGAGATAATTTCAGAGTGACATCCATATTACGTATAACCGTGACTTTGCTACTGACGTAAATATATAACTTTAAAATTACGTCATAATAATGTATACCAATGACTTTATTACTAAGTAACAACGTGAGTACGTAACAAATAAGTCATAAGTGTGGCGTCATACGAGAATCATGCTTGCATCAATATAACGTCACAAGTTTTTACATCATACTAAAGTCATATAGAACATCAGATGGGCGTCCAATTTACAATAGATGCCGTGACATTTCTATGACATAAGTATGACGTCAAATTAAGGTCATGTGTTCATTGGGATCAGGTCTGATTATGTGTAATCATGCCTAAAATGATGAATAAATTCAGACCCGACCAGGCCTGTATTTATTGGCTCATGTTTAACTAACAAGGAAATATTCCCTGGTGTCCTCCTACGATTTCGATATAACTGAGATATGTTATTCTTCATCGAAATCTCAGAGACACGTATTTTTTTTTTATCGGCGGAATAACAAATCTAGGGGGTGAAATCATCCGTCAAAGTTTAGGCTCCACAGGGGTGTTTTGCAAGTTTCACATACTTGCAGTTTGAATAATCGAATGGGACCAATGGCTTCTTACTGACACTTTAAAAAAGAAACAATTGAGTATATTAAAAATTTTTCATACATATTTGAATACATATGAGTCAGTAACGTGAAAAACATCATTATATAAATAAACTCATCAAAGATTGGACACTGTAAGTGGTGAAAGACAAAAAGTGGGCAAATGCACTACTGAATCGAGAAGCATCTCCCGACGAATGCACTAGTAATGATAAAGATTTATCTTATGAATATAAATTGAGAGCCGTTGACTATTGGCGTGGCGGGAAAAAAAAGAATTTAAGTACAGAGAATGTCAGACAGAAAATTCAAATAGTGCAATTTGTGCGCCAGTTACGATGATGGGCTTATAGTTTGAATCAAGGAGGGACTTATAGAGAAAAATTAGCAAGAATTTATGAATACACATTAGAAAATTTCAAAGTGGCTGTAGATGCAGGTTCAATAGTTCATGACTGCGATTTAAAAAGATGGGCCTTGCAAGCTCAAGAAGAAATTGGTGGCAGAGATTTCCGTTTCAAAGCATCACCAAAGTGGATCCTATGATTCAAACAGGCACATCGCATTGTATCAAGAAAAATGAATAAATTAATCACGTCCAAAACAATTAAAGATGGAAAAGTGTTAAAGGAGCAGGCTGAAAAATTTCTCAATAATGTGAAACAAAAAATTGAAAATTACAAATTACCGAATGTATACAATTCAGATCAAAGCGGTTTTCAGTTAGAACTGCATTTCGGGCGAACTTGAGCCGTCGAAGTAGAAAAGCAGGTAGAATGGTTAGTACAATCTGTTATTTCTACGAAGCATAGTTACACAGTTCAACCAACTGTATCCAATGATGGAAAGCTTTTATCCCCACTATTCTTGCTTTTAAAAGAACCAAGTGGTAACTTTGGACCAATAGCAGACAGGACGATTTTTAGACCACAAAATATACACTTAGAAAAATTAAAATCAGGGAAGCTTGCATCAGGTGTTATGAACCCTGCATCCTTCAACCTTTACACATGTATATGGGTCATTCAATGCCAAATCACCTGATTTTAAGAATCGTATTTTATGATCTGGTTGAATTTTTTATATGTTTTTGTACATATCAAAAGACACCTGATCCTAAATTTTGAGCCCTTAATTTTCAAAAACCTTGGAGATATGAATTTTTTAAAATCGCGAAAAAATAACGATGAGGTAATTTTCAGAAATTCATAAATCCTGATTATATTATCGTAATTTCATTTCGGCGATGGCTATTTTCTTCACGTTTAAATGTAGTTTTCGAAAAAAAATTAAAAAAAAAAAATTTTTTCTTTATCACCGTTTTTTGTTACATTTTAACTCAAATTTTGACTTTTCTTAAAGACGGACATTTTTTATTTTCTTGAAGAAAAAATCTGTTTTACTAGACTGTAAAACGAATTTTTAAGCCCTTGGTCAAAGTGGGATTCAAAGATCCTCAACTTTTTAAGCAACTTTTTCGCATTTTTTAAATTGAAAATTCGAGTTTTTTTAAGATTTTTTAATTTTTCTCCAAAATTTCAATATAAATATAAACAAATAATATTTTCCTACTGTGCCAATTATATTTATAATTACCTTACCTGAATTAATTATTTATTGAAATAATTATGTTCATCTATTGTTTCAATTTGCACTTTGAATTAGTGAATATTCACTAATTTTCACTAATTCATGTTTAAAAAAAGAGCATAAATTAATTTAGGTACTAATAATTAAATATAAAAAATTTGGTTTTCAATTTGTAAAATGTTTTAGTAATTCACTAAGTCTTAATTTTATACAAGATACAGTGAAAACGATTTTCCTCAATTTAGGGGCAACTTATTTTACTAGAAAATAAAGTTGAAAATGTTCATCCTTACCATTACAGAAGGTAAACAAATTGATGAATAAAAGTGTCTACAATTTGACGGTAAAAAAATACTTGACAATTTTTCACCTACACAATTTTAGCCCCTCATTTTAAGAATTTCGCAACGAAAATGACCTTAATCGATAGGTCTCTGTTAGGTCCGTTAAGGTCTACCAATTTTTTCGTTAGGTCCCCTTTTGTTTTTTTTTTAATAATTTTTTAAATTTTCCATAAAAAAATTTACTATTTAGCACCTCATTTATGATTAAGTTGTTATTTTGCATCATATTCTTTTTCTTAATCGTTACGTCAGTATTGGTCTATCATTTTTATCATCGTATTATTTGTTTTAAATATTTTATTAATAATTATATTATAATTTAAATAGAATTCGCGCATGCGCATTTTACGTTTATTCTATATATGGCGCGGAATTAAAATTTTTCCCTTTCCCCTTAATTATTACATGATTATTAAATAAATAATTTTATGTAAAGTAATCCATTTAAATTATGATTGACTTTAATGATACTAAAGTCAGCCGACGTCTGATAATTTTTAGATTTTTTTAAAATCGGTAAATCATAAAAAAAAAATTTTTTTTTTAAATTGCACTTCTAATTTTTTAAATTTCCTACATGTGCATATTTTTTTTTTGTTTTTTTTTTTTTTTTGTAATCGACTTGTTGAAAAAAAAAAAACCGAAAGTTGCTGATTGTCTGTAAACTTCAGGATCATTTGTTGTGGTTTGGTGCAGTCTGGTGTTTTCCAATATGGAGGATAGAGAAACCTCTACCCTCCATACACTATAATTTTGTTTAATAGTGATTAATTAATAATTTTAATAATAATATATATACCCCAGTAAGCACATTGACGTAAATTTGACGTCTGAGTGACGTTACGCTATGTCATCATTTGCGAAAGATATGAGTCAGGTTTGAATCATTATTAAAATCCTGGGCGTCTGCTAGGTTCGAACACGGCTTCTCTTGGCTGGTAGTCCTGAACGTTGCTCACTGGTCCACATCACGAAAGCTCAAGTCTTATGCTTAATTGATGTACTTAGAGTAAAATTCCGGAAAAGACAGAGTTCATAAGTTTTTATTATGGATTTTTATAAAATTTTAAAAAACTCCATAAACTTATATGAAATATAAAAAAAAACAATATTTGTCGGCCTCAATGATAATTATATAAAATTTTATAAAGTTTCACCAAATTTTGTAGTTTTTTGTTGTGATGTAAGATTTGCAAAATCTTATATCAAATTTTGCGAAGCATTGAATAATTCCACAAAATCGTATGAAATTTAATCGATTGAGCAATTGCGACACTAAACTTTCCCGAGTCAGAATTAAAACAGGAGTTTGAGCCTCCAAAGCCTCAGTTTTTTTGATGTTGGACTTGCCGCTAAATGTAATATGCTATTTAAGTCCTCGATGTCCTAAAAGTAGCGTATGGAGGAGTAAATCACCTTTTTGAAATGGTATTTTAACCCTCCATGGTCTACCATATATTTTAAAATGCTATTCAAGTCCTCAATACCTTTAATTACGCTGGTGGAGGAGCGCGATGTCAAAAACGATGCGTCGTCAAATCACTAAAGCGACATCGTTTTTTTAAAGAAACGTGACACGATTGAAAAGTTATTAAATGGTTGAAAAATGAGGGAATCTTGATAACAATGCCAAGAGCTATGATATCTGAGTCGTCAAAAAAAATTTATAATAACAAGTTGTTATTTAGACAAAATAAAACGTAATTAATTGTAATAAATGAAGAAAGGTACTTTGCAAGCATTTTATAAACAAAAATATATAATGTGTGTCATATCGATAACTTAGAAAAGTAAAATAATTTTTGTATCAATAATGGTGTGATGAGGAGACAAGTAAAATAGTTATTTTATCGATAATCGTAGGTTCGTAAGAAAAGCAAGAGATGTCGCTTTAACATGAATTAGAACATAAATGATAAAAATGAGGCTCGAGCAAAGCGTAAAACTCTAAATAAGAAACGACATCGTTTTTCTTCCAGCTCTACCAGAAACGATATAATGTTATTGAATAATTAATTCTGGAAATAATAAATAGATATATAATGCATTATCTTTATTGCAAGAGTAAGTTGATGTCTACTAAAAAATGATGAATTTTTTAATGTTAAAATTGATTTAGTTAAAATAATAAAAAAAAAATACATGAACGATATGAAATACCAGAGCGACATCGGTACCTTAGAAACGACTCCCAAAACGAGATCAGATTATCCATGATAACTCTAATGCCCAAAATTAATTTAACGTTTATCATTAAATAGACTGCATTAAATAATTAATTTTCACTTTTATTTATTATTGATTTCATAACAGCGAGCTCACTGAGTAATCACTTCTGTTATATGAACTGTCTACAAACGACATCGCCTTTTTCGTAAAACAATCACACTAAAAATATTATTTCTTTAATTCAATTATTTTCAACAAAATAATTAAAATATGGGTTGATTGATTTTAAATTTAATTATTCAGGTATCGATCGCCAAATTGACAACACAGTGTTTATTTCTGCGGTATAAAATCAAGGCGACGTCGTTAATTCAGAAACGATTTCAAAAACGATATTGGACCAGCATTATCTACTTTTTTTGAACCATACAGAATTCATTAAACATAAATTGTTGATTTCACGCTTATAATTAAGTAAATTGTATTAAATGATATACTGTTTTACTTTCATTACTAGTTTTCTCAAAGCAAGCTCACAGACAAATATTTTTTTTTGCGCAAAGTTTTGAAACGACATCGCTTTTTGTAAAACGATTACAAAAAGCGGCGTTTCATTATTTACTTAATAATTTTTTAAAAAATTATTAAAATCTTAATTGTTTATAATTTAATTTAATTATTTGGGTTCCGTTCCATAAATAGACAGCATATCGTTATTGTATATATCCTGTATAACACTTAAGCGACATCGTTTTTCGAAAGACGATTTCAAAAACGATGGCGGACTAAAAATGACAGTTTTTGAAACATACCAAGTTAATTCAACAGAAATAGATCATTTGACGCTTATCATTTAATAAATTGTATTTAATAATAGTTTTTTTTTATTTTAATCTACTAAATCATTGCAGCAAACTCACAGACTAAAACTATATTGCCCGAAGTCGTAAAACGAAATTGCTTTTCGTAAAACAATCACACGACAGACTCTTTGTTTTTTAATCTATAACTTTCAACAGAATAATAAAAATATCTATTGGTAAACATTCAATTAAATTATTTGGGTACTGATTGCCTAAATCGACAGTAAATCATAACTATCTGTTTTATAAAATCAAAGCTACGTTTTTTTTCAGAAATGATTTCGAAAACGATGTTGAACCTGCATTACTTTTGTTGAAATATACAGAATTCACGTTAAACGTTTTGTTTTGCAGTCTATCATTTTTTATAAAGTACACGGAAAGAATTTCCGTATGAATATTGCCATGTTATTTATTCTAAAAATTACTCTAAATCGAGTTATCTTGGGCCATTGCGACTTTTTACTTTTGAATTACGAAATTTTACTCTTTCAGTGAGTAAAAATCAATCAGATTTATTTTTACTCCTAATTAAGAGTAAAAATTACTCCTAGCGGCTGTTTTAAAAACCTTACTCTAGTTCAATTTTCACTCGTAGGTTATGATAAAAAGTTGATGATTCAATTTATAAAATTTATATTGAATTACAATAAAAATTACAATGAATAGGCTGAAATTTCTATAAGAAATCTAAAAACTATCTAATTGCCTTAGAATATGATTTAAAATAAATATTTTGAAAAAGAATAAAAAAAAAAAATTACTCGTATTGTGTTGCAAAATAAGATACAATTTTTTTTTTTATTTTAAAATAAATATTAAGTTATAGAGAGATACAGAGATCGTCTTTTTTTCCAAGCCTTCGTTTGTGTGCGTAACATGTAAGTTGTCGCGAGCAAAATAAAAGACATTTAATCGAAGCCGATATTAACCGAAGATTAACGGAGACTACTGAAATATTACTCTGCAGTTTAGAGTAAAAATTACTTCCGTAGATAAGAAAATTTATTCGAGTTTTAAGCTGTTTTTCATCATTAAATTAATGGGTTTAAAAGAATGGTATTTTGGGGAGTAAAAATTAATCGCATGGAGTAAAAATCGGTCTATCAGTTGACCCTGCAGGCCAGCCTCAAAACTTCCCGCAGTTTTCGAACTTCTTGAGCTCGAAAACATTGTCGAGAATACATTTTCGAGCTCTTCGATCTTGAAAATACTTTTGAGTGCCTTTGTTTTTGAAAAATAACGTTTTTTACCATTTTTTCTCCAACAATATCTCTCGAACGAATTCACCGATTGCAACAGTTGAGGGGGCGATCGACGCGTTTTATTGAGTTCTAGAGCTGATCAAATTTTAGAATTGATTGATCGAGTCGTTTTTGAGAAATTTCAAAAATACTAAAAAAAATTTTTTTTTTAATTCTTTCCTTCACGGTTTCTCTCCAACGAATGAACCGATTTTGATGGTTGAGGTGACATTCGACGCGGCTTATAAAGTTTTTGAGCTGATTAGATTTTGGAATCAATCCATCGAGCGAATCAAAAGTTATTCAAAAAAAACATTTTTGAAAAAATTTTATTTATGGAATATCTCCGAACGTACCCTACCGATCAAGCTCAATTTTTTTTCAGCTTCAAGATATTGACAAGCCGCGTCGAATGACACCTTGACGATTAAAATCGGTTCATCCGTTTAAAAATTATAGATATTCGTATACATACATACATACATACACTCGGACATCATCTGGAATTTAGTCAAAATAGCTTCCTAGAAGCTCAAAACGTCGACATCTGTTAGAATTTCGATTTTTGCAAATCCGGGTGAAAACAATGACATCCCGAATTTTTTGAAAATCTTCGATTTTCTTAGCGGGAAGTTAAAAATTAATAGATTGAGATGAGATATTCACAATAATCGATTAAATATAAGACTTTTAAAAAATTACTTAATAATAGAGTAAAGCATAGTCTAGCAACGTTAATATTTAAACAAAAAATTTAAATTTTAAACAAAAAATACTAATTTTTTGCAACGGCCCAGGATTACTCGAATTTACAGAGTAATTTTTATCAAAAAATTCTTTCCGTGTAATTAATATATAAATCAGTCAAGTTTCAATCCAATTTCCCGGATACTGATTACCCAAAACTGACTGCAAATAGTAAACATCTATTCTATAAAGTCATAGTGACGTCGGTTTCTCATAAACGATTTCAAAGTCGATGTTCGACTAGCATTACCTGTTTTCAGAAAATAAAAAATTAATTAAATATCAATTGTTGATTCCATGCTTATCATTACATAAATTATATTAAATAACAGAAACAATTTTTTTTATATTATTAATGTCATCAAAGAAAGCTCAGAGTCTAAAAATTATTATTGCGCAAACTCTTTAAATGACATTGCTTTTCGTAAAACGATCGCAGAAATCAATATTTTGTTATTTGGTCAACAACTTCCAACAAAATAATTACAATATGAATTAATTAATTTTGTATTCAATTAGATAGATTTCAATTACCAAAAATTGACAGCGAATCGTAAATACGTGTTTTAAGAAATCAGTGATGCTGCTTCCTTAAAAACTTTTTCAAAAACGGTGTCCGATTTAAAATAACAGTATTTGCAGTATATTAAGTTGATTAAACATAACTCGATAATTTTATGCTTGTCATAAAATTTTTATCTGTTGCGCTGTGAGCGCAGTGCCGAAATTTTTTATTAAAGATTATCGTAAAAAAAAATTAATTTCTTAGTCTTTCGAAATTTTATGAGTTTTTTTTACTATACTTTTTTTGTCGAACAAATGAATGATAATTATTTTTCCGATATTTTAATATATTTCATATTAAATATCAAAATTATCACTTTTCAAACAATTCGAATCAACTGATATATAGATCCACACTTATTATGGATTTAATCATTTTTTCTTTTTAATCAGGGTACAGGAGAAGACAATTAAACGTAACATGTTGATTTCACACTTAAAATGAACTATACCAAAAATTGATTTTTTTATTGATGAATTCTTTACAAAAAGCTCATAGAGTAGAAATACATTATTACATGAATTACATAAGCGACATAGATTTTTGTTCAAAACTGTCGCATAAAATATGTATTACTTAAATAATAATTTCTATCAATTTAATTTATACATAAATTCTTTTTTCATTAACATAATTAAATTATCTGTTTATGAATATCCAAAATTGACACCGAAGCATACATTTATACGTGGTATATATGTTAAACAATGTTGTTATTCCAAAAGTGAGATCTGATTTACAGTTATAGTTTTAACAACGTTAACTCAATGTTCCCCTATTAAACAATACGATTCACTTAATGATGAATTTGTATCTTATATAAATATAAAAATTAAAATTGAATCGTTTAGAATTGTTTTGAATAACGATCTTACCAACTAAGATTTTACATTAAAGTAATAATGTACAGCAAAATGATTAATTTATAAATTACTTTGATCACGATATAATTCATTATTCATTGACAAAAATTTATCACAATATATTTTCGTGTATTTTAGGTAATTTTATACTTATTTTTTCTGGCACGGATATTCTTAATTATGAAAATAAGTACAAGGAAAAATTAAGTAGAAAAATTACAATGCGGAAAGTAACCCGAAACCACTATTGGGATTCGATTGCTTTTACTTTTGACAAAAGTAAAAAAGTAAGGGAACGTGGGGCCGCCCCGGTCAGCGGGTCACCCCGGTCACCCAAATCTTGAAAAGTCTATCATATAATAGATTTTTAATTTTATTTTATTTTATACTCTCATTGAATTAGAGGTAATTAATGAGCCCTAACGTTAAAAATTGATTACTTATTAATAATAATTAATAAATTAAAAATTGATCGACTTTTGATCTGAAAATCAAGGACATTATAATAAGGTTTTTTATATATTTTACAAGAAGAAATAAGTTTATAATTGATATGTATATAATCTACAGACATTTCTTAATTTTAATTTTTATTAAAGTATAATTTTCAATCGTTTTTTTTTTTTAAATTCAGTTTATTTTCTCAAAAATTAGTTGGGGTCGTACCGATCACAGTTATGGGGTCACAACGGTCAATTCATTCACTTGTTTTTTCGACTGACAATTCGTGTGTTTGTTTAATAAAAATATTAACCAATATCTTATTTAATAAGCAATTATATAATTAATTAAGGTAAGCTTTTTTAAAATTTATTATTTTGTTGACAATTATTGACTAAGGGACAAAACGTTTATCGTGTGATCGTTTTACGAAAAACAACGTCGCTTTAAAACTTTGCGCAATAAAAATGTTTAGTCTGTGAGCTTGCTGCGATGATTTCATTGATGAAAATAAAAATACTTTTATTTAATACAATTTATTGAATGATAAGTGTAAAATTATTGACTTCTGTTGAATGAACTTTGTATGCTGCGAAAACTCTTATTTCCAGACCGACAGCGTTTTTAAAATCGCCTACAGGAAAACGATGTCGCTTTGTTGTTATACAGCATATATTCACGATTTACTGTTAATTTCGGCGATCCCCGGGTGAAAATATTTCAAACTGAAAAAATGATAATTTTTTTTCTCGGCCGAAAAAAGCCCAAGTACACGGCAAAAAAGGAACTGTAATAAATAAAGCTGTATGTCTAATAATTATAATATTTTTAGCAATTAATATTCTTTTAAATAGTAAAATCATGATTTCAATATTCAATAAATAATAATTATAAATTGAATGCTAAAATATATAGTTCATTTAGATAAAATTATTATTTAAAACTATAAAAAAGACAGTAAATGCTGAAAAAATTATACTTTAAAGATTAACAGCCAAGGCTTAAATATCTGTTGTTTGTAAAATAAGAAATTAAAGTCTCAAATAATAAAATATAAAGGATAGAATATAATAAATTTAGTTAGAACGTTATTTTGTAAAGTCCTTTAAATAAGAAACTTTACCGGGAGTTGCTTTTAAATTTTAATATTAATCAACAGTCAAATTTAATGATATAAACGAGAAAAAATAAATTTTCACGGATATTTATTATGTAAGTAAATAATAAATATTCCCACTTAAATTAATAAAAACTGACTATGTGAAACTGTATATTATACTTCATCAATTTGTAAAAAGTATGTATGAGCCTCAGCAAATTTTATCGTTTGATGCAGTAAAATTTCATGCGCCATCATCATCCCGGCTGTCCAATTTCAAAACACAGTAAGTGACAAATTTTTCAAAATCGATTTTTTAGTATTTTTAGTTCCAGTGGAGTTTTGTGAATATGATTCTATACATATTTCAAAAATTTTATTTTTGTCAGTTACTGCGTTTTGAAATTGGGCAGCCGATCCATTTAAGTACGAAAATAACTTTAGACTTTCATACGCATGCGGTGGTCGAGCGCTGTAAGTGCAAGGGATTGGACTCTGTTCACGAAAGGTTCGTCGGTTCGAGCCCGTGAGACGGCTGAAATTTTTCTGATGATTTTTCATATAAAAATTCGAACATCTATATACTGTACCGACAAATTTAGTTATTCATAATACAGGCGAGGATGCAATCAATTAGATGTACGACGATAAGAAAAACAGATAATGAAAGAAAGGAGAGGGAGGGGGTGAAATCAGATACCCAAATGTAACCTTGTACTACAAGAGCAATGGTAAAAGCCAGAAGTAAATAATTTAAAATAAACAAATATAAAATAGAACGGAAAAAAAAAAAAAAAAAAAACAGTTTCATTATTTCAAATAATAAAAATGAGGGTTTAGAACAAAAATTATGAGTATGGTTGCACAAGATAAAATAACGATCAACTAATGAAATTATATCGACTTGGAGATTTTTATTGTTTGAAACTTAAAAATTTATGGTCTAAGTTTTAATTTTTACCATAGTCAGTCTAAAAAATATCATCTTGCTAATGAAAAGATACAATTCAAGATAATAATCTTTACTAATAATATATTTATTATTTACTTTAATAATAAATATCCGTGAAAATTAATTTATTATCGTTTATATCATAAAATTTGACTGTTGACTATTATTAAAATTTAAGCAACTCCTGGTTAAGTTTCTTATTGAAAGTACTTTATAAAATAACGTTCTAACTAAATTAATTACTTTCTATCCTTTATATTTTATTTTTTGAGACTTTAATTTCTCATTTTACAAACAACAGATATTTAAGCTTTGGCTATTAATCTTTAAAGTATAATTTTTTCAGCATTTACTATGTCTTTTTTATAGTTTTAAATAATAATTTAATCTACATGAACTATATATTTTAGCATTCAATTTATAATTTTAATTTATTAAATATTGAAATCATGATTTTACCATTTGAAAAAATATTAATTGCTATAACAATATTACAATTATTAAACATCAAGCTTTATTTATTACAGTTCCTTTTTTTCCGTGTAAGAAATAATTGTTTAAAATTATAATTCGTTGATAATGAGAAATTTTGCTCGTATGAAGTTAAAGAAATCGATTTTTCATTTTCCCTCATTAAAATATATTTCTACTAAGCCACGAACTGTCATATAACTTACATCAATGATACCACAAACGCAAATTTTATATTATATCAAAATATAAACTATTCTCATTAAAATTATGTCACGATAAATATTTAATTATTAAATGTTTTTACTGTCTTATATAAAATTATAACTTAGTGAGTTACTAAAACATTTTATAAATTGAAAACATAATTTTTCTCAAAATTTTGCAATATATTTTTAAGTTCCACAACTTGAAAATTTGTTATGTTCTATTTTGAGTTGCATGAAATATTTATTTAAGTACGATAATTTTATTAAAAAAAAAAAAAAAATACTATGACCGAAAACAGGCCGATTCTTTTGTCGGCCAAATATCGACCTTTTTAAGAAAAATAAAAATTTCTCTGCCAATTTTCAGACTATTTAATAACATTAAAAATTTTGCGGTGTGTTTTCAGCCAACTTTCGGCCTCTTTAAATAAAATTTTACAGTTCCGACGTGATTTCGGCCAAATTAAGCAGTTTCGGCCTATTTTCGGCCAAATATTTTAACCTAGGGCAGTATCCATATAATTAAATTAAACCTTAACCATTAAATATTTTAATTACTTTTTAAAAAAAAAAAAATAATCAATAACAAAACGTCGACTCTGCATTTGTATACAATAAGAAGCGATGTCGTTTTTAGAGACTTGACGTAACAATAATGTTTACTCATTGACCTTGTTATTATGAATTCAATAAGAAATAATAATAAAATTGATTATTTAATACAGTTTATTAAATAGTAGGCGTGGAATTAATTTTGGACGTTAGAGTTGTTATTGATAATCCGAACTTTATTTCAGAGTCATTTTAAAGGTAATGATGTCACTTTGATGTTAAACAACGGATACTCAAGATTGGCTGTCAATTTTGACGATTAGGACAAAAAAATAAAATACAGCTCAACCAATTTATATTTTGTTGAAAATTATTGAGTGTAAATAATGGAACGTCGATTTCTGGGATCGTTTCACGAAAAACAATATCGTTTAATAATCTCGCGCAATAATAATATTTAGTCCGGCATCGTTTTTGAAATCGTCTTTCGAAAAACGATGTCGCTTAAGTGTTATACAGGATATATATATTAACGATATGCTGTCTATTGATGGAACGGAACCCAAATAATTAAATTAAATTATAAACAATTAAGATTTTAATAATTTTTTTAAAAATTATTAAGTAAATAATGAAACGCCGCTTTTTGTAATCGTTTTACAAAAAGCGATGTCGTTTCAAGACTTTGCGCAAAAAAAAATATTTGTCTGTGAGCTTGCATTGAAAAAACTAGTAATGAAAGTAAAATAGTATATCATTTAATACAATTTACTTAATTAATTATAAGCGTGAAATCAACAATTTATGTTTAAAGAATTCTGTATGGTTCAAAAAAAGTAGATAATGCTGGTCCAATATCGTTTTTGAAATCGTTTCTGAATTAACGACGTCGCCTTGATTTTATACCGCAGAAATAAACACTTTGTTGTCAATTTGGCGATCGATACCTGAATAATTAAATTTAAAATCAATCAACCCATATTTTAATTATTTTGTTGAAAATAATTGAATTAAAGAAATAATATTTTTCGTGTGATTGTTTTACGAAAAAGGCGATGTCGTTTGTAGACAGTTCATATAACAGAAGTGATTACTCAGTGAGCTCGCTGTTATGAAATCAATAATAAATAAAAGTGAAAATTAATTATTTAATGCAGTCTATTTAATGTTAAACGTTAAATTAATTTTGGGCATTAGAGTTATCATTGATAATCTGATCTCGTTTTGGGAGTCGTTTCTAAGGTAACGATGTCACTCTGGTATTTTATATCGTTCATGTATTTTTTTTTTTTATTATTTTAACTAAATCAATTTTAACATTAAAAAATTCATCATTTTTTAGTAGACATCAACTTACTCTTGCAATAAAGATAATGCATTATATATCTATTTATTATTTCCAGAATTAATTATTCAATAACATTATATCGTTTCTGGTAGAGCTGAAAGAAAAACGATGTCGTTTCTTATTTAGAGTTTTACGCTTTGCTCGAGCCTCACTTTTATCATTTATGTTCTAATTCATGTTAAAGCGACATCTCTTGCTTTTCTTACGAACCTACGATTATCGATAAAATAACTATTTTACTTGTCTCCTCATCACACCATTATTGATACAAAAATTATTTTACTTTTCTAAGTTATCGATATGACACACATTATATATTTTTGTTTATAAAACGCTTGCAAAGTACCTATCTTCATTTATTACAATTAATTACGTTTTATTTTGTCTAAATAACAACTTGTTATTATAAATTTTTTTTGTCGACTCAGATATCATAGCTCTTGGCATTGTTATCAAGATTCCCTCATTTTTCAACCATTTATTAACTTTTCAATCGTGTCACGTTTCTTTAAAAAAACGGTCGCTTTAGTGATTTGACGACGCATCGTTTTTGACATCGCGCTCCTCCACCAGGGTAATTAAAGGTATTGAGGACTTGAATAGCATTTTAAAATATATGGTAGACCATGGAGGGTTAAAATACCATTTTAAAAAGGTGATTTACTCCTCCATACGCTACTTTTAGGACATCGAGGACTTAAATAGCATATTACATTTAGCGGCAAGTCCAACATCAAAAGAACTGAGGCTTCGGAGGCTCAAACTACTGTTTTAATTCTGACTCGGGAAAGTTTAGTGTCGCAATTGCTCAATCGATTAAATTTCATACGATTTTGTGGAATTATTCAATGCTTCGCAAAATTTGATATAAGATTTTGCAAATCTTACATCACAACAAAAAACTACAAAATTTGGTGAAACTTTATAAAATTTTATATAATTATCATTGAGGCCGACAAATATTGTTTTTTTTTATATTTCATATAAGTTTATGGAGTTTTTTAAAATTTTATAAAAATCCATAATAAAAACTTATGAACTCTGTCTTTTCCGGAATTTTACTCTAAATACATCAATTAAGCATAAGACTTGAGCTTTCGTGATGTGGACCAGTGAGCAACGTTCAGGACTACCAGCCAAGAGAAGCCGTGTTCGAACCTAGCAGACGCCCAGGATTTTAATAATGATTCAAACCTGACTCATATCTTTCGCAAATGATGACATAGCGTACTTGGCGCGACCTTATAACAGAGAATCTGTTTTTGGTGGGATTAATGTTGCTACAAACATTTTTGTGGATTGTAGTTTTTAAGTGAACAGTAACATGTGTTTAATATGTTTTTCATCTATAGTTTGTATGGCTTAGTAATATTTTTGTATATTTCAGCTTTTACTTTTGGTACTACATTAACCTACAAACGATTTTGAATATAATACCGTATCTCCTTTTCGATTTAAAGATTATTTAAGACCTAGAACTCTATGTATTACTTTTTCTTGGTCAGTTTTCACACTACAAAAAATTAAAGTTTACTACATAAATAAGCATCATATGTAGATTATTGTAGCAAAAATTAAAATTAAAAATTCCAAAGCCGGGTTCCAGCGTGACAGAGCTTTTCGAGCCTCGAAACGCCGGGATCTATTCAAAACGAAATTTTCCAAAATCAGACCGAAACCAAATCTTTTCTTTTGTTTTAAAACCTTTCAATTTTTGAAGAAGGAGTTAATAAAATCAACTTTTAAATTGCACAACTCGAGTCCGAAGGGGAGAAATTAGGCTCTTCTGTCGGTATATCGAAGTCTCGAGATTCACTTACTTATTAAATCACGTGCGATAGTTCATAACAAACTGACACGTTATAAAAGACACATCAATATTAAGAGAAAACACTAACATACAAATTTAAATTTGAGAAAAAAAATTTGAACCATTTGCATTTTTTTCATCGAAATTGCTATTTCGATTCTGCGCTTGGTATGCGAATGGAAAAGCCTACAAAAAAATCGATTCCCAACACCGTCCGAGTTAATTAATCGATTCCAAGAATTGAAATGTAAAAACTAGAAGTCGGAATCAAAAATCGATTTTTGGGTAGATTTTTCCATCCTCTTATCAAGCACAGAACTGGCTTGGAAATTTCTGTGAAAAAACGTGACTTATTCAAATTATTTTTAAATACGTTTTTTAAGGTAGTTATTTCCCTACAGTCCAGTCAAAAAGTTTTGGATCACTACCCATGTATCGCGTACTTGCGGAGCTAACGTTATAGTCCATATTTTTTTGACTGGACTGTACTCTTAAACTACTGTATTCCCTACACAAATACGCTCACACTATGATAAATTAGTCTGTTTGAAAATTTGGCAACGTTGCATATTTATTCTCTTACTCACCTTGTGCAGCCGAGGCTCACTTATTTGCTCTGAGTAAAGCCATGGGGGAAATTAAATCGACTGAAGCATTCGCAGTGGTTACTTTCGGAGTTGCGGGAGGCTATTATTACTAAAATTGTAAGCAAGCACACGTAAAAGTATTTATTTTGTTATTAATTAATTATTTATTTTTCATTTTGATTTCTTCCTTAGTATCATTTTTTGACTTTGATATGAATTTAAAACAACTTAACCTAAATGTTTACTGCATTCTTTTTTATTTTTTATCATTATACTACCGGGAAAAAAAATCTCATGTCCCTCGCGGTTTTCATGATACGGTTTGAACACTGTATTAAAAGAGTATAAACGTAGTCGATAACAAGTAGTTTTACCGTATTTATACGGTATATTTGTGAAATTTAATTACGGTATTTCTACCGTATAAATACATTATTTTTACCGTAATAACACGGTACTTCTACTGTATTAATACGGCATTTCTATAATATTAACAATTTATTTATATGATATTAATACCAAATTTCTACCGTAATAATACGGCATGTGTGCTGTAATAATACCGTATTTCTACAGTAATAATATGGCATTGCTACCGTAATAATACGATTTTTCTACTGAGTTCACACAACAATTGTACTGATTTAATAAGGTGTTTATACGCAATTATATATATATATATATATATATATATATATATATATATATAATATATTGCTTTACAATGTACTATGTCACACGTATATTTTTAATCATACAATAGAGACTCTGTAGACTTTTGATTAAAATGTTTTTTTTTTAAGTTCTAGTTCAAATTCAGAGATAAATTATTTATGGAAACATTAATAATAAATATTTTTGTCATTATGTAATATAGGATGTACTATATTACCATCAAAAAAGTTACTTATCACTCTGTCAAATAACGGAGGAGTACCTGGGCCAGAATAGTCACAAGTTTGGGATATAAAATTTCTGAAATCAGTTTCTTACCAGGGACACTACAAGTCGTAGGCGCTATCTAGTAGCGAGCACCGAACTATTCTTGCTGCTGCTGCCTAAGCACCAGTGACTTCCCTCTCCTCCATATATATATTTTCTACCAAGAAATTTTTCTCTCGGTTTGAGCAACTTTTTTTTCTTGGTTGGAGCATACGAAAATTCTTGCGTTAAACAAATAGTAATTATTTCAAGAAATTTTATTTCTTTTAAACAAAAAAATGCAATATTGCTACAATAACCTGGCACGGCTTTCTTCAATAAAATATCTCTTATATGAAGAAATAAAAACTTTTAAAACAAGTAAAAGTTTTTCGATTAAAGCATAAAAATATGTTAACGAGGAAAAAAAATTTTGATTCAAGATAAAAATTTCGAAATGATTATTTATTTGGTGTAAGAAAATGTTTATTTTCCGAATCGTTAAAAAAAATTTTTTTGTATCAAGAATATTTTTCTTGGTTCGTTAACTGTATTTTCTGTGTAGAGAAACTAAAATTCAAAAGACGCGTGTAGGTTTTCATAATGTGCAAATAAAGAACTTCATGAGCTAAAAAAAAACTTTTATGTCAAAATACCCATACTACATAAGCACTGCAGTGTTTAAACATCTTTAAATTGAAGAACTTTTATAATTTTTAATCATAAAATTATTCTAGTTATTAATATTGATCCTAAATGTATTTCAAAATTATCTGATGTTCTTGCGAATTATTACTACATAGAAAAAACAGTTAACTCGAATTAAGAAAAAAATTCCTGATTCAAGAAATTTTGTTTTAACGATTCAGAAAACTAAAATCTTCTTGCACCAAGTAAATAATTATCTTGAAATTTTTATCTTGAATCAAAATTTTTTTTCCTCAAGTCAGCATATTTTTTTTTAAATTGAAAAATTTTTACCAGTTTCAAGAGTTTTTATTTTTTAATATGAGAGAAATTTTTTTGAAAAAAATTTTTTTTTGAAAGTGAAAATGAACTGTAATTTTTTATTGAACAATTGAAAGCAGAACATAGTGAAGAGATGAGTCATTTAATAATGCAAGTAGTAGTAAAACATATTGTATCTGTTATAGAATCTGAAGATTGCTTGTTAATAAAACTAAAAGATATGAAAAGTATTTTTCAGCTTGTAAGAGTGAGACGGCATAATCACCGTATAAATGCGGCATAACCACTATATATATATACAGCATAAACACAGAATAAATATGGTGCGAACATTGTATAAATACCGTGTAACCACTGTTTAAATGAGGTATAACGGCCGTATAAATACGGTATAACCGACGTTTAAAGACAGCATAAAAACTATACAAATGAAGTATAATCATCGTATAAATACGGTATAGTGAGAGCGTTGAAACGGTATAACCACAGTATAAATACGGTATAGTCCCTATATAAATTTGGTATCAACACAATATATTTACGGTATTAATGCGGTAATAAAATTTCACAAACATATCGCATTTATACCGTGGGTATACCGTAAAAATACTTATACCCAAAGAATACCGGGAAAATACCATAGAAATACCGTTATGGCAATTCCGCGAGGGGTCTGACCATATATGATCATATATGAGCGTTCATATATGATCATATATGAAAATTGGCCATGCCTGATCATATATGATTAGATATGATCATATATGATTAGATATGATCATATATGATTAAATATGATCATATATGAAAATTGGCCATGCCTGATCATATATGATATACATATAGGTTTGACAAAAATTGTTTAAACTAAAAAAATAATGTTTTAATTTTATTGTTCATTAACATTTATTGAAATTTATTTATTTATAGTTACTGTTCACTCATTATTAATTTTTCTATCGACGAAAAAGTATTCGGTATTTTTCTGGGATTCGAACCTAGATCCTTCTGCATATCAGTTGAAGCTTGTATTACTCTCCCAAACCATGGACGAAATAGTTGGGACTATTCAAATAGGTTTATATATTGATCCTAGAAATCTCAACAATCATTACGTTTATATTGATATTTTACATAGTATTTGAGAAGTTTGTTTTCTAATGCGGAATCAGAACTTTTTTTTATCTTCAACAAATTAAAGAAATAAAATTTAAACTTCAGTTTAACTTAAAAGTTCAACTTAAAATTTAAACTTAAGTTTTATCATATATTTTCATACCTGACCATATCTGACTTTATATGGGTTAAACATCGTGTAAAGAATTTTCATGTCTTTTTATACCTGACTATATCTGATTTCATAAAAGTTAAACTTGTAAGAAATTTTATGTATCATCATATATGTTCATTCCTGACCATATCTGATCTGACACGAGTTGAACATCATTTAAACATTTTTATGGTCCTTCATATATGATCATGTATGACCATATATAATCACATGGATTGTATATGGGTAAAAATTTTTTTATATTTTTTCATATCTGTTTATATATGTCCATACATGATTATATATGATTTTATATGGCCTATATATCGGTTAAAAAGTTTTAATGTATCTTCATATATGTTCATACACTAACGCAAAAAATTAAAGGAACAAAAAAATTTTATAAATTATTTAGTGATTTTTGGAAGGCTGTAACTTTGTGAAAAATAATCGTATCGAGATTTAAAAAAAAAGTATCTTATAGCTTAAAATCTCTAGTTTCGGTGCATTTTTATTAAAAATTTCTTAACAGCTTCGGCTATTGCGCAAGCTTGAGAAATACCGCGAGACAAAAAATTTCTAAATTTTTTTTATTCCCGAAGAGCTCACGGACCGTGGAAAAATTCTTTCAACTAAACCAATGCATAGGTCGTTTGGCAAATTTATTCAGCTTTAATTTGGCTTTTTTTTAACCTCGTAAGACGATTTGTCGCAGAAATATCAGCCTTCAAATAAAAAATGATCCTTTTGGCTTTGATCATCGATATTTCAGGTACCAATGATCGCACAGTAAATTTAAGGGCGGCGTTAAGAACTTGAATAAATTCCCTACAAGACCCTTTCATCATGTTTCTAAAAAAAAAATTTTTTTTATTTTTAACATCCATTAGAAGTAAGTACAAAAAAAGAACTTACAAAAAAAGGACATCAACCACTACTCTGTAAATATTGATGAAAAGACTAATGTTGCCAGGGACTTTTTTAGCTTAATGTACCCCCAATAACTCTATCAATTTTCAAATTGTACTATCGAACCATTTTGTGGGAATAATCGATCAAGTTTTTGCTAAACATTAAAAGGAACAAGTTGTGTTCTTTTAATTGTGTAATCATAATCAAAATGAAAGATAATTCTATTTCGACTTTTTCAAATTTTTGCGTTGGTTACTCAGCAAATGCAAGGAAATTAAAAAAAAAAAAAAATTTCAAAAAAAATTGAAACTTTTTTTATTGTGTTCGAAATTTATTTTGTGAAAATTTTTCTTTCGTCATTTCCTTGCATTTAGAAATTTTTTGTTTCGCGGTATTTCTCATGTTTGTGCAATGGCCTGAGCTCTTAAAAACTTTGGATAAAAATGCACCGAAACTAGAGATATCAAGCTATAAAATAATTTTTTTAAAATCTCGATACGATTATTTTTCACAAAGTTACAGAGCCTTCCAAAAATCACAGAAAAATTTATAAAATTTTTCTGTTCCTTTAATTTTTTGCGTAAGTATATATGTTCATTAGGGTGTCCGTTATTTACCAAATTGATTTTTTTTTTTTTGCGACGCCCCCTAAATTTTTCGTTTATGTCCTAAAATAAATTATCAGACCCATATAAGCCCTTAATATTCATATTAAACCGTGCCCCAAAGACAATACATTTCCCGTTTGAATAACATGGGGATTCGGCGCGTTTTACATTTAATTTTTTTTCTCCTAAGCTAGTCAATCTACAGATATCAGAGATGCATATTTTTGTAGGAAATTGAACACTCTACAAAAAAGGACTCCTATGGTTTTTTGATAAATTTACTGGTTTAAAAGTTATTCAAAGTTAAAGGTAAACTTATAGTTAATTTTTGATTTTTTTACTTTGACCGCAAAATTATCATTATTTCTGTAAAAGTAAATTGTTCATTGCGAAAAATATTCAATTTTAACTGTGTTATTGAAAAAATTACTGTACGATTTGAATATCCGGGTCAAAAATAAAACTTGATTCAGGCTTACTTCGCCTTATTTTCTTTTGAAGTTATCGTTTTGCCGACGGTTTTTCGATAAGATCCCGACTTTTTTAACTTAGATTAAATTTTTTTCAACTTTTTTCATCTTAGATTCAACTTGTTTCAACTAATTTGTATTTTTTGGTCTTAGTTTGAACTTATTCGTCTTAACTTTAAACACAATAATCATTCACCTTACTTTTGACTTGCTAAACCAAGTCGAAAAAATGTTTTTTATTCGCCTTAATATATAAATATTATATAAAAAATAAAGTAAATAAATATATGTAAAAAACGTCGAGTTTGTCATGTGACAAGCGGCTCCAAATTTCGAATTGGTAAACCAAGTCTAAATCAAGTTTTATTTTTGACCCGGGTAACATATTGTTTTTGATCTTCGTTCTTAGCTAAAGTAGGAATATACTTTTCAGTCAACTTGACAGCTCTTGTTGCAGTGTCAATGACTACTTGTAGGTGTTTAACAATTTTTAAATAAAAATTTCCAAATACCACCAAAGAATGTTTAATAAAATAAAGTGTTGATCAGTATGTAAAAAAATTTATTTAATGTCTTATTTTTTCCGTTAAATTGAAAAATTTTAAATTTAACTCAACACGTCACTCACATTATTTTTCACTTGTCTGAATTTCTGATAGTAATTTTTTCAATAACACAGTTAAAATTGAATATTTTTCGCAATAAACAATTTACTTTTACAGAAATAATGATAATTTTGCGGTCAAAGTAAAAAAATCAAAAATTAACTATAAGTTTATCTTTAACTTTGAAGAACTTTTAAACCAGTAAATGTATCAAAAAACCATAGAAGTCCTTTTTTGTAGAGTGTTCAATTTCCTACAAAAATATGCATCTCTGATATCTGTAGATTAACTAGCTTAGGAGAAAAAAAATTAAATGTAAAACGCGCCGAATCCCCATGTTATTCAAATGGGAAATGTATTGTCTTTGGTGCACGGTTTAATATGAATATTAAGGGCTTATATGGGTCTGATAATTCATTTTAGGACATAAACGAAAAATTTAGGGGGCGTCGCAAAAAAAAATCAATTTGGTTAATAACGGACACCCTAATGTTCATATATGTCCGTATTTGATCTTTTATGATTTTATGTGGACTGCACATCGAGTAAAAATACTTTATGTTGTATCACATATGCCCTGATTAAACAACTGAATTCGACCGAATTAAAAATTTCAATTCTGTTATTTTCGAATTAATCAGAATTAAACCGAATAGAATTATTTAAATTCATTTTAATTTGGACAAATTCTGGTTTTCCTGCCGAATTATACAGAATTCATTTTTAAGTTAGGTACCGAATTAACAGAATTTATCTGAATTAAATAGAATTAAAAATTTAATTCTGTTTAATTCAATTAACAGAATTTATCTGAATTAAATAGAATTAAAAATTTAATTCTGTTTAATTCGATCGAATTCATTTGTTTAATCAGGGTGATCATACATGACCATATATGATCTTATATAATTTGGGTATAAGTTAGAAGAAATTTCTTTGCCTTTATATATGGTCGTATATGAACATGTATGACTCATATATGAACATATATGAATCATATTTGAACTCATATAATTTATGTATGATCTTATATGGTCATATCTAATTATATATAGCCAGATATGAACTTTTTTTTCCCGAGCTTACTTGTTGTTGATTTGTTTATCTAAAAAACAAAACTGCAATTACTATAAAACTGTGATATATTTTTTATAACTTTTTTTTTTTTACTATTATTTATAATATTTATTTATTTATATATTTCTTGCTATTGACATACGTATAAAAACATACTCTGACAGACTCCCGTAGTTCATATTTTATCTGGCGCTGCAGCCGCACTTATAGCGAATAGCTCATACACATGATCTGAACGTAAACATTCGATTGAATTATTTTAGTAATTATTTAATTTAAAAAATTAAGTATGGGAGAACGATACGTTATAAGGGAAAATTCATTACCCGATGAAAATTTATAATTTTAAATATGATTCAACTAATTAAGGTTCTAATTAACTATAATTAAATTATTTAATTAATTGAATTTTCAAAATTTAGAAACTGCAGCTACTTTTAGTACATTTCTAAATATACCCTAAATTAATTAATTTAGTCATTCATTTATTTATTCATTTTTCTTTGTTGTAAATAAATAGTTGCATTTTATTAATAACTATCAATGAAACATATATAATTATTTATCCACTAATATTATTCCCGATATTTTATTATATGAATTCAGCCGTTTTGTATTTTCGCGCTTTCTACCCGTTGCAACGTTGCCGCTTCATTTACTCGCGACTGTTTCTTCGATCCCCTCCCCTAAAACTAATCCTCGAAATGTGTAATTTATTTCAATTTTTTGTATAAACTCCGTGGTAAATAATTCTAATTTTTTTTTTTAATGTTCTAAATATATTTATCTTCATTATATTAGTTTTTCGCTAAAACGGTGAAATTCCGTCAAGGAAAAAACTAAAAAGTTTGTCATTTTCCCACGCTTCTCCCATGCTACATGTACAAAAAACATAAAATGTAATTGCAAATATCTTTTTTTAGACGTGGTGAATCGTCTCTAACTTTTAACAGCGTGTGTATTATACATTTAAATACTTATATTCAAAATTTGGAAGATTTCTTGAATTTTTGCTTGCACGACCCAACTACCTTAACTTCCCGCAAAGAAAATTGAAAATCTTCAAAAGAAAGAGAAGTTATTGGTTTCCGTCTGTATTTCGAAAACTTTTAGCTGATTAAGTTACCGACAAGTTCATATACTTCCAGAAAAATGGCGGCATAACGTGCGACACATGAAATTATTTCAAAAATTCGAAAATGAAGATTCTTATTTTAAGTCTAAAATTTAATTTATAAAACTCCATAATACAAAGTTACGTAAGAAGTGTAATCTTAGAGGTCCAAACTGGGAATAATTTTTTTTTATCTTAATTGATCCCTTTAGCGATTTCAGTCTAAATAAATTTTTTTTTTAAATCGAATAATTTTACTCTTCGCTGGTTGCAATTTTTCTAATGTATCAGGATCACTCTTACAGCTTTATAAGTCGAGTAGTATTGCTCGAGAGAATCAATCAAGGCACGACCGACGTAGGAGTATATTGATCGTAAATTTGTTAAATATATCTATAGAAATCATATCCTTAGATTTTAGTGATCTTTATAGTAATGATCATCAAAATTCAAATAACTAAATGATCACAGTCCTAACGTCAAAGTTTAATATAAATTGCTTGTGATGAATAAATTTTCGAATCAGAATTTTTAAAGAAGTTTATAAAATAATTTTATTAACTATATTTACGATACGACAAGATTGCCTACCAAAGAATTTTTTTTAAATTAATCAAGATACTACACACCATGTTTGGATGAACGAAGAGCTAACCCGTTGATCCTCTTAGATAATTCAGCACTAGCACGCTCAACAACACCTTGAGCTGATATTGATGACATATCCTCCCTATATTCTTCACGAACAGCTACTATTACAATTTATCTTAGGTACGTATTTCAAATATATTTCTTCTCTTTAGCTTTTTGTTATTTTAACGTCTCTAAGATGAACGTAAATTATTTTTCGGTACAATTTTATTATCGAATATATCCATTACAAAAGAAAATCCAAACAAATTTAACTATATTTCAGTTTTTGCCTTAACAATAAATTGCATCAACAATATATTTGTAAAAAACACCTGTTTTTTATTGAATTAAAGTACATTCGTTCTTCACTCAAGAGTTTGTAGATTGTTCTAGGTATATGAACTAAATAGAATTAAATTTCATGTTCATTACACATTTGTAAAATTTTATAGTTTCTCAAAAAAAGAAAACAAACTGAAAGTAAATTTAGTCCATATTGTTAGGAATTCTGAGAAGTTGTATTACGGGGATGGCTCGCTTTTTACCTTAAATAAATTTTCACACAATTATTTTATCACAATTTAATAGAATCGATTAACTGAAACTTTTTTTTTTTATTTTCTCAACATTTAAAATAAATTGATTGTAATTTGGAAAAACTTTTAAACAGTAATAAACTAAATGCAACTAAAAGAAAAAAGTAACGACTAAGGCTTTACTTTAACGGAAAACACGATAAAAATATAGATTTAGTAAAGGTAGAATTTTGTTTATGAACACAAAAATTATGAAACGTCAACATGGATGTATTCCTTTCTACTAAATCGATACTTTGCGCTTCGTCGTGTTTATCTTGTAGCCCCTCTCTTCACTATAAACTAAAGTAAGAACAAGCGCGTGCGTCGATTTCTAATGCGGTTAGTAGAAATTATAATTACCCGATACAATTGAAAATTTCCCGCCAGTTGCTTATGATTTGTTATTTAAATAGTAATTTATTATCATTAAAAACTGTAAAAAATGTAAGTTTTCTTGATTTAGAGTACAATCATTCCATAAATTTAACTTTCTTATTCAGAAAGATACGACTGGAGTTATTTTTACGAAAGGAAATCAAAGTAAAAAATTATTTTTTTTTTTAAATATTTATTTCGACATTATTATATAATTAGTAAATGACTTACAATTACATATAAAAAAAAAAAAAAACTTAACGATTTACATGATCTTCAAACCAGCCATGGCGTTTTCTAGTATCTGTAACCAAATATTATTACAAATTTTTTAACTGTTACTAGCAATTAATAAATATTTTTCGAATCATTTAGAAAAATTTAAAAACTAATAAAACACAAATTAAAATATCAATTAACACATACACTGTTCATAAATCATTTCTTAAACATCATTTTTTTGGATTTAACAAATATTTCTTACTATTTAAGAAATTATTTCTTAAATATTAAGAAATTATTTCTTAAATATTAAGAAATCTTTTTAAATGCTTAAAACTCCTTCCATCAGTGTACAAATTAAAAAAGACGCTTCGGTGACCGAAATGAAAGTAGACTTTTCATTATTTATTTATTCATTTTCAAGCCATGAGGACACATAAAATAGTTACATTTCTATGAAATCTACTAATATACATTTCATGTTAACTGGATCAACAATCTTCGCGATAAAAGTAGCTTAACAAAAGGTTCACAAACACGAAACCCTGAAAACTCATTGATGATAATGATATTCAAGAGATGGAAAAGTCTATCAAAAAATTTATTTTCGATTTCGACTCCGAGTTTATTAGTTTCGATTATTTGAATCGATTAATCAACTCTAACGGTCGATTTTAATCCATTTTTTAGTAAAAATTAATTTCAATCAAGAAAATCCATAGTTATCTCCTACATAACAATATTTAAGAAAGATAATTATTTACTAATCAAAAATAAGTAGGATACAATTATAAATGCGACAAAATCGAAATTAGGAAAGTAGCTTATATATAACATAAACGTTATTTAATATTTGGAAATCAAATAATAAATTATAATTTCAAAAAACCACTTACACTCAAGCTAAAAAGTATTTCGAAGAAATAATTTATTTTTTAATATTTTAATGAGATTTTTTACTATTAAATTGGCATTAATAGATGAAATATATAAATTTTCAATTAAATTATAATTTCCATGTTATTCTGTGGTACTGATCGCGAAAAAAATTAATTTACATTAATAATCTGCGATCAAGTAGACAAGGACGTTATGCTGTTATTAAATTTAAGTTCTTTACTGTATTTCATACACAACTTTTAAATCGTAATTTATTATTTAAAAGTGAATCCAATGTACGCTAGGATATTTGTAACGGGTTTACACAATATAAGAAGGGAATTAGAGGAATATACTAATTAAAACAGTAAGGTCAGCACTGCCATCATCTTATTAAAATATATGAATTCTATGCTCCCAAGCTGCCCAAAAAACGTTTTTGACTTTTTTAAAATTTAAGTTAACATTTGGTTACATGATAACTTGAATTCAACTTAATTTGAACAATAAGTCAATAATTTTCTCGTGTCACTTGGATATCCAAAAATCAAGTAGTAAAAACCGATTTTTGATCGGCTTTGAAAATTAAGTCGATTCTGAAAAATCAATTTTTTTTTAAAAAAACGTCGATTTGCGATTAAAACTAGAATCAACTTTGCCATCCCCATTATAGTCATAGATACTTTTTATTTTCAAAATGTTTTGATAACAACTATTATTTTTAACTTCCCGCTAAGAAAATTGCAAATTTTCAAAAATTCGGAGTTATTGGTTTCAGTCCGATTTTCAAAAATCGAATTTCTAATAGATATTGACGTTTTGAGGTTCTAGGAAGCTATTCTGACTAATTTCACGATGATGTCCGAGTGTATGTATGTACGTACGTACGTATGTAAATATCTATAACTTCTGAACGGATGAACCGATTTTGATCGTCAAGGTGTCATTCGACGCGGTATGTCAATATCTCGAAGCTGAAAAAAAATTTAGCTTGATCGGGAGGGTTCGTTCGGAGATATTCCAAAAATAAACTTTTTTCAAAAATGTATTTTTCGGATAACTTTTTACGGGCTCGATGGATTGATTCCAAAATCAACTGGGCTCTGAAGCTTTATAAGCCGCGTCGAATGCCACCTCAACCATCAAAATCGGTTGATTCTTTCAAGAGAAACCGTTGTCGAAAGAATTAAAAAAAAAAATTTTTTTTAGTATTTTGGAAATTTCTCAAAAACGACTCGATAAATCAATTTCAAAATCTGATCAGTTGTAGAACTCAATAAAACGCGTCAATTGCCACCTTAACCGTCTCAATCGGTTTATTCGTTCGAGAGCTATCGTTGGAGAAAAAATGTTAAAAAACGTTATTTTTCGAAAACAAAGGCATACAAAAGTGTTTTCGAGCACGAAGAGCTCGAAAATGTATTCTCAACAATGTTTTCGAGCTCAAGGAGCTCGAAAACTGCGGGAAGTTTTGGAGCTGGCCCACAGGGTCAACTGACAGACCGATTTTTTATTTATTGTCTATTTGTCGTTGTTGTTGTATATTATAATTGAAAGTATTCTTACAAGCAACCTGTAGACACACGTGACTTTCCGAGTATATTACTGCCAGATTTATCAAGTATGATTTAAAGGGCATAGCCGAATAAGCATGCTGCAATGACCATCGTGGAATTTTCTTTCAGCACTTTCGTGATCAATTTAGTACCGAATAAAAAGAATCTCTTCAGAATTTCAACTCCTAATCTCAAATAGTTTTCGAGTTATTCAAAAGCAACTTATCTTTCGATTTTTATTTCTTTTTCAATAGTAAAATTCAAAACTAATTAACGGCGAGTTTTTTCTAATTACTAACAAGTAAAAGCCATAAAAAAACACTTGTTATGATTCCCAAGGCAAAAGCCGATTTTCAACAAAAGAAAGAAAACTGATATCATTTTTTTGACTTTTTAGGAAACATGCAATCACCAAATTTTATCAGAAGTCTTTTAAACTTCTCTATAATCAAGATTTTTTTCAATTTTTTCAGTTTGGTGCAACATTGTGAAAAAAATTAAAAACTGATTGTTTTTTGATAATTTCATCTCTAAAAAAATCAATACTATTTTATAAGTAAACAAATATATAAACAACCGTGTTTTCAACATAAAATAAATATTACACTTCGTTGATGATACTAAAATTCTGAAATATGCTTAAAACATACAATAAAATCAAATCTTCTTTCATATTTTTCATGGGAAAATGCTGAAATGAAGATATCTAATAGTTTTAGTAAAATTCAATCAACTAAAAAAAAGATTTCATCTGTTAAAACGGCTCCAAGTGTGCACCTATCGTAGTAAAAATATTCGGAATCAAAATAACTACCAAGTATCTTAGCGGCACATAAAAATGTTGATAAATTTTCGTTCAATTTCAGTCAACGATTGATATATTTTGATTTCTTGTTTAGTAAAATTTAATGAGATAGTAAAAATGTTTTCAGAGTTTCTTAGGTATAATTTTTATATTATACAAAAAAAAATTTTTATAAATAACACAGATGAACTTGGTGAGTCAGTATCAATTTTAATAAGTCATAAATGAATATAGTACTGACTCACCCGAGAAAAAATTTTTATATATATACATACATAATTATATATAAACTTGTATATATATCCATATAGAATTATATATGATTATATATAATACTATTCCAAGAAATTTTTCTTATATATAATCATATATAATCTTATATATATATATATATATATATATATCCATATATAATTGTATATACAAGATTCTCGGATTCATACTGAGATCGGGAAGAGAATTCAGGGAATCTCATACGCTAGTTCGACTTTTCTCAGCTCTCGTCCGTCCGATACTTGAGTACTGCTCTACAATTTGGTCACCATATACCAATCTCCTTGTCAACAAGGTGGAAAAGACACAGATCGAGCTTTGCAAGTATATATCATTCTATATGCGAACTATAGGATTAAATATGAAAGTCGAAGAAGTGTATGATAAATTTAAGATCGACAAACTCTCCGACAGAAGAGAAGTTGCTGATCTTATATTTTTCTACAAAACCATAAATGGCCACATTGATTCCCCAGAAATTTTAGAACAATTTGGTCTTGTCTGCAATAAACCAGGACTAAGATCACACAGGTTGCTGAGTACAACTCAATCATCAAAAAGCTATGTGCACCATGGACCGAGGAACAGGATAGCGAATTCAGTCAACGATTATTGTGCTTCCATAGATTTTTTTGGTGTTTCCTTATCAGGTTTCTCAAAAAAAATAAAAAATATTGTACCACGTCATTGATATAAAACATTAATATGAAATCCATTATGTATATGTCATTGTCTTATTAATACTTTAATTCTTAGTGGGAAATAAGGACTCAATTTCTTGTGGATTATTTTTAATTTCATCGCCAATTTCATCGTTAATTTAATGTTGTATATTCATCATTTTAGAGCTCTGAAGAAGTCAGGAATTACTGACGAAACGTTGGCGATGAAATAAAAAATAATCCACAAGAAATTGAGTCCTTATTTCCCACTAAGAATTAAAGTATTAATATGAAACACTAATATAAAATAGTATATTATATCATATTTTCGTTCAGCATAGTCACTAATTAAACACTACTTTTATAATAGTTATAAACAAAATGTATAAAGCCGATTGGCGTTAATAAATAAATAATTATATATAATTATACATAATTATATATTATTATATATACTGCAATATTAAAACGGAGAGTCATATTTACACTGTAAAAAATAAGGTACTGATATCAAACTCCCTGGGAGTTTGACGAACTTTCTTCTTCAGTGAAACCAAATTCATTTGAACCAACAAAAACTATTTTGTCTCAAGAAAATCATTTTTATTGAATTAAAATCTCTAGTCGATTATGAGAAATTGATTAAGCGTTTATGTTAAAGTTTTTAAGTTTGACCGTAAATAAACTAACATTTGATTGAATAGTAAAATATATTTTAATTAAAGTTTGGATATACTTGATTTAAAAATAAAAACTTGTTGAAGCAAACTTTTCAATTTTTAGAAATTTAAATGAAACTCTTGAAATGTTTGGTTTGACAACTTTACATATTTCAATAAAACAAAAGTAGTTTCCTATAATACCGAACGTGTCGTGTCAACCGACTAGTTTCTTGGAGAGAATCCGATGAGGTTAAAAGAATAATTTCACGCACTCACATTAAAACTGAAAAATATTCGACAAGAATATAAATGTATTTGTTACAAAATATCGAACAATATTTGAATGGAAGTCTTTATATTATCGATTCGATAAAAAAATTTATTTATAAAAAGAGTCACATATTTATCTCGTTTAGATCAATCTATAAGCAATTAACTGTATATATTCATTCAATATGAAAACGAAGTACTAGAAGCACAACTAAACCAAAACTTTTCTACTGGTTCCGTAGCGTAGCGGTAAAGCGTCTGACTCTCGCGCGTAAGGTGCTAGGTTCGAATCCTCCGGATGGCAAAATTAAAATTATTTAATTTTTCACTAAAAACTGTGAGTATATGTTAGGATGGTTGTAAAGTATAATTGATGAAATATAATGTAATAATATAATGTAATTGTCCTAATACTTAATAGAAAAAAAATAAAAATAATAATAATAAAAAAAAAATAAAATCAAAAATAAATAAATACATAAGAAAAAAAAGATTTTTTTTTAATGAATTATTAATGACATAATTAAAGGCAATATTCATTTGATTCAGATTACTGTTTTTTGTATCAATCCAATACAGAAATTTGAAATTACTCGATTTTTTATTGAATCAATTGCATGGGCAGTTTCTACGGACCTAAAAAAGTATTATTTTCAATACTAAAATTCATTTGCTTTCATAAAATTTTGACTTAACTGAAAATTCATACCTTCAATCACCTTACAATTTACTTTGAGTGAAATTTTGAATTATTTTATATAAAACAAAAATCATTATTGTATCAACAGCATTAATGACTTGAACTAATTTCTATTTTTTTTTAAATGAAGAAAGTTACTGAGTTATATCAAATACTATAGAGTTAGTTTGAACGACTTGGTACCTTCCCTCAAGAAACTCTCAGTTGTAGCAAAATGTACTGTCAAACGTAGAGGGCGGTACACTCAATCGCTTGACGCGCTTGGCTGTATCAAAACGCACGGAGTACTTGAGCCAAACGAATCTAGTTTGATGTCAGGAATCTTTTTTTACAGTGTAGCTCCATATATAATTATATATGATTATATATAATACTATTCCGAGAAAATTTTCTTATACACTGAGAGAAAAAAAATTTTTTTCAAGTATTTTTTTTACTTATTTCTGTGAATACTTAGAACAAGAAATTTTTCCTAAATTGAAGTATATTTCTTATTTTTAGCAACTATTGCTTTGATCTAGTAATATATTCCTAGATACATGAGTTACTTGTAACAAGCAATTATTTCTTGAATTAAGTTGGCATATTTCTATATTCAAAAAAAGAATTACGTAAGCCAAGAAAAATCTTTCTTGAACCAAGCAATTTTTTCAAAGTTCGAGAATATTTTTTTCTTAAGTCAAGAAGCTTTATTTTTGGCTAGACATTTTTCGTATTGAGTCAAATAAAAAAGTTCTTGAACTAAAACAAAAAAAATTTTTAACTAAGTAAAAAATTTCTCATCCCAAGTGATTTTTTTTTTTCGGTTTGAGAATATTTTTTTCTCAAGTCAAGGAACTTTATTTTTGGCTAAAGAAATATTTTGTATTGAGTCAAAAAAAAGTTCTTGAACTTAAACAAAAAAAAATTTTGAAATAATAAAAAAATTTCTCAGCCCAAGTGATTTTTTTTCAGTTCGAGAGTATTTTTTTCTCTACTTAAAGAATGTTTTTTCATGGTGTGACGAGTCACGACATTTAAATATATAAAAAAAAACAAATAAACGCAAAAAATATAATACGTGTAAAAAAAAAATAAATAAAGAGAGAAAAAATAAGGCGAGTGAAAATAACAAAATGCGGAGACGCAGTGCAAAAGAAAAAATTAGTATCAGGAGTCACCGTTAGGCGCAGAAGAGTCCCGTATGAAAATAACATATATGGTCAAAACATATGTAAAAATATATGATAAATATCAGAAAATATATGTGGCCAATTTAATTATATTTTATGATATATTTTTTTTTATATTAAAAAATATAATATTCATCATATACGAGTCCGTATATGTTTAGCATATATAAAATATATATGTCAATCATATACAAAAAAAATATTTTTATCATATATGAAAATATATATTCTTGTCTTATACAAAAACTATATTTTTTTCATACATAAAAATATATATTTCTATCATATACGAAAAATATACTTTGATCATCTATAAACACACATATTTATATTGTGTATGGAAAAAAAAAGTTTCTTATTCGTATGACCAACTCCAATCAAATTAGATCTAAATTTTAATATACTCTTTAAATTGCAGATAAAATTTTCAAAATTAGTTAATTTGATGCGAATATATGATATACCCATATACGTATACATACACCGAATAAAATATATGCTAAAATATAACAAAGAAAATATATGGTGCCATATATAATATAAATTATATGCTACCATGTATTTCCTTTCATATAAAAATTTTATATTTTTTGAATATAAAAAGAAATATATTAATACAATATATTATAAAGTAAATGTTAATGTATATATAGCTTCATATAAAAAACATCTAAGTTACATATATGGAATACATGTATTTACTACTGTATATAATTTTATATTAAATTGGTCAAAATCGCTATATGATTTTTTATAATATACAATATAATATATCATATATTTTTTGTTGCAAACATATATGAATTTATATATTTTAACCATATATTGTTTTTTCATACGGGGCGCTGCAACATTTTTCTAGTTGGACAGTTAGAATAGAAGTAATAAGTTCCGCTCAAAGGAGTGAAAAGTCACTCTGGCAACTACTCGCTTCAGGAGAATATCCTAGTAGAAGAGTACAAGTACCCTTGGGGAAAATACTCGTGAGTAGATTTTTGGAATGATTTTTAGGCATATCCAACAGCGCAGAGGAACCCGAAAACGCATCTATACGGATTATATTTAAATATTAAACATTAATGTTTAATTATTGAACTAATTCAAGTTATTGTATATACTAAATGAGAATATTCAATTATTATACTCAAGTATTTTAATAACTAAATATATATTTTTAATTACTGAACTTAAGTTGTTCTAATATTAAATGAAAATTTCTAATTATTATACTTCACTGTTCTAAGTAATAAATGAAAACTTATGATTATTAAATTTAAGTATTTTAAATGCTAAATTAAAATATTTAAATATTGATCACGAGTATTTTAAATACTAAGCTTCAATTTTTAATTATTGAACTTGAGTATTTAAACTACTAGATGTGAATTTTTAGTAGATTTCATAGAAATCTAACTATTGTATTTGTCCTTATGATGGAATTTTCGAAAAATTTTGCTACATTTCAGCTCAGCTCGAAGAGCTGAGTCAGAAAATACATTTGGCTCAAAAAGTTATATATGTATTTATATATATATAATATAACGCGCCGTTCTCCAACGATAACGTCCACAATTCTACACCGATCTTAATGAAACTTAGTATTTATATTCTATGGACGATTACCTTGGATGAGTTCGAAGATGAGCCAATTCGGCCAATAAGTATAGAAGTTATGGTTAATTGAAATTTTGTAATATTTTCAAAAAAAAAAAATTATTTGGCGCTTTAACTGGATGTAAGTTTTAAACGGAAAGAGATAGCTCATTTTCGTTTGTTCTATCTGAAAGCTCGTTCGATTGCCTTTAATTATCACTATGCAGCTCATTGATTTGACCACTTTCTCTAATATATAAATGATTTAAAAAATTTACAAAATATCATAAAAACTAATTGTATGCAGGTCGTCACTTTGATTACCACTATAATTTTATACCGATCACTTTGAAACTTGGTGTACGTATTCTGTGGGTGACTACCTTGCTCTAGTTGGAAAATTAGCTTAATCGGTCCATTAGTCTAGAAGTTACAGCATTCCAAAATTTAAAAATTGTAAAAAATTTATATTTTTACTTATTCTTCCTTCGATATTTTTTTAATGTTATAACTTATCGACTTTCTATAAAATTGATCTAAAAGCTCTTCAAATAAGCTTTAATTTTCATGCCTATATATGTGTCTAGACCAATGAAATTTCTTATCTTACCACTCTAAAATGAAATTTTGCTATTGCATTGGTTCTCTTACTTTTAATAGATTCCATAGAATCCTAACTACTGTATTCATTAGTAAATTTATGAAACCAATTGAATTCATATTATTGCTGTGTAACACTCATAAAATCTAAATACCTTAATTCAAGTGTGTAAATTCAACTTTGTTTTATAATAGTAATAATGACTGATTTCAAGTATGACTTTAGACCTATCATAATTTAAATTTCAACTCAAATTATTTTATTTAATTTTGTATTAACTATCAATCCTATGATACAAAACACAGAATTCTTTTTGGTAGATAATTTGATTTTTTTCAACTTCAATTTTCGTTATTCAACTTACCATTACAATAATTGTTCCGGAGACACGGCAGTGTCTCGCGCCAAGTACACGTTCAAACACATAATATGTATGCGTGTACATGGGCGGCGCGAGGCGACTGTGTGTGTCTCTATTCCCGAGTCAGAGGCCTGTTTAACCTCACTCGTATTTTCAATGATTTTAAATTGATAATTATCAATAAATATAGCAGATTTTTATATTTTATCTATTTATTTATTAATAATTATCTTATTGCTATCGAATTTACTCATAATTTTCGTAATTTTATGATCTTATAAAAAAACAATTTTTGAAAAATTTCTCTTGCGCCGATTTAGGGATCCACAGAGAAAAATTCCGATTTTTGTCTAATTTTCGCCTTTCAGCTGACTTCATATCGTAGTATGCAATGAAAGTAGCTAACTCAAATTTTTTTTAATAGAAATCTCTTTAAGTTAGCAACTTAACAAAATTAAATTTCTACAGTATGTGTATCTTATTGGAAACCTTATAAATATATATATATATACTTAGATACCATAATAGCACAATTTGCTTTAGTAAAAGTTTACTTACAAAAATTTCGTTGAATTGTTCGTCAAATTTGGACTTTTCTATTTTTTATGACAATTTGAATGCAACTTGCTATTTAATTTGACGTAAATTTTCTACCCGAATTAGAATGCAAATTTACTTTGAAAGTTTGACTAGAAAAAAGTTGTCGTCAATTTTCAGACAAATTTGATGTCAATTTATTGTTAATTTGACTTGAAAGATTGTTAAGTATTTTTTTACCGTCAAATTGTAGACAATTTTATGTATAAATTCCCTTACCTTCTAAAATAGTTAGAATGAACATTACCGACTTTTTTTTGTAAAAAGTTTCCTTTAAATTGAAGCAAAATTAACCGTAAATTTTTTTATTTTCAAGTTTTGCTGTCAAATTGTCAGCAAATTTGGGCATCAAAATTCAGGTAATTTCAACACCAAATTACCGTCAATTTGAAGCTAAAATGGCTATTTGGGTAGTCAGGTTTGCCGAGTCAATGTTTGTTCAGCAAAAATTATCATTAACTTGACGACAAGCTGTTGCCAATTATATAAGATATTTCAACTTTCGACTATAATATGAAATTGATAGGAAGTGTTGATGGAAAGTTGTGGAAAAGAATCTGAAGAAATACAGTTATTTTGATTGAGTGGAATCCCTGATAGCCAGAGTTTCTGATCAAAAAGTTGGTGTACCTGTTGGTGTTTCTGAGCAACTTGTAGACAAGTTGTCGGCAACAGTTACACAAGCTGAAAGTTGTCGACAAGTTTCTCGGAAAGTTGCCGTCAACTTATGGAAATGCCAACTTTTGCGGCCAACTTGGCAACAGGTTGCGGCAGTAGGTTGTTGACAAGTTGCGGCCAACTTTGCTATCAGGAATACAATTGCCAAAAATTGACGTAGAATCGACTGTAGAGAATTTTTGTTCAATTAGTTAACCATAACTTTTGAACGACTTCCTGTCAAATTGAAAACAATTGTTGTTCTTCGGTAACTTTCTCGTAACTTTCAGGATACTCCTCCCATAAACTTACCTTCCAAAAGTGGCAGTTGATAATTATTGAAATTTATCTTAGTAATAATTGGCAACAATTTGTCGTCAAATGAAAGGAAACTTTCAGTGAGCAAAAGTTTACTCAAAAAATTTGGTTGTCTGCTTCAGTAACCATATTGCCCGCATATTATTATTAACGTAAAATTTAACGACGGAAATCTACTTCTATGATTAGGCGGCAAAATATAAGTAATCTCTTGCTCAGAAATCCTGGCTATTTTATTGGGGAAAGTTGCAGGAAAGTTGGTGTCAACTATGAGAAAAGCATCAGCTCTTGGCAGTCAACTTTACGTCGAATTCTGACCGTAAGTTTCTGTCATATCGTAAATAGAAAAACAACCGAACAACAAGTTGACATATATTTGCTATCAAACTGTACAGAAATCTGATGAAATATATTTAAGTTTGACAACAATATGAGTGCGACTTGAACTATTTTAATAACCTCTTTATCTGCAAATTGATGTTAAATTAGAAATTCAGATCACTCGAAATTTACGGCTGGTATTGGACGGCAAAATGCCAGCAAAAGTTCCCTAATAGCTACTTTGCATTGAAATTGACGGTAATTTGATGTTGAAATTACCTGAAATCTGCTACCCGAATTTGCAGACAATTTCACAGCAAAAGTTGAAAATAAAAATTTGCGGTTAATTTTTCTTTAATTTTAAGGTAAACTTGTACGAAAAAAAAACGGTCGGTAATGTTCATTCCTACCATTTCAGAAGGTAAGCAAATTTATACGTAAAATTGTCTACAATTTGAGCGTAAAAATATACTTGACAATTTTTCAAATCAAATTAACGATAAATTGACATAAAATTTGCCTGAAAATTAAGGACAACTTTTTTCTAGTCAACTTTTGATGTGAATTTGCATTCTAATTCTGGCAGTAAATTTACCTCAAATCTCAGTAGAAACTCCAATTTTTAAGCAAACATGAAGTATAATAAAACAGTTTAAGCGATAAACATTTTTCTCCATTTTTAAATGAAGGGAAATTATTTATATTTAAATTTTTGCTAAACACCCGACTTAAGCGGTTATGTACGTTTACACACATGTTTATATATCTCTATCAAAGAGTACTGGTGTCATATCTTATTTAAAATTTTTACTACGAAAGTATTTTTTAAATATTTTAATTTATTAAACATTAATTAATGTATGTATATAAACTACAAAAAATTTGTACAATTAAAAAAAACAATTGTAATCATATTTTTGTCAGCTGAAGAAATGAAAAAGCTTAGATGCTTTTTTGAGTCATTTAGTAACGCTTAAACCTCCTTAACAGAGCAAAATTAGAATTATTGTATGTGTATACAATTAACGGATTGGAAATCTTCAAAAAATAATTTGGAGCTTGAAGGAATTACTTAATTTCATTAATATTATTCCATACCAGAGAAAATGTTTTCATCAAAAGAGTAGTAAAATCAATAAAAATTATCTGTTACAAAAAAATTTGAAATCGCCCCAAAAACAGATTCTCTGTAAATGGTTGCGCCAAGTACACGTTCAACATTGATCTCAGGTTACATAATAAATAATATTTTCACAAAAAAGGCTGAAATCATAAAACACCAAGTAACTGAGATTTTTAATAATTAAAAAAAAAATTTTTAAATAAAAATGAAAAAAAAAAAATACTTGAACGTACTTGGTGTGCGCTGTTAAACTCAATTTTAAAAATTATTTAAGAGTAAGATATAAGAGTAAGATATTCAAAACATATCACATGACTGAATAATTAATTTTTTGCATTTAAGCACACCAAGTACGTTCAAGTATTTTTTTTTTTTTTTCATTTTTATTTAAAAATTTTTATTTTTTTTTTAATTATTAAAAATCTCAGTTACTTGGTGTTTGATGATTTCAGCCTTTTTTGTGAAAATATTATTTATTATGTAACCTGAGATCAATGTTAAACGTGTAATTGGCGCAACCATTTACAGAGAATCTGTTTTTGGGGCGATTTAATTTTCTGATCTCAATTCTTAAATTTTTTGCATTTAACTTTGAATTTTTTGGGAATTTTTTTTTTGTTCTATAACCTTGAGAATTTTTGAGAATGTCAAAAAAAAATTTATTTTGTTATTAATGTTTATTTGAAAGGTTGAAATAATCAAACATTGAGAAATCTACTTCCATTTCGGCTGTCGAATGGCCTGTTTTATTATTTAATTGGAGTCCCTGATTAAACAACTGAATTTGACCGAATTAAAAATTTTAATTCTGTTATATTCTGTCGAATTCTGCAAAACAGAATTCAACTGAATTGAAAATTTGAATTTGAATTAAACAGAATAAAACCGATTTAAAAATTTCAAATTCGTTTTAATTCAGTTTAATTCGGATTCAGAACCAGAAATTGGAGAATTATTTTCGAATTAATCAGAATTTAACCGAATAGAATTATTTGAATTCGTTTTAATTTGGACGAATTTTGGTTTTCCTGCCGAATTAGACAGAATTCATTTTTTAGGTAGGTACCGAATTATCAGAATTTATCTGAATTAAATAGAATTAAAAATTTAATTCTGTTTAATTCGATCGAATTCAGTTGTTTAATCAGGGGTATTTCAATTACTAAATTTAATTTTTTTAATCATTTATTTCAAGTATTTTAAATACTAAATTTTAATTTTCTCTTATTTAACATTAGTATTTTTTTACTCAATCTAAGTTTTTAGTATTAATAGATTTCACAAGTATTTTTACTAGAATTAAGAAATTATTTACTTGGCACTATTTAAGTATCTAAAATACTTGAATCAAGACTTTTTACTTGAAAATATGCACTTTTTTCTCTCAGTGTACAAATAAGTTAGATTAAAGACTCTTATTTTGACTGTTTAATAAAATGTGATATACGATTCAATCGACAGACACATTTGATAAATAAAACAAAATCTAACCTATAAACAAAAATATTTAAAAAAAATTGACATGTATTATATAAAAATAATTGATACTAATGGAATAAAAACAATTGATGACTGTAATTTATCTGTTTTTTTTATCATACTTTTAAAAACAATAATTTATATACTTGAATTCTGATTTATAATTGATTTAAAAAGTAGTCTATATTTTAAGTGACAGTATCTTGTATATGTATAAAAAATTTCATCTCAATCAGATGAGTGGTTGATTAGTTATAGAGGTACAAACTGACAGCGAGACAGACAGACGGGAATTCCAAAAAGGGTAGATATAATATGAGGGGGTCATAAAAATACCTTACTTGACTGAAGATGGTTAGTTTTATTGGAGTAAGAAAACCTTTCTTGAGACAAGAAATTTTAGACCTTAGATATATTGAAAAAAAAAATCAATTACTCAGGGATGGGACTTAAGCCTAAGACCCTTCGAGAGGTAATCTCACGCTTTGTGCCTGTTATGTAGCCGCAGTGAACGATTGAAATAGGATAACATTTTTTAAATACAAGTAGCCCAAATGGGGCTTTCTCCTCCTCTTCAACTTTAGCTTACTTATGACTCCCGTATCCCTACTGCATGTTAGACGTTCGGCCTTTAGTGGTGGGACTTTCAGCCAAGAAACTTTCTTGGTGTAAGAAAGCAAATTCTTGCCGTAAGAATTTATCATTTTTGGTGTATGAACGTAAAATTTTCGGTTGAAATATGAACATATTAGAATTAAGTAAATAATAGTCTAGAATGAAGAGAACTGTTTATTTTAGATCATGAAATAAAATTTTGACAGAATTCAGCAGGATTCGACAGAATCGAGCAGAATTCGACAGAATTGAGTAGGATTCGACAGAATTGCGCAGAATTAAAATTTTAATTCTTTTAACTTTCGTCTTACCGAATTTAACAGAATATAACAGAATTAAGCAAAATTAAAATTTTGATTCTTTTAAATTCTGTCTTACCGAATTGAACAGAATATAACAGAACTAAAAATTTTAATTCGGTTGAATTCAGTTATTTAATCAGAGTCTACTAGTGAACCCAGCCCGTTTCGCCGGGCTAAAGCTTAGTTTTATTAAACAAACTACATAATAAACAAAGCACATATTTAAATAATAAATTCAACCATTGCAATGTATAAAAACCATCATTCATCTTCGAGTTCATTTTCTTCAAATTTTTTCTCTAGCGGATGAAAATTGTCACCCATACCCATAAACGTATCAAGTAGTATAACATATACTTTGTGATGTATACAGAAACATATCAGGCTCATCTCAAGATCGGTGGTAAAAGTACGACGCAACCCTGTTTAGAAAATCTCATAAAATCCAATTGATTCTCACAAAGTCCCATAGAGATTTTATAAGAATGAATGAGTTCTATGAGAATACTCATAGAACAGCTATAAGACGTTCATAGAAAGTTCATAGAAGACTCATACATACAGCTATAAGACTCTATCGAATATTTGAAGCAGGAAAGGCTTGAGCATTGTAAATGTGGATAATCTGAAAATCGTATCAATTAATAAAAAGAAGGAATAATTATTTTTAAATCGTTAATTTTGAAAGAAGTTAATGCATTGAAGCGCCATCTGGCGGCAATGTTAAATAATACAGACATCATATTCACTTTCTCTAGGGAAGAGAATTAACCGGTAAAATAAATATTTTACTTATTTTACCAATTTTCAGCAGGTTATTTACCGGATAAATAACTAAAGTAGTTAATTTTGTTCCGTGGGTGGCGTTGATGTGTGATTGAAGATGTGTAAAATGTAGGCTAAAAATTATTAGCAATTATCTATTATCTTTCAATATTATTGAGTTAATAAATAAATAGTTAAGAATGATAAATAATTAAAAATTAATTATTATGCCAATAAACATTGATCAAGGTTATTCGCGGATCTTGTCAAATGCAGCTTTAATATTGAAATACGACCCAATCTGTAGAGGTCTGTCATAGCAGAGTTGGTTGAACAGAAAAATTTGAGATTCATCGACCCAGATTCGAATCCGCGGCATGCAATTTATTATTTTTTTTATTCAACTGTTAAGACTCATTGGACTTATATTAATTCAGCATATTAAAAGTAATCATATAAGACTATAATCATACAATTTTTAACAAGTACTAGAAATAACATGCTCGCTTCGCTCGTCTTCATTCTTTCAAAAATCCCGCCACTATTTCAGTCGACCAATCGATAACCGAATAAAATAGTCACAGAAGTGACGTAAAATGATACGACATCCGGTCATCAACTTTTTAGAAGAGGATACTTTTTAACTTCCCGCTAAGAAAATTGCAAATTTTCAAAAATTCGGAAAGTTATTGGTTTCAGTCCGATTTTCAAAAATCGAATTTCTAATAGATATTGACGTTTTGAGGTTCTAGGAAGCTATTCTGACTAATTTCACGATGATGTCCGAGTGTATGTATGTACGTACGTACGTATGTAAATATCTATAACTTCTGAACGGATGAACCGATTTTGATCGTCAAGGTGTCATTCGACGCGGTATGTCAATATCTCGAAGCTGAAAAAAAATTGAGCTTGATCGGTAGGGTTCGTTCGGAGATATTCCAAAAATAAACTTTTTTCAAAAATGTATTTTTCGGATAACTTTTTACGGGCTCGATGGATTGATTCCAAAATCAACTGGGCTCTGAAGCTTTATAAGCCGCGTCGAATGCCACCTCAACCATCAAAATCGGTTGATTCTTTCAAGAGAAACCGTTGTCGAAAGAATTAAAAAAAAAAATTTTTTTTAGTATTTTGGAAATTTCTCAAAAACGACTCGATAAATCAATTTCAAAATCTGATCAATTGTAGAACTCAATAAAACGCGTCAATTGCCACCTTAACCGTCTCAATCGGTTTATTCGTTCGAGAGCTATCGTTGGAGAAAAAATGTTAAAAAACGTTATTTTTCGAAAACAAAGGCATACAAAAGTGTTTTCGAGCACGAAGAGCTCGAAAATGTATTCTCAACAATGTTTTCGAGCTCAAGGAGCTCGAAAACTGCGGGAAGTTTTGGAGCTGGCCCGCAGGGTCAACTGACAGACCGATTTTTTTTTTTAAAATATAGGCAATAAATAACAGAATAACTGCTTCTATTTTTTATTTGACAACGAGTATTCACTACGCAGAGAACAGTACGCCATATTGCTTTTAAAACTTAGTATACTAAACTATATACACATTCGACACAAGTGGATATTTATCATTTCTATTAATATTTTACCGGTTAAATATCCAAATAACTTACCGGTTAATATCCGGATATTTGTCCACTCGAATCACTAACTTTCTCCATGAAATAATATAATGTAAATACTAATTTTCATGACAATCGGTTGAACGGAGCGGAAGTCAATTTATCGCAGTTCCGCCTGGTGGTGAGTTACATCAAGGGGGATAGCATATAAATCTTCTCCGTGGAAAAATACATGTACATACCAATTTTTATAATGATCGATCAAATAGTTTTTGAGTTTAGCGATGTCATATATACAAACATCCGCTTTTATCTATACCTATACTAATATGTAAATCTATAGGCTCTGTCTGTAAATGGTATTTCAATTTCGAATTATGCGTTAAATATCATTTCTTGAGTTACGACTGAGGTATTCATCAGCTGAAATTAAAGTTTTTTGTCCTAAGAAACTTTTCTTGATTCAAGAATTTTACGTTTCAATTCAAAAATTTTGTTGTTTTAAGTTAAGAATTTTAAGCAAAATAATATCTTCTGCCGAGAATTTCATTTCTTCAAGTAAAACTTTTTTTTCTTCACTTAAAGTCAGTAACATTCAAAATCTAAATCAGAAATTCACGGATTACTTCCGAAATAAACACAAGTAAATCAATTTAAGACAGAATAAAACCGATTTAAAACTTTTGGATTTGTATTAATTCAGTTTAATTCGGAGTCAGAACCAGAAATTCAAGGATTATTTTTCAATTAAACAGAATGAAACCGATTTAAAAATTTTGAATTCGTTCAGTTCGGTTTAATTCAGAGTCAGAACCAGAAATTTGAGAATTATTTTCAAATTAAACAGAATTAATTCGAATAGAATTAGTTAAATTCGTCTCAATTTGGATAAATTCTGCTTTTCCTGCTGAATTAGAGAGAATTCATTTTTAAGTTAAGTATCTAATTAAAAGAATTCATCTGAATTAAATAGAATTAAAAATTTAATTCTGTTTAATTCGATCAAATTCAGTTGTTTGAGTAGGTTCGAGACCGATTTTCGATATAATACCAAAATTCTGAAATTTTTTTCTCCGAAAGAGTTACAAAAGAAAAGATCAATGTCGACATTTCAAATCGATTCACTTCACCGTTTTCGAGAAATAAATTTTCAAAATTCGTCCTTATACACGGGCGTAAATGGGAATAATTTTTCAGTGCTATAGTTTTTGCTACAATAATACCATCGCTACAAATTATTCAGTATCAAATAATTAAACATTTCTGAACACATTAATATTTTTATCTTCCCGATAAGAAAATTATAAATTTAAAAAATCCGGGAAGTTATTGTTTTCACCCCGATTTTCGAAAATCGAGTTTTCATCAGATGTCGACGTTTTGAGGTCCCAGGTGTGTGTGTGTGTGTGTGTGTGTGTGTGTGTGTGTATGTGTGTGTGTGCGTAAACTCTTTGTAACTTTTCAACTAATGAATCGATTTAGATGGTTGAGGTGGCAATCGAAATAAAAAGAGCTTGTTGGCCATCAACTTTCCTGAAAATTTCGGATCATTTGATCAAGTAGACTTGAAAATATTTGCGAATAACGAAAAAAATAAATTTTTTTTTCTAGTTTTTTAGTGATTTCTCAGAAACGACTTGAACGATCTTCAAAATCTAATCAGCTCTAGAATTTAATAAAACCCGTCAATTTCCGCCTTAACTATCTTAATCGGTTAATTTGATCGAGAGACATCGCGGGAGAAAGAAATGGTAAAAAACAGTTATTTGCGAATATCTTTGAAATAACTTAACCAGACGATTCCCAAATCTGATCAGCTTTAGAACTCAATAAAATACGTCGAGTGTCGCCTCAACCATCAAAATCGGTTAATTCGTTCGCGAGATATTGTTGGAGAAAGAAATGGTGAGAACCGGGTTTTTCCAAATATCTTCGAAACGGCTAAGCCGATCGATTTCAAATTATAATCAGCTCTAGAATTCAATGAAACGCGCCGATTGCTACCTTAAACGTCAAAATTGGTTCGTTAGTTCAAAAGATATCGGTGTCGAAAAATTAAAAAAAAATTTAGAGCGATCATAAAGCACCCTCAGCGCTTTCGCGCTTGAGGTGTGCAATAACATTTCATGTTATTTTTTCCGTATAAATCATAATGTAACATACTAAAATGTGTCTGACATCATACCAACTCTTCCTCTTTATGGTTTCTTTCAATCATCATATAATGTCATCTAACTTGTTTTTTAGTTTGATTCATATTATCGACAAAGAAATTGAAAAAATGCAGTTTTTAATATTTTTCTCGGATATTTCATATTTCATTGTTTCTGACATGAGTCAAAACTTATTTAAATCTTGATTTCGATCCCTGACATTGGCTTCTGCCTCAATACACTTATTTTATTGAACATAATCGGGAATTAAATTGTAAAAAGCGCTTCTTCATTAATGATTTTCGATTCTTAAATTTTTAAACTTCAGCATAAAACGGATCTTGTTAGAGCTTGAAAAGATCATAAAAAAACAATTGCATGTAATATCATTTTCGAGCTCGAAAATATATCCACACTAATGTTTTCGAGCTCCTTGAGCTTGATAACAGCGGGAAGTTTTGGGGCTGGCCCGCAGGGCCAACCGACGCCCAGATTTTTTTTAAGTTTAATCATGGGTTTGTTATTAAATTATTCATAAAATAAGAAGCGAATTCTAGTTAATGATGTCACATGTGTCGTGGAGCTAAGAAACGACGGCAACAGCGTAAAATGACGAACGCGGGAAGTTTGAATAACTAATAATCATTGGTGTCGGACCTGAGCTCTAGCTAGTAATAAACCTTGTGACCAACAATAGTACACAAAAAAAATACTACAAACTAGCGCGCTGTTGCCGTACTTTCGCGTTAATTTTTTTATCAATTATTTTGATAAAAAAAAATTATTTGATTAAAAAAAATTTTTTTTTATGATTTAATGCAATAATAATAAAAATATTGTGTTAATTCTTCAAACTAAGTCAATTTATAATATATTCTATCAATGAAATTTTGGTGTGTAGGAGTTGTAATCTTGCAAAAATACAATAGAAAATCTACGAGATCCCCTAGAAAGATAATCGGTCTCGAACCTCCTTAATCGACGGATATATATACACAGTAGCGCTCAAAAATATTTTGAATAGTGATGAAATAACCTTAGTTCCCAACAAAATAAAGTTTAAATTTAAAAAAATAAAAAACATGGTGGATCATAAGTATTTTGACATCATGGAAGAAATTTTTTTCTCACATAGAATTAGCACTTTTAGTCATTAGAAATTGACTATTTAGTAGCATATCTATTAGTCTTTATGACAACCTCACATCGCGCTGGCATCGAGTCAACCAACTTCTCTAATCAGTTCAGCGGAATTTTCTTCCACTTATTTTTTAAAACTTCATATAAATCGTCCTTATCGAAGTAATTTCGGGTTCTTTTTCTACGATCTAATTCCTCTCACAGATGTTCTATAGGATTAAAATCTAGGCTTTGGCTTGGCCACTCTGAAACTTTGATTTTTCCGCGTTTCATGAAACCACAAGTGTACTTGGATCTGTGTTTAGGACCATTATCATGCTGAAAATACGACCCAGCTGGCATATGCTGCTTAACGAATGGCAGCATTTAAGTTATCAATAGATTTTTTTACACAAACCGTTCCATATTTTCTTTAATTCGCACTAATGGTGCAACGCCAGAGCATGGAAAACACCCCAAACCATCACACTATCAACTCTATATTTAACAGTAGGTAATTAACATTGAAAATCATATTTTTTATTTTTAGGGGGTCGAACATACTTAACACCATCATCTGACATTAAATTAAATTTGTTTTCATCACTTCACAAAGCTATAGAACAGTCCAAGCTAAACCACGATTTATACTGTTTTAGGAATGCAAGTGAAGACTTTTTACTTTTTTCTAAATATTTTTTTTTGTCGGTCTTCAATCATGCAACCCGAAGAGTGTTAAGCATCGATTAACAGTAGAAATGTGAATTTACATGTTGTATTCATTTTTTAATTCATTTTTCAATATCACAGCTGACTTTTGGCAATAGCTAGTTGATAACTTTTTTATAATGTTATCGACTGTCGGAGATGTTTTTTTTTTTTTTGACGGCCTCAGTGAGGCTGGTTTTTGACTGTCTTTCGTGTACACCCTAGAACAAAGTGTATAAACCGTATAATACACTTTGTTCTATTATAACGTAAACCGTTATTATTTACGCGACGGAGACGCGAATCAAACCCGGAATCGTATGCGGTCACCCACGTGTAATAAAAATTATAAATAATAATAATAAATATGACTCAAAATAATCAATAAAATAAAAGTGTGTCTGAACCAGCTCCTCAGGCTGGGTTAGTACACGAGGGCGCCAGCTCGTTTTCACAAAACGGACAAAAATAATCAAAACTCAGGGGAGAGATCACGGGACAAAATCTTGAGCGAGAATGTATGCACCAAGCAGAATGACAACTAAATAAATATAATGAACAAAAATAATAAGGAATAATTATTACTAAAATATATCCAGGAAATAAACAAATAAATATTGGCTATCACTGGATTCCTTTCGACTATATTCTTCAATTCAAATATATTTATGAACTCAATCAATTATTAAAATACCAAATATTTTTTTTACCATTATTAATTTCTTATAATAAATTTCATCAAATTAAAATATGCTCATTATAGCCAAATAATACTAATAATAATCAATTGAATTACATTAAATTATCCACTGGTGAATTCAAATTATAAATTACAAATTTTTACTCAACATAATTAATATAAATTGTAAACAAATAAAATAATATTAATCTTTTTCTTTATTTTAAATTATTTGCTCTGGGGAGAGAAAGACACGGGTACTCAATAGATATTTGGCGACACTGGGTTGCATACCATTAAATTACAGAATAAATTTTACCCAGAGAAATAATATTTTAAATAGTATTGTAATGCAAGGAGCCAAATGCGCTATCCTTGTCTAATCCGCTAACGAATTTATTCGACGCGTCTACGTACATATGCACCAAACTCTAAAACATATGTCGAATATATTCTACTTATGATTTCAATATTAACTCAGGTTCATTTATGAATCAATTATTTATCGCGACCAACTCAGTCGAGGGTCCAGCGATAGCCGATGCAACAAATAAAAATGCAATTGACTTACCGACGTTGACAATAATTTACTTCTGAAACTTTTCAATTATAAACAATAGTATATACGTAAACTAATACTTTTAATCTGATATAACAAAATACTAATTAACCAAATTGACTTTCTTTAATATTCAATTTATTTATAACGGCAACTGGGCCAAAACAATTTTACTCAAAAATCACGGACAACAACACGTCCTACCTTTACATTAGCTCGGTCCTCTCTGACTATTTCCGCGTCGGTTCTCCGAGGGATGGGTATCACTCACGTGTTATCCCCTCTAATAACCTCGGACCCGAAATTATTAATGAAAATAAAATATTTAAATTTATTACACGACCTGAGTTATATCATAATAATAAATTAAATAATATTTTCCATCAATAAACATAAACATAATCATTATTAACCCTTTAAGCAATGAAATAATAATTAATTCAGTGCACCACGTGGCTGGAGAAAAATATTGATTTTTATCCCCACTATATCGACTTACTCTTCCTTCGGTCGATATTTTTATACAATATATACGCGCACGTGTGCTACTAACTGAAATGAAAATATTGATTTAATATATAAAATTCAAAATAATTATCAAACCATAAATACAATAAACAATAATATCAATAATCTATAAATAAATCATAATTAAATAATTAATCAAAATAATACAAATACTTAAATAATAAAATATTATAATAAATAAATGCGCTTTAAATTAGCTAGGAGATGTTGTTAAACTCACGGCGAGATGTGAAAGCGCGCGCAGCGATTCACGTTTGAATCGTTACGTGAGACCTCCTCCCCCCACCAGGCCGTGCTTATCCCGCGGGAAAACACAGGCCGAAAGGCCTCGTGTTTCCTCTCGTCGTTAACAACTGCATCTCACTTGCTGCGAAATTTATCCATTTACCACCTGGATATCAAATTTACAGAAAAAAATCAAACAATAATAAAAATAATGCCACTTGCCACGTACATTCTCGCTCAAAATTTTGTCCCGTAATCTCTCCCCTGATTTGTTCTAATTTTTGTCCGTTTTTGTAAAATGGGCTGGCGCCCTTGTGCACTAATCCAGCTTGAGGAGCTGGTCCAGGTACATCTTTATTTTATATATTATTTTGAGTCATATTTATAATTTTTATTACACGTGGGTGACCACATACGGATTCCGGGTTTTATTCGCGTCTCCGTGGCGTAAATAAGAACGGTTTACGTTATACTATATACTAATGAGTTGCTGAAACACTTTGAAAATGCGAGCAACATTTGTTTGTTTCAACCCTTGTTTTAATGCATTTATAACGGGTTTTCTAAAGTCACTGGAATATTGCTTAGATTTTGGTGGATTAAAATAACTACAAGTAAATATAAGCGAAAATAAAAGCTCAGAGTTATCTAACGTCCGAGAACTTTCGAAGCTAACTGCGTGTCAAAATATTTTTGAGCTCACAATTAATTTTTTTCTTCCGGTGGCATGTAATGTATGCGAACAAGTTGCAACCTGACGCGTTCAAATGATTGCAGTTAGACTGCTCCCTACTATATTCAAGGATCTTTTTGACATAGTTTTGTTTCAAAGAAGATGAAAGCAAATTTCATGTTGTCAAAATACTTTTAAGCGCTACTCCATATATATATGTATATTAGTGTGCTTCAAAAAAAAAAATTTATTTTTTCAACTTCCCGCTAAGAAAATCGATGATTTCCAAAAATTTCGGGAAGTTATTGTTTTCACCCCGATTTGCGAAAATTGAAATTCCAACAGATGTCTTCGTTTTGAGGTTCTAGGATGCTATTCTGACTAAATTCAAGATGATGGCCGAGTGTATGTATGTATGTATGTATGTATGTATGTATGTATGTATGTATGTATGTATGTATGTATGTATGTAAATATTCTGTAACTTTTGAACGGATGAACCGATTTTGATCGTCAAGGCGCCATTCGACGCGGCTTGTTAAATACTTTAAGCACTAAAAATTTGAGCTTAATCGGTAGGGAACGTTCGGAGATATTCCAAAAATAAAACTTTTTCAAAAGTGTTTTTTTTGAATAACTTTTAATTCGCTCGATGGATTGATTCCAAAATCTAATCAGCTATAAAACTTTATAAGCCGCGTCAAATGCCACCTCGACCATCAAAACCGTTTTATTCGTTCAAGAGAAACCGTTAACGAAAGAATTAAAAAAAATTTTTTTTTTTAGTTTTTTTGAAATTTTTAAAAAACGATTCGATAAATCAATTTTAAAATTTGATCAGCTCTAGAACCCAATAAAACGCGTCGATTGCCACCTCAACCGTTGCAATCGGTGAATTCGTTCGAAAGATATCGTTGGAGAAAAAATGGTAAAAAACGTTATTTTTCGAAGACAAAGGCATACAAAAGTATTTTCGAGCTCGAAGAGCAATGGTAACGTTTTTTACCATTTTTTCTCCAACGATATCTTTCGAACGAATTCACCGATTGCAACGGTTGAGGTGGCAATCGACGCGTTTTATTGGGTTCTAGAGCTGATCAAATTTTAAAATTGATTTATCGAATCGTTTTTTAAAAATTTCAAAAAAACTAAAAAAAAAAATTTTTTTTAATTCTTTCGTTAACGGTTTCTCTTGAACGAATGAAACGGTTTTGATGGTTGAGGTGGCATTTGACGCGGCTTATAATCCATCGATCGAATTAAAAGTTATTAAAAAAAAACATTTTTGAAAAAATTTTATTTTTGAAATATCTCCGAACGTACCCTACCATTAAGCTCAACTTTTCAGTGCTTATAGTATTTAACAAGCCGCGTCGAATGACGTCTTGACGATCAAAATCGGTTCATCCGTTCAAAAGTTACAGAATATTGACGTACATACATACATACCTACACGCGAGCATCATCTTCAATTTAGTCAGAATAGCTTCCTAGAACCTCAAAACGTCGACATCTGTTGGAATTTCGATTTTTGCATATCGAGGTGAAAACAATAACTTTCCGAAATTTTGAAAATTTCCAATTTTCTTGGCGGGAAGTTAAAAATTATCTGGCCAGTTTAAGCAATATTAATATTAAGAGGTGTATCATCACAATTTTTGATTTTCTTTTAATGAGCGGGTTTTTGTCTCATAACTCTCAAACAATCGAGATACACGAAATTGACTTAAACACATTTTTTGTGGGAAATTGAATGCTCTATAAAAAAGGTATGATTGCAATTTTTCGTCAGAAGAACAGTTTCTTTATAATCATGCCTTGAACATTGTCATGATTTTACAATTTGATTTTTTAACTTTGAAATTTTGTAATTAACGTAAAAGTCAGTCCGAAAAAAAAGCCGATAAATATTCTCAAAGGAAATTAAATGCTCTACAAAAAAAAGTCTCTTAACAATTTTTGCTAAATTCACTCCTTCGAAAATTATTCAAGGTTGAAGTCAAGTCCAAACGATTTCAATAACCTTGAATAACTTTTAAAGGAGTGAATTTAGCAAGAATTGTTAAGAGTTTTTTTTTGTAGAGCATTTCATTTCCTTTGAGAATAGCTATCGGCTTTTTTTCGGAAACTGATTTTTACATTAATTAGAAAATTTCAAAGTTGATAAATCAATGTGGAAAATCATGTCAATGTTCAAAGCATTATTATAAGGAAACGGTTCATCTGAAGAAAAATTGCAATCAGACCTTTTTTGTAGACCATTCAATTTCCTACAAAAAATGTATCTAAGTCAACTTCGTTTATCTCGATTGTTTGAGAGTTGAGACAAAAACCCACTCATCAAAAGAAAATCAAAAATTGCGCTGTTACACCTCTTAATATTAATATTACGGGCTCAAACTTACGCGATAATTTTTTTTGGTCATCATGATTAATATTTTCACAGTATCTTAAAAAAAAAAAATTTTTTTTTTTTTTTGCCCAGTCTAATACATAAATATATAAATTTTTCAACTTATGGTATTTTTGAACTCTACTCAATCAATTATGATAGGTTATGACAAAATTCCTTGAAAAATCGACCATGAGGACAAATACAATACCTAGATTTTATAAAAATCTACCTAATAGGGATTTTCGAGAAAAAATAGTCGATTTTTTTGTATCAGTCTAATGTATATGTAACTCGAGAAGCTAATAAATGCAAGAAATTTTATATTTCCATTTTTTCATGAATTACCTTCAAATCCCAAACTACGAGTTGGCCATCTAAACCACTAGTACTAAACTGACTGGAAGAAACTCTTCGAACACACGTTATTGTATTTTGATGGATGCTATCTAGTGCACTGTCGTTGGTTTCGGTTCTAGCTTGTCGATCAAGTGACTGGAATTTCCTCATCGCAGAAATACCAGCTGCTTCTTTTTTCTGCGAATTATCTAATTTTGATACGAAGTATAACTGGCCATTCAAGTCGAAGGAATAAAGCATCGGCATACAACTATGTCCCTATGTACAATAGAAACTGATTAGCATAACTAACTTAAAGTAGGACGTTCTTCTAGATTTATATACTTTTCATATACTCACTGCTGCAACAATCAAATTAGGTCCGATCCAAACGCAACTTAAAAAAGGTAAATGCTCTGTAGAAAGTCTCATAACTGCATTTCCTTTAGTTGCATCGGCAACACAAATAGATGAATTATGAGCAACCCAGCATAGTTTATCGCCTGTTGGGCTAAAAGCAACCGAATGAACCCAACCACCACCATTAGGGGAATTGGGAAACTCAGCAAGTAAAGTACCTAATGGTGATTCAGCCCCCCATGGTCCTGAGCTTGGTGCATCTTCCATTTCCTTAATATAAGCACCAAACACACGTACTTTGAAATCAGTTGACCCTGACGCTATAACTTTGTTATCTGGATGCCAATCAATTGCAGTTACAGTTGATCGAATTGGTCGTTTTATATGCTTTGAAAGCCACCAATTATTACCCGAAACAAAATAACTCACAGCTATCATTCTATCACCTGAACCGACGGCAAATTTATTTTCTGGAATAAATAAATACTTTCCTTGATTAGAAAACACGATTAACAAGAATTCAAAATGTTTTCATCATTTTTAAATCTATGAATCGTAAATTGACAATTGGAGAGTATTTAAAACGATTAAAAATTTCAATCGTTTTGAATCCTCATGTGTGATTAAAAATTACGATATTACTTTACGATTAATGAGTATTTAGTAAGATTAAAAATTTTAATACTTATGAATCGTTTCTAATAGTAAAATCATATGTGCTCTTTTGGGGATTAAATAGTATGAAATGGTAAAAATCCTGAGTATTGAAAGGATTAAAGTGCATGAATGAGTATTAAAAATTAATTCTTTTTTAACGATCATTAATCGTATTTTCTAATCAGAGTGGATGATAATTAAGTGTTGATAGAAAATGAATCATTAAATGAAAAATAAAACATCGCAGACTTTAGTCGTACAGTTCATGAATTAGTGTTTGAAATAAAATGCTTATCTCTGATTATAAATACAAGTATAAATTTTACCGGTAAATAGTGTCAATAGCAATGCAGTTAAGTAATACCTAATGGGGACCATTTGACGCAAACTGCAGCACGATTCATCCTCAAAATAACCCACGCCGGTATCCATTTGCCAGTGTCATCTTGATTCCATACGTAAGCATCTTTGTCAGCACCGCATGTCACTATCCTATTGGTCTTAGGAGCCCAATCGAGGCACATAACATTCATGTGATGAGCTTCTAGTATTTGAGTTGACTTCCATACTGAATTCGAATGTTTATAGACATGGACTTCATTGCTATTGGGGCACACTGCTACTTCTGTAAAATATAACCAACAATATTTTATAACAAAAACACAATCTCAACATAAATATTATATAAAAAAATGAAAGGTTGATAAACCTGTTTGATCTTTATTCCAAGCATGACAAGTAATGATGTCTAGGCCCAAGTTGTGAATTTCTGTCATTTTTCAACTGGATTGTGATTAATTAAAAGCTTTGAAAAAAAGGATCAGAATAGACTATAAGTGAATGGATTAACTGAAAATAAACCAGCAAAAGACAATTTCTTGGGTGTGGCCAACAAAAAGAAAATCTTTTTTGGAAACACTGATGATGATTTTTATTTTTGCAAATAACAAAGAATTTAGAACCACTGAAAATTCGTGGACTATGGTCAGTCTACACGAATTTTCACGGTATAAAACTTTTAGATACGACTACTACTTTTGTAATTCAGGGATTTAAGTTTTTCACTCCCCCGCCAAGGCTTAGCAAACGCCAAGACCGTGTTCGTTCGTTACAGTTTAAACTAATTTGAACAGTCCCTAATAGCACAGTATGCTTAGCAAAAGTTTACCTACAAAAGTTTCCTTGAATTTTTCGTCAAATGTCCGTCAACTTCGGGCTTTTCCGTTTTTGACAAAAATTTCTATACAACTTACTATACAATATGACGTAAATTTACTACACAAATTAGAATGAAAATTCACTCCAAAATTTTTATACAAATTGTCGTCAAAAACGAAAAAGCCCGAAGTTGACGGAAAATTAAAGGAAATTTTTATTAGGGTTTCTTTCTAGCACAAAAAAAAAATATCTCTAAATTGAAGAAAAATTGACCACAAATTTTTCTTTCCAACTTTTGTTGTCAAATTATCGACAAATTAGGGCAGCAAATTTCGGTAATTTCAATTGTCAAATTACTGTCAATATCAAGCTAAAGTGGCTATTAGGGTATGTGGACATGTTACCTAAGCGTTGCGGGGGGAAAAAGCGCTTTAAGAACATAAGTTACTTTAAAATTGACATATAGTTGCAGAAAAGTTTGTGTCAACTCATTGTGCGTAACACGTTGATGGTGTGCAGGAATCATTTGTATACCCTGATAGCACGAGTTGATCGTCAAAAAGTTGGTAATTCATTAGTTTCCGACCAACTTGACGACAAGCTGTCGACAACTTTAGCTTTTGCAACTTTTTGCTACAAGTTACCGCCAACTTTCTCAGAAAGCATTCTAATTCGAGCAGTAAATTTACGTCAAATACAAATTGTAGTAAAAAATGGAAAAATCCGAAGTTGACGGAAATTTGACAAAACTTTTGTACAGTAAACTTTTGCTCAAGCAAACTGTGCAAAAGCTAAAGTTGTTGACAACTTGTCGTCAAGTTGGTCGGAAACTAATGAATGACCAACTTTTTCACGATCAACTCTTGCTATCAGGGGATATGTCAACAATTCTTACTGATTGATAAAAAAGAACTCTGTTGAATTTTTTATGTCAGCTAAGAGATGTCATCCTTGTCGCAATTGGGAGTAGGCGCACAAGATGTCAAAGTTTGGAGCGAATAAGCTATTGACCTTTTAACCCTTGATTATTTTATAAATAAAAAAAAATAGTTACACAAATGATTCCCGCACACCATCGACGTGTTCTTCTTTCATTAAAAAAAAATATTGCAGCTATTTTTATTTCTTTGTCAAAAATAAATCCCACCAAAAACAGATTCTCTGTTATAAGGTCGCGCCAAGTACACGTCCAACATTTATCTCTTACTACATAAAACATAATTTTTTTTTACAAAAAATACTGAAATCAAAAAACAAAAATACCAAGTAACTGGGATATTGTAAAGATAAACAAATTTATTATTTCGAAAATATACAAATAAAAAAAAAGTTAAAAAGTTGCATACAAATTGTCTTCAAGAACGGAAAAGTCCTAAGTTGCCGGACATTTGTCGAAAAATTCAAGGAAACTTTTATAAAGTAAACTTTTGCTATAGCAAACTGTGCTATTAGGGTATTGAGGGTGCCGTGATTTTGTCCGAATGACTGTAATATTACAGAAACAAAAATTGTAGATACTTTTTGATGTAGTACTACAGTGAGAAAGATTACATTGCGAATAGAATTCAAGCAATGAAAGTATTTGATTGAGAAGAACATACATAGAATAATTTTAGTTTAAATACCATATTATTAAATCTATATGACTGGTGAAAACGGTACAATAATAATACCAACTTTCAAAACGCGACACTATCTTATAATTGGAGATTTTTTACGTCAAACATATAGTAAATAAACAACGTATTACTTCCGTTACCTAAATTCGTAATTCAATTAGAAGTAGTTACGAATAAGAATTAATAGAAGTTTAGTAAATCAATTTGTAATTAAATATGATCTTTTGGCTAGACATAAAAGTTAGAGTATATTGAAAAGGTAACAATATGCAAAGCTAAATACACTTTAAACTATACTTATTGGGATGTTGCAACAATTTATGCTAATAATAGAATGAAGTAAGATATTTACAAGTCACATTTGTGGAGAGAATACTAGTTTACGCCCGGGCATGATTGAGCGATAATACAAAGATAATCTAGACTCTGTACCCGTCAATCTTTACAATTGATACCGACTGCTGTAAATTGCGCTTTTATGTTGGTAAGTTAGATTTCGAATGATAACTCTATGAGATAAGATAAGATAAGATAATAATAAAAAACTAAAACAATATAAATTCATTAAATATTTAAAATTTTTAATTACGGTACAAATTTATTTTAAAAAGTTGTTAAACACTTTTATCGATGAAACTGATTAAAATAATTCTTAAAATCTAATATAATTTTAATTAAGCATACAAAATTTATAACATCAAAATAATTGTATACTTGAAAATTTATTAAAAAATAAAAATTAAAGTAAAAAATCATGTACAAAATTATATTTTTTCAATATTATTTTACAATTTAAATTGTCATCTTCTAGAAAATTGTTAAATTTGTTATTTGAAAATTGAAAAAAAAAAAAAAAATATTCTATTTTGTTAAATTTTATTAAAACTAATGTAATTTTAAAATGATACTCAAAATAGGGGACTTTAGAATTTTTTTTTTTTTTTAAGAAGTAAACTTATTTTGTTTTATATTAGGGCTAAAAAAAAGTTTTATTGCGCTTATTTTTGAATGTTTTTTTTTTTATCACAAGCACTTGTTTTTAAAAACTAATATAGCTTTAATTATTATTTTAATATTAGTTATTTTTTATCAAATTATTTATTTTGAGCATTTAATTCTTACAAAATATTACTAATCACTTACAAATAAAAGTAAAAAAAAAAAATTTGATTGTTAAAGTTTCCTCGACTTGAAAAAATGCTGCTGGAGTTTTTTTTTTTTTAATTATTATTTGATTTAATCTTACTCTTTTAATTTTAAGCATTTCATTAGATAAATCAAATGTTCCAATTATTTTCATACATCACTTAAGTAATATTATTAATATTCATATAAATACAAACCTTAATCACCAACAATAATCGTTTTGACTTTATTCATAGCTGCTATAAAACATTATTATTTAAAATATTGATTGTGTGGAGTGATAGTTAAATAAAAAAGGTAGAGATTAATTAAAATTTTAATTTTTTATTCATCAAATCGTTATACTCTTTTTTTTTTTTTTAAATTAATAACTGTTTGGTATTATTAATGAAGACAATGACAATGCAATTTTTTTAATATTACAACTTCATTTTTGACAAGAACTAAATAAATTAATCTTAATGAAATGGTTAATTACGAAACATTACAGTAGATATAAACCACTAAATAAATTAAATAGTAAACAATAAATTGTTTCAATAGAACGAATAATTGAAGGAAAAGATTTTTTATGATCAATAAATTAACAATTACATAAAATTTATTGTTATTGAATTTCCATTATATTTAACTCTAAAAATATTAAGTGGTCATCGTAATTATTAACAATGTTGTTAGCGTCAATATCTGCAATAAAGAATAGATATAATGAATTGATATAATTTTCAATCATTTTACTGTTTTAATGTATATCGCGTCACTAATTCCAAAAGGACTTATATTTTTATTTGCCCTTTTGGCTTTAGTCACTAAGTGTAATACCAAAAGGCCGTATAACTTTCCTTTTAATTGCTAATCGTATTGTAGACTTTTTCTTTAGCAAAAAAATTAAAAATAAAAATTTTTATCTATAATGAAATAAGTCTACAAAATGATTGTCAATGAAAATAAATTATACGCCCTTTTTACTGTAGAGAATATCCTGAAACCAAAAGAGCGTATAAATACGTCCTTTTGGAATTAGTAACGTGCTATTATACATCTTTAACATCAAATTATTTTTGTAAGTACCTGCTACATTGTTCTGATGATGGGGTTCGTCGTCAATGATATGTCCTTGAAAAGCTCGCAAAAAATTGCTGGCGCAGGCCAAAAAACTGGGTATATCTAGTATATTGTTGTTGTACAAATCCCAAGCTTTTTTAATTTTCATATTTATATCTAAATTCTCTGATCGAGTTGACCTTGTTATATCTTCGCCATTTTGCAACGATTCATACTCTATTCGAGTAATAGCTTGCAAACGAGTTAGATTTTCTAAAATAAAATAAATCATTCAATAACTAAACAAATATAATATTCACGTGTACAGCTGATGTTAAAAAAAAATAATAAATAAATACATTATAAATAACATTTTAAAATAGTTAACCGTTTCATTCTGATAATACAATTTATACCAAGTTTATAACTGGTGTCTGTCAAGTCTGAAAGCAATATTTAACAATATTTTTTGAAATCGAAGGGCGTGAAATTTTTTAGCTGTACAATATAAATGATCTGTTTGAATAGTGGTAGAGATATATGAAAATATTAAGTATCCATGTTTCTGAACTTTATAGACTACACAGTAAAAAATATTGTGTATCTGTGTTAAAAACGATCCGTGTTAAAATTTTTGTGTTGATTATTTTGTGTCAAATCAACACAGTTCTTTGTGTTACTTTAAAATTTTTAATCGATTTACTTTTCAACACTTTAAAAGTGTTAATTAGTATAAAAATCAATATTATCAACATTTATTAAGTGTTACTTTAAAATCAACACAAAAAAAGTGTTGAAATTTTAACACAATATTTTTTGCTGTGTATTTAGAGTAGAGGTGGGTAGTTCCGGACCTGTATAGTTCCATGAACTATGTCTTTTGTCGGATACGTATTCGATCGTTGCTCAAAATTCACTTTAGTATACTCACTAGTTTTTTTTTTGCCCGCCATTGCCGTCATTACCAACAGCAGTAAAGCAGCAGAATCATTTTTGAGTGGTGATTTCTTATGGAACTTTGAGTTGAATACCAATCATAATTCATTCTCTATTTAGTATAAAATAATATAGTTCGCCGTGAATGCGTCTTAAACACATAATTCGCATAGCATAATGTTGTGCATACTAGAATATTTTGTATGTCTACGTTCTAAATACTGAACCTTCATGAGAATCAAAAACATTAAATAGTTCCACGGATATGATTCCAGGAACTAGTTCCTTTTCGCTCCGGAAACGTTCCAGGTTCAATCCGGAATGTTCCCGGAATTACCCACCTCTAATTTAGAGAAATTTTTACGGACTACTTATTTAAAGTAATACTTTCAACAATTAATTAAACATAAAAGCAAAATATATTTTTTGTACTCAGAATTTTTCAAGTAAACTAAAATTATATCTATCCCCGTTATATGATCTATGATCCCTGATACACCAACTTTCTGATCAGAAACTCTGAAAGTTGTCGACAAGTTGCTCGGAAAGTTGCCGTCAACTTATGAAAATGCTGACTTTTACGGCCAACTTGGCGACAGGTTGCGGCAGTAGATTGTCGACAAGTTGCGGGCAACTTGGCTATCAGGGATACTCTGTAATACTCTTGATACTTTTTCTAACTGTCCCTGATAGCCAAGTTGGCGAGAAACTGGCGTAAAACTACAGCCGCAACTGGACACTAAGTTGGTCGCAAAAGTTGATACTTCAAAAGTTGATGGTCACTTTCTGAGAAAGTTCTCAGAAACCTGCATTCCAGTTGCGGCACCATACTGGCGTCAACTTTCTCAGAAAGTGGCGGTAACTTGTACTCCAAAAATTGCAAATGCTAAAGTTGTCGACAGCTTGTCGTCAAGTTGGTCGCAAACTAATGAATACCAACTTTTGGACGAGAAACCCTGGCTATCAGGGGTAATAAGTTAAGTGATTATTCTTACCGGTAAAGTCCCATATATTCGGGTGAACGCCAAAACGAATATTTGATTTTTTATGGTAACTTTCTGAAAAATTATTCGTACGTTGTTCATGGCCGTGGACACTCCATAGTGTTGGTGGAGTTCTAACAATCCATTGATTGTAAAAATACAAAAAAAATTCGTGCAATAAAATATAAATATCTTCAGGAATATTCGTTATTAACCAGTTGTATCCTTGGAGGGCGTCGTTTGGAGGCAACAAAGCCAGTGCCATTAATTTCCTAATAATAATCTGGCCATATTTCCAAGTGCTTACTAAACGTAACAGTCCAAGTTTCTTCAATCTTTTTATCAGTGCCTATTTATTTAAAAATACATTCTGTATGATATATATATATATATATATATATATATATATATATATATATATTAGTGTCCCAAAAAAAAAAAATATTTTTTTTTAACGTCTTATGGGCTCAAAAGTTACTTCATATTTTAAAAAGAATCCTCACAAAATTTCAGCCAGATATCTTTAAAATTGAGCTATCACAAAGGGGGGTCCCCTTTCCCATTTAAAACACACGCGAAAATTTTTTATTTTAGTTTTTCGTTATTAAGACTATGAAAAAAATCTTTTTTTAAATTTCGCTTAGTATGATTTTGTAGGAAATTAAATTCTCTACAAAAAAAAGTGCTAATGCATTATGTACGTCAAACGAACTGGGAAAAAGTTATGGGGCTTCAAAAGTCAAAAAAATTTAGTTTACTCAGTGTAAAATTTTTTTTTCAAATTTTGATGAACATGCTCTTGCAGGAAATTTAATTTCCTACAAAAAGTATCTGATATGAATGAGAAAAAAGTTACAGGGCTTTAAATGTCAACGAAAAATGAAGTTCACTTTCCTTTGACATTTTAGTTCAAAAAATTAATATTTTTTAAACTTCACTCTATCGCGTTCTAAAAGGTGAAAGGGCGTATACCAATGTATATGCCCTTTTACCTTTGCAAAGGTAAAAGGGCGGATAAATTTTTTTTTCATCGCCAATCGATTAGTAAACATTTTCTACGCTTGAAAATCCAACATTGTTTTCCCAAAGGTAAAAGAGCGTATGTCTTTAATTATGCGCCCTTTTAGCTTTAGGAATCCAAAAATTTTGTGACCAAAAGCTAAAAGGACGTATAAATTTTTTTTTCTGAAAAATTGATTAAAAAGCTTAGCCGAAGTCGAAATATAAAAAAAAAAAAAAAAAAAATGCTGCGTGATTGTATTAATGTTATTTTATTTCACAGTTAATGATTAGAGTTTATAATATTGTTTTAAAATTCTTATACTAAATTGAAAAAAAAAAAGCAGAAATAACGGGTACCTTGGATTTTTTTTTTCATATTATTCGAATTTATGACGGATCCATATTCCAAAACACCAATTAAAGAAAGTCAGTAATTTTTTATTTTTTATAATCTTCATGAAAATTTTTTATTTATTTAAAATTTGATGTTTTCATTTTTTTTTTTTTTAACTATTTTATTTGTAATAAATGTTGAAAAAAAAAGTGTAGGAGACTGTTTTTTTCATCTAACCCTTCTTGTGAAACTATTTATAAGTATTTTGTATTAAAACTTGATTTTTTTTATGCGCCCTTTTACCTTTAGGCACTATTTTTTAAAAGGTAAAAGGGCGTATGTCTTGAGATACGCCCTTTTAGCTCGAGGATGCCCAAATTTTTTTTTTGCAGATCTTTGCGTTTCGAAAAATTTCAAAGCTAATGGCAAAAAAAAAATTTTTTATACGCCCTTTTAGCATAATTCCCTACTAACCTGTAGCAATACGCCCTTTTACCTTTTAGAACGCGATTATATATATATATATATATATATATATATATATATATATATATATATATATATATATTTATATATATTATATATATTATATATATTATATATATTTCCATTTTAATGTCAAGCTCCTAAAAAAATAGTCTTCTGATCGATTTTAAGAGCTTGACATTAAAATGGAAATAACTAGAAAACAATGCAGAGTTCAAAAAAAGTTTCTCAGAGATAATTTGTAGGAAATAAAATTGTCTACAAAAAATATTCTATGACATTTCATGATAAGTCCGATAGTTTCACCGGAAAAGTAAAAAGATCTCGAAATTTAGTCTTGAATTCGAGCTCCAATAACTTTTTAACAGATGGATTTATCAAGAAATGATAAGAGACTTTTTTTGTAGAACGTTAAATTCCCTTATGACAAACTAAAAATTCCTGATTAGTCAATTTGTGAAATAGTTATAGCTATTTGAAAAAAATAAAAGCCTTTTGTTCAAAATACCTATAACTTTTTTTGGGTTGGGTGAAAAAATTTGATAATTTCCTGAAAAATTATTTTGACGGGGTAGAAAAGGAAAAAAAATTTCCAACCAGATTAAAAAGGCTCGGGATCAAAAGTGGTCGATGTGACGTGGTGTGCCCTATATAAATCATACTGGCCTGGCAAAAATGAAAGTAGCACCCAGTGTGTAGAGTTGCCGGAAATTGATCTTTAATAGCAACATCCAGTGATGCTTCAAAATCTGACATTATTGTTTGAGGTTGAATGTGCGGTGCTCCATGATTTTTGAAGTAGGATAATCCTGTTTTGTATGCTGATGCTGACTTTTTTGACATTAACATCCAGCATATTGGCAAGGCCTTTAATAAAATAAGTTGATTGTATAATTAAAATTTTATAAAATTATATAGTTTTAGGAGTTTCTGAGAGTACATAAAAATAGTGCATTGCTTCAAGTACGGGAGAAACCGGAGTAAAATAAGACACCACTTTGCATTTATGTCAAAATTGTTAAGTCCTTTTCATTTTTTTAGAACCGATGAATCGATTCAAGCGTTCTTGGTGGCAATCGAAAAAGCTCACCAAGCCTTAGAACCAATAACATTTTGAGTCGAATCGGGCTTATGAGTTATACGCAAAAAACCTAAGAAAAAAAAAATTTTTCAATTTTTATTTTTCATATAACTTGTAAACTAGGTGACCGATCGACTCCAAAATCTAATCAATTTTAAGTCTTAGTGAGCCCTTTCGATTGTCATTAAGAACGTTCAAATCGGTTGATTCGTATCAAAGATATCGTAGAACAAATAAATCTTCAAACACACACAAACACACACACACACACACACAGTTTTCCGTAGCTTCAAATTTTTTTCCCGGATTCGTCTTATTTCATAGAACGATATAACATTATTGCATTGGAACATTAGGAATTTATAAATATCAAATAACAAAGATATTTTTATTCAAATAAATCAGTTGCGATAATATTAAAAGGCATTATATATAAAAGTTTAATTCTTTGTCGATTTTTTAATTTATATCTGTTACTTTTGGAATACTCGATATGTATTAGAAATTGGGTAGACTTTAGCTCTGGGTAGTTCTATATATATTTAATAATAATAAATATTAGGAAAGAGTATTTAGCCCAACAAAAGTACGTGTGAAGCAAAAAATCGTCACCTTACAGTTATTGATATTAAAATATTCTTTAAGATCAGAACTTTTTAATTTCTTAGTAGAGAGATTCTCTAATTAAATTTATAATTTGTTTCAGTCTGTACCTTGTTATTAATTAACGCCATAATCGTGAAAAATTGATAAACTTTTGGTTTTTTGGGGGTCATTTTAAAAGTAGCATCCATAAAGAGCGTCGTTGTTATTATTGATGCCAAAAAATTTAAGTCGAAAAATATTATTATAATGCCACCATCAGGTGCATGAAGGGCTGAAACACTTAGATGGCCTTGCGAATAACGCAGTAGATGATCCCATTGAGGCATCCTTAGCAGAGTAACATAATGCAGTAAATCATTGGGAATTGGTGGGTGAGGAAGTTGATTACTACGACGCCAACTTGTCATCATTGGCTGCATTTTGGCCCACGTGTACTTTATGGCTGCTTCATAATGACTGAAAAAAAAAGTAATTGCGATATGTGTTACGTTCTCGTAACATTTTATCGATTAAATTAAACTAATTATTTTTTATAAATTAATTACATGATACAACATTTTTTGACATTCAACATACTACTGCTGCACTTATAAATACCCGGGTATGAAAGTAATTTAAAGTTTTTGAATTTTAATGTTAAAACTATCTAAGTATCATGTTGAATAAATTTTTCACATTCTATACATTTCGATTTATCTCAAAATAAATAATAATAATGATAATAATAATAATAGTAATAATAATGATGATAATAATAATAATAATAATAATAATAATAATAATAATTCAGAAAAAAAATTTTCTGGTATTAACATTGTTTATGAATTTAACGGATGTTTATAAACATAAAAATAAATAACAAGAAACACGGAATTAATAATCTTGGAATTTATATCATTTTAATTGTGTAAATTAGTCCAATAAATCAATAAGTTTAAAAATTGAATCTATGCAAAAAAAATTTTTATTTTCGTTCCTCTCCCCTCGTTTACGGTTTCAGGAGAAAAAAAAACCATTGAAAAGTCCAACTCAGCATGAATTTCGAACAAACTTAAGTAAATATAAAAATTGTATCAGACATAGTAGAATTTATAGTACTAAACAAAGGTATCCCTGGTTAAGAAAAACGATTTGAAACGATTTGCAATGTTAAATGCCCATAAGAAGGGCGATTCTATAGTATTTAAAAGCATTAAAAAGCATTTAAAATTGTTTTTTTCTAATTGTTTCTAATCGTTTCTTTTAATAAGGGATCTATATTTGTCATGGCAGAGAGAGATGAATGGACGAAAGTAGATAGTAAAACCAGTCAAGATTATATACTCACATCACACTTAAATTATCATAAATCAGTCGCAGAGACTGATAAGGCTGCGAAATCGAAGCATAATACAAAGCTTTCTGAAAATTATAGTACAGCTCTAGCTTTGGTTCACCTTCATGATTATGATTAGTAGTTAAAAAAATTTGACCGTTTTGAAATTTCCCATGAGCATCGCAGCGAAGAGAACGACGTTCACAGCATCTTAAATAGCTAAAAAATACATTTTTAATTTAATAATGACATTCTTAAATCTCCAAGTAAATTCCCCAGCAACTGACAGTCAAGTGTGAAAACTTTTTGATATTTTTTAATTTTCGAATTTTGAAAAACCTTGAAAAAATGACATAAGATCGATAACATCGAACATACGACAATGTTTTACACTTCATAAACAAATGACATATTATTAGAAAATATGATTTGAAAATATGTGTATAAAGATTCTAAAAGTTTCTTAGTATGCATTTATTTTTCATTCTTATTATTTTTTTAAGCATAGAATTAATTAAAAAATAAAATTATCTGTTTTCTGCAGCTTTCGCTATATCATCACCGTACAACATGTAACTTTATTCGAATCTTTTAAAAATTTTTCTCTCTCTCTATATATATATTAGGGTGTGTCAAAATAAAATGATTTTTTTTTTAAGTTCTCATAGTCTCAAAAGTTTCTTTGAGACAAAAAAAAAAAATTCTCTTAAAAAATCAGCTTGATATCTCGAAAATTGAGCTGGCGGTTTACAAGTTCATTTTCCCATTTAAAATACATGTAAAAAATTTTTTTTTTAGTTTTTCGAGGAAAAATCAAAGAAAAATGTTTTTTTTCCAATTTTGAATTTCACATTCCTATAGGAAATTAAATTCCCTACATAAATGTTTTGAATAGTCATGTTCGTAACTAGAATATAAAAAAAGTTACAAGCCCCCAAAGTTAAAAAAAAAAAATTAATTTTTCTTTTATGTATAATTATTATTTTTACTTGTTTCTTATTAATTGGTGGTATTTTTTTCTTCTACTTTTAATTTCCAATCTTCTATATAAAATCTTCAATAAAATTTTCAAATTTAAAACGTTTTAGTACCTCACTTAACCACTACAGAACATTATAATAATAAAAAAATCTATTTTATCGAGTGATTGACACCAATACAAAAAAAAGTTAATCGTCACAGTTTTAAATTATTTTTTAAATATTTCTTGCATAAAAATTGCTGTGTATAGAAGATTGGAAATTAAAATTAGAAGAAAAAAATACCACCAATCAACAAAAAAGTAAAAACAATAATTATACCTAAAAGAAAAAAAATTTTTTTTTTAACTTTGGGAGCTTGTAACTTTTTTGATATTGTAGTTACGAGCATGACGATTCAGGACATTTTTGTAGGGAATTTAATTTCCTATAAGAGTGTGAAATTAAAAATTGGAAAAAAAATTTTTTTCGTTGATTTTTTCTCGAAAAACTAAAAAAAAATTTTATTACATGTATTTTAAATGGGAAAATGAACTTGTAAACCGCTAGCTTAATTTTCGAGATATCGAGCTGATTTTTTAGGAGAATTTTTTTTTTTGTCCCAAAGAAACTTTTGAGACTATGAGACCTTAAAAAAAAAAAAATCATTTTATTTTGACACACCCAAATATATATATATAAACGTATAATCATGTATGATTTAAATTTTTACTGACGATATTAAAATTTAAAAAAACCTCATTTTTCAAAAAGTTTTAAATAGTAATTAAAGTATACTCTTCATACGAATTAAAATCGAAACCATGTATATACAATGAAATATTTGGTATACGTGCACATACAACAGATAATTAGGATATTTTCAAAAGGATAAACGAATCTAAAGTTAATATTAGCTTATTTACGAACAAATAGAAGAAATTAAATTTTTGTGTAACATTATCAATAAATATATCTAAAAAAATTTTATCAGCAATCTTCAAAGATCGTAAACTGGATATTTTGCGTAATGTATTATGAAAAAAAAAAAAAAATTTATTAAAAAATTATTTGTGCATTAATCATACCTGGTGTCTTTCACAGTTTTGTAACAACAATAACTATAACCTTCAAAAACTTTAAAAGGAAGATTTGACTGCTGCTGTCTACCACGATAAAAGATTTTATTATCCATCTTAAAAGCTAATCACATGAAGATAAACTTAAATAGACCGTCATTTACTAGAATACAAAAAAGTGTTTAAATGGCTCAAATGATTATTTTATTTTGATTTCAACTTTTATTAATAATAATATAAATGACAAGACACAATATCAATAACATCATGTGCATTGGATGCGTCGCAAGCTGTAACACTGACTGAAGGTGTTAGGGTTTTGTTCCTTGCGTGAGAGCTGAAGAGTTAGGCCAGTGGGGCCAGTGAGACCAAAGGCTTATTGGGAACCTTAGAATGGGCGTGGCTTAGATATTAGTCATCTGGTGGCCAAAAAATAAACTAATCAAAGTAGGCTGCTCTGAATGTTTACTATATAAAATCAACTGGCTTATTTATGTTTTGATAATTTATTTAAATTATTATGTTAAAGATTATTACAGTAAATAATGCGTGTTTCAATTCAAAACGTTTATCAATTTGGTAGTGGAACACCTCAAAGTGAAAATTTTACCAGCGATGGAAATATAATAAATCACGGACACTTGTTGAACTTTGGTGAGGACAATAATTGTTTAAAAATTATTACTTTTTGTCTTCAATCATCAAGTATTCGAGATGATCCGGATAAAATAAATGGTCAAGTTCTCAAAGGTGGAAGGATCGTGGGTATGAGTTTTCCTTGCTAAGTTGTTTTGATGGTTCATGTAAGCACGTGGTAGCAAAACTGTTTTATTTATGTCAGCAATCATCAAAACAGTCGAATTTATCTTCATGATTCATTTTATTTTTCAAAGCAACCACGTTTGCAATTTTTCGACGAACAGTAAAAAATCAATGGTACTGAAGTTAGCAGACATCTAATAATTGTTTGATTATTTTCAAAACGATAATTGACAAAAAAAAAAATATTTTTAAAAAATTGCACCTATAGCTTTTTTAATTTTCTACACATGCATATTTTTTTAGTTTATTTTTTTTGCCATTGATTTTTTGAAAAAAAAAAAAAAAAAAAAAAAAAAAAAAAAAAAAAAAAAAAAAAAAAAAAAAAAAAAAAAAATCTGAAAATTGTTAATTGTTTTCCAACGTCAGTGTCATAAAAATCAACACTGTCATTTTTAGAGGCATCACGACTTTTACAACCATACAAACAATATATGTTACTTTTACTTGTTTTTGATGGAAATTCCATGTTTATAAATTAGAAATTTTTTTTTAATTAAACGAAAACAATTTTTTAATTCATAGAAACACAATAATTTTAGAGACAATTAAGTATTCATTATTTATATTAGCTGATAAACGTATAGACACATGTAAACATTTATGATTTAGCCTACTTTGAGTAGTCATAGCTTCAGCCACCAGTTGGCGTATCAGAATTTTAAGTTTTCCAATAGGATGCGCAATTAACTTTGGAGGGGACATCGTTTTAGTTTCAACCAATGCAGCCAGATCATGCGATATTTTACCCCCTCCTGCCATTACACTCCATGCTATTTCACCACGGGAAGGGATACAAATATCGTACCGATCTGGCTGCACTGATTCAAAGTTCGCTCAAATGTGTATGAGAGCTTCGGTACGAAAGTTCCAATCTGAACGCATAATCCTGAAGAGCTCTTAATCTACGTTCTTTGTCTGTTACTAATTCTACACAAGGTAAATTAAACAAAATTAATAGATACGTAATTAAAATATTCTAAATTTTGTGGTAGGAAAATAAAAAAATATTTTAATTACAGCATCTTTTCTGAAAAATTTCTAATAGTACTTATTAATCATAACTTGCTTTTTATTTATAGGAGATAAGGGTTTAGGATAACTGAAGCTATTGTCATCCTCTTGGTTTTTTATACCTCATCCAACACATAGTTCAGAGATCGAGGCACTTTTTAAAAGTAAGTCGCATTATTTATTATTTTTCGATTTTTTATTTTGTCGCTCGATTCGAGAAGTGTATACTTCTTTTTGTCTGGCGTTTGACATTTGTGAGATGATAACCAATAAAAAGAAAAAATATCAGTTGCCTAATCGCTTCTGATGTCTTGTTCATGCGGTTTCATTGAGCTTTTCACATACTTGGCCATAAACTATCGTCATACTAAGTAAATTTTAATAAAATCTTATAATTAAGCATAAAAATCTCAACAAAACAACCATTATAATTTTTTTTTTTACAAATAAATCTAGACGCACAAATAATTTTGAAATTCGAAATCGAAATATTAACTCTGTCGATAGTCCTATAGATGTTATAACAATAAGATAATAATTAATTTGAAAGAAAAAATTTGAATGCTTAATTTATAATTTATTTACTTACATACTATATATATATTAATGTACATTTAATGGGACCATTATGAATATTTCATACAAACAAACGCAAACAAATAAAATTTTTAAGCTGAAAGAATATACTGGATAAGTTATTGCAGGAATTAAAAAAGCATACGCGTAAGTATCAGTGCTTAGTGTCAATACTCTTGTATGGCCACACGACGCCGATGTTTGCTCGTGTGTAGTGTACTGTTTTACGTGGAATTTTTATTTTTTTTTTATTTTGTACTAGCAACTAATACCATTATTATAACGAAATGATTGATGATATTATTTAATAAATAAAATAAAACTCGATTGTTAGGGTAAATAAGATGATAATTTTGGAAAGTTAAGTAATAAGTATAGGTGTGTAGGATTACAATTTTTTTGATTTTTTTTTTCAAGAAATCAATTACAAAAAGAAAAGAAAAACTAAAGATATGCACATGTAGAAAATTTTAAAAACTACAGGTGCAAATTTTTCAAATATTTTTTTTTTCAATTTATTGTTTAAAAAAAAAATCAAAAAATTATTAGATGTCGGCTAACTTCAGTATTATGTGTAGCTCTACGTATTTTCGGTCATAAAATTCGCTAGAATAAGAATTAAAAATTTTTTTTTATTTGTTTATCTTGAAGAGTAATTAAATAAAAAAAAAAAAATATGTATAACAATTAACAAGGACTTAAAATATGCAAAAAAAAATTTTTAATTGAAAAGGAAAAGATTTTTTTATTTTAATTTTTCGTTAACGAACGTAGCAATTGTTACGGCGGATAAGTTTCGAAAAAAAAATTTGTTAAATAATTATAACTTATAAAAAATCAATAAGCGCAGAAATTTTAGAAATTAAAATTTATAATTTCTATATCTGATTCGTTGATTTTTATTATTATGCACAATGAATCTATTTATCAAATATTAGAAATGCTTAGAGCATTAGAGGAATTTTAAGAACTGTAACAAATATGTTCTATGCCTAAAATGTTGGAAAATAAAAAAAACTTTTTTTTAAATCAACTCTCCGTTAAAATAATGAGTTAAAAAGAAAAAAAAAACAAACAAAAGACAGATAATATGGAATATGATACACTACGCAATACACAAACAAATATTTGCGTCGTATAGGCAAGAGTATATGCACTAAGTAACGAAAAAGCCGCCTTAATTCCTGGAATAAATGTCCTAGCGTAGTACAGTCAAATCGCGTTACAAGTCCGCCTACAGGGGTGTAAGGGAATATAATTCTAAGAATTCCTGTACCCCCACTTCTGCTCAGCAGTTGAACGCCGTACCTCACACTTTCCCTACTTTGCAAGCGTGTGAGTGTGTACATGATTATTTTCGTAGTCATAGAGGGGGAATGTCTTCCTCGAAATATGTCGGCGGACTTATAACGCGACTGGACTGTATTTTTATTAAATTTTTTTTTTTTTTTTTTTTTTAATTTAGAATTCATACGTTCGATTTGTTGGAACCACCCTTATGACAAGATCTACACTGACTTAAATGTTCGTCAGATTTTGCCTGTCATACCCCATGATATACGAGTGTTTACTTGCCTTACCGTATTTTTGTAGTTTGAGATAATTTTTTTAAAAACCATCAAAATAATTTCGTTCAATAAATATTCGAAATTGTAGGTACATATGTTTATCTGTATTTAAATTACTGCTCTACGTGATCCGTCATTTTTTTTTTTTGCACACCTCAAGCGCGAAAGCGCTGAGGTTGCTTCATGATCGCTCTAAATTTTTTTTTTTATTGACAACTAATACCGTTGTTATAATAAAATGAATCACAATATTATTCAACAAATGAAACAAAACTTGATTGTAAGAGTAGATAAGTTAAATTTTTCATATTTATTCAGTATGTCACTAGTTGTATCTGCTAAAATTGTATCTCAATCAATTTCACTCATTTTAAGTACCGGGTAACAACGAAATACAGTAGTTAAAACATGATACTGAAGTTAGCCGACGTCTAATAATTTTTGGATTTTTTTTCAGAATAATAAATTATAAAAAAAAAAAAATATTTGGAAAAAGTTACACCTATAATTTTTATAATTTTCTACATGTGCATATTTTTATTTTTTTTTATTCGTAATTGATTTGTTGCGAAAAAAAATCTGAAAAGTTGTTGATTGTCTGTCAATTTCAGGATCATGTTAAAACACAGTACAGAATACTGCGTTGAATCACACCGAGTTAATATAACTGTGTGATAAAAAATTAACATTACCGAAACTTTATGATACGTTTTTTGTTTTCTAGATTGGTGTCTATTTTTTATACCAAATAAAAATGGTTCGTAATCGTAGATCATTAAGGACACGGCGAAGAGTACCACGTCCTAATCGAATCCAATCATTGCCAGACCGTATTTTTGATGGTTATCGATTCCGCTTTGAAAAAACTATGAAAAATGGTGATCGGTTCGTATATATATTTTAATATTTTCAATTTATCCAATTAAATTTCTTCAAATTGAAAATCGAGTTGAAGCTGTAAATTGAACTATAGATATCAAACCATAATTGCTTAACAACTAATTGGGTCAGTTACATATATATATATATTTGTATTATACATTTTTGTTGGTTTAGGCGTTTTCATTGTTCTGGTAAAGAGGCTTATGCTTGCAGAGCTGAAGGTACATTATCTACCTCTGATGAATTTTCGTACGTAAGAAGAAGAGATCAACACTCACATGAACGTGATCCTAATGCTGAGATCAAAGCACGATTTGAAAAAGATTTACATTCAGCGACTCAACGACAGTTTAGAAAGCTACGTTTGATATATAATGACGTGTCACTTCTGTAAGCTTTAAATTTATTTATTAAATAAACAATAGCAATACTAATTAAAATATTAAATTATAATTACCGAATTGAGCTAGTTAAAGCGCTAGTTAAAACAAGAATACAGTAAAATATAGTTGAATCAGTTGTGAATGAAATGTATATATTATTGTGTAAATAAATAAATCTTACATATTTAGATCAGATAGGTTCAACTGTATTTTTAAATTTAAAAATTTCGGTAAAATGTAAATATGCAATTTCAAGTTACGCGATAAATAGATAAAAACACTAAAAACACTTTTAAAATTATTTTTATATTATGCAAAGTTACACTCACGCAATATTTTTTCCATGATGGGCATTTGATTTTTATCTGTTTATTTGTATAAATGACAAAATTTGGTTTGGATATTTATATTGGTATTTTTTTGAAATAATTTTATAGACATCAAGAAGCTGCTGCACTCGTAACTTTTGAGGAAGTTAAACGAAGAATGCAATATTGGCAGAAAAAACCAAACCTTGCACATATAATTTCTTTAGGTTCCTTAAGCTATCATTTACATAAATCAGAATATCAAAATATAATTCTTCATGATCTTGGAAAAACTGACTTCAAATTTATGATGAATAATAACAATCAACGCTACGCTGTTCTATTCGGAGATATGGAATTAATTAACAGAATTGACAATCAGTCGCTTTTTATTCAATCAACAACGAAAGTCCTTCCTCAAGATATTATTAATTCTCTCCAAGTGGTGTCCATTTTCACTACCTACGCAGACCACGTAAGTAATTATAGCAATCTTACATACACACACACGCGCGCGCGCATGCCTACAATTTATTAAAGATATTTAATTGTAGACTTTTCCACTCTTATGGATAATTATGCTTGAAAAGAATGAAGATACGTGTAAGAAAATATTTGATGAGGGATTACGATTTTTTAAACAAACTTTGGCACCCATTAAAGTTTATACCGATTTTGATAACGATATCACCAAAGCTATAAACGGTGCATTTCCCGAAGCTGAAGTTCAGGGAACATTTTTATCTCACTTCACCGTAAGTTGATCTTATTAAGCTCGACGTACATATATAAATAATATTATTTCAATAAAATTAATTTCAGATCATGATAAATGCAGCCAACAGTTTTAATATAAACCTTGCTGATCCGACTAATCAGTTAATTTTTGGAAAAATTGTAGCAATTAGCTTGTTACCTGCGGATAAGATTGTCGAAGCGTTTCGATGGGTTGTTTCCTCAATGGACGACGTCTACTATGTCCAATTCAAGAGCTTACTTGATTATTATAGTCAACATTGGTTGTCTGGTGTGAAGCCACAGAATTATAGTTTCTATAATAAGGCAGATTGTTTATTGAAGAACTCAGACCTTATTATAAAAAATATGGCTTATCATCTACGTCAGAATCCCAATATATGGAATTTTATCAGTCAGTACTTTGAAAGATTTTTGTGCTCCTTTCTTTCTTTCTCTCTCTTCCTTTTTCTTTCTCAACTTTGTTTGTTGTGTCTGGGTACAATGCTTTTCATCATCTTCTCTGCAATATTCTTATACACAAAATTTCAAGGTAAAGTAATATATTTCGTATGATTATTGCATACCTCAAGCGCTGAGGGTGCTCTATTGTCGCTCGATTTTTCAAATCTTACGATTTTTAACTGTATTTAACTTAGTAGGTCTTCCATTTCCATTTCTATTGGAAATTATTAATTTATGTAACTTCCTAATATATATTATTGTTTATATAGAGCAAGCATCGTTTATGAACTATCAAAGTCACTATCATTTAAATAATTTAAACTCGAAAGGCAAAATAAATTGGAGCACCAATAGAATAAAAAATATCTTTAACAGCAGAAAAAAATATCTTTTGATTTTAAATAGCTGGAGTGAAATAAGAGCTGAACTAATTGATTTACAAACTTTTATCAAAAGAATGGGAACAGTGCTTAAAAAAGTCTTGAGAGATTTACAATATTCTGGGCTTGAAACTCTACCCAATTTTCAACTATTGAATTTATCAACTGAACATCAAATTAGTAAGAAACTAATGAATATTTTCTTAAAAGCTGTTGTCCTACTCAAGTAACACACAGACAACTTTAAAATGTCTTAAAGATGTCTTTACTAAATTGTCTTAAAGATATCTTAAAGATGTCGTTAACGGATAAGACAAATTTTTTTTTGTCTTAAAGTTACCTTTTTTGGTTATTTTAAGACAAAAATATAAATAAATAAGACATGCAAATGTTGATTCCGGAGACATAGAAAATTTGTGTTGTTTTTCTTGACTTGAAAAAATTAAAAAGTCGTTTAGATGACTTATTGACAGCTCTTTGTAATTAACTTCTTGTCGTCACTTTTGTCAAGTCCTTTAAGTAGGTATTTTTTTCGGTGACATAAATTTCTGATCGTTTTGTCAACATGTTGATGCCTTATCGATATGTCAAAAAAAAAACGCCTTAAAACTGATATCTTACAGATGTTACAAAAGCAAGTGTGTTACTTGGGTGGTCAAAGATTTCAATTGAGATTAATAAACATTGAATATTTTTCGATTGATTTAAACCGAATTCAATCAGAAAATAATTGATTTTTAATTTTCCTTAAGGGCATTCTTAAACAGTGCCTCCCACTTTTCAAAAATTTTCAGCGACTTTCAATTGTCATAATCGTATTAAAATTTTATTAAGTAATTAAAAGAAAATTGAATAATAGACAACGTAGAAGTAATTTCGCCGAGATATATAATTAAATAAAAATTACTTACAATTGATATTAATTGGGAGTTAAACGAAATTTGTAAAGTAAATTTCAGTAAAATGCTCATGTCAATAATATAATACGAATTTTAAAATTTTATAGGCTAAAATTTATTCAATAAATTTCGTTTAACTCCTAATTGATAATAATTGTAAGTAATTTTGTTTCAATTCTATAATCAATAAAATTTTTATA
>OZ024706.1:20946878-21108418 GCA_964016945.1 Microplitis deprimator | reverse complement strand
TGTCTACAATTTGACGTTAAAAAAATACTTAACAATTTTTCAAGTCACATTAACAACAAATTGACATAAACTTTGCCTGAAAATTAACGACAACTTTTGAAGTGAATTTGCATTCTAATTTGGGCAATAAATTTACGTCAAATTCAACAGCAAGTTTCCATACAAATTGTCGTAAAAAATGGAAAAGTCCGAAGTTGACGGAAATTTGACGGATAAAAAATCAAGGAAACTTTTTTAAGTAAACTTTTGCTAAAGGAAACTGTGCTATTAGGGTATATTATGATGATATATATTATTTATTTTTTGATTGATATATATATTTATGATGATTTCATCATCATATTATTCTTATTATTATTATATTTATTATAATGTATGTAAATAATAAGTATATTATATTGACTCTTACTCTTAACCAATCAAACCACAAATACGTTTTTATTCTCACAAACAACCAATCAGATAACGAATAAATTGGCTTCAACATATACTATACCTTAATTCTCATCTCAATTTTATTATGGGATACCGACTGCTGTAAATTGCGCTTTTATGTTGGTAAGTTAGATTTCGAATGATAACTCTATGAGATAAGATAAGATAAGATAATAATAAAAAACTAAAACAATATAAATTCATTAAATATTTAAAATTTTTAATTACGGTACAAATTTATTTTAAAAAGTTGTTAAACACTTTTATCGATGAAACTGATTAAAATAATTCTTAAAATATAATATAATTTTAATTAAGCATACAAAATTTATAACATCAAAATAATTGTATACTTGAAAATTTATTAAAAAATAAAAATTAAAGTAAAAAATCATGTACAAAATTATATTTTTTCAATATTATTTTACAATTTAAATTGTCATCTTCTAGAAAATTGTTAAATTTGTTATTTGAAAATTGAAAAAAAAAAAAAAAATATTCTATTTTGTTAAATTTTATTAAAACTAATGTAATTTTAAAATGATACTCAAAATAGGGGACTTTAGAATTTTTTTTTTTTTTTTAAGAAGTAAACTTATTTTGTTTTATATTAGGGCTAAAAAAAAGTTTTATTGCGCTTATTTTTGAATGTTTTTTTTTTTATCACAAGCACTTGTTTTTAAAAACTAATATAGCTTTAATTATTATTTTAATATTAGTTATTTTTTATCAAATTATTTATTTTGAGCATTTAATTCTTACAAAATATTACTAATCACTTACAAATAAAAGTAAAAAAAAAAAATTTGATTGTTAAAGTTTCCTCGACTTGAAAAAATGCTGCTGGAGTTTTTTTTTTTTTAATTATTATTTGATTTAATCTTACTCTTTTAATTTTAAGCATTTCATTAGATAAATCAAATGTTCCAATTATTTTCATACATCACTTAAGTAATATTATTAATATTCATATAAATACAAACCTTAATCACCAACAATAATCGTTTTGACTTTATTCATAGCTGCTATAAAACATTATTATTTAAAATATTGATTGTGTGGAGTGATAGTTAAATAAAAAAGGTAGAGATTAATTAAAATTTTAATTTTTTATTCATCAAATCGTTATACTCTTTTTTTTTTTTTTAAATTAATAACTGTTTGGTATTATTAATGATGACAATGACAATGCAATTTTTTTAATATTACAACTTCATTTTTGACAAGAACTAAATAAATTAATCTTAATGAAATGGTTAATTACGAAACATTACAGTAGATATAAACCACTAAATAAATTAAATAGTAAACAATAAATTGTTTCAATAGAACGAATAATTGAAGGAAAAGATTTTTTATGATCAATAAATTAACAATTACATAATTAAGTTTTGACAATCAAAATGTTCAGCTAATTCTATATTTGAACTGCACAATATGCATGTGCAAAGCTTATTTGCTTCGACGCATTTACGAACATATGTCTTTTGACATTCATCACAAGCAATGACGTGATTGCAAGGCCTGTAACGGATGTTCGGGCTATTTACCAAACAGAATCTACACCCATTTGAAATTATAACTCCTGAAATTAAATCAAATTTAATTTTTCTTTTATTTTCATAGAAAAAAACTTGCTTTTATAGCAAAAAAAAAAGTTTTGAACCAAAAAAATTAATTTATAGGAAATTTACAATAAATTTATTTTTCGACTGAAAAAATTGCTTACCCCTCAAGCATCGTTCCGAATTTCCATTATGTTGATCACCTACTGTTTCTGCCGCTATCTCTCCTTGATTTGAATTATCTTCAGCAAGTGTTTCTTCTAACTCTGGTTCTTCTATTATTTCTGCAGCCATCACTTCTTGATTTGAATTATCTTCAGCAAGTATTTCTTCCAACTCTGGTTCTTCTATTATTTCTACTGCCATCACTTCTTGATTTGAATTATCTTCAGCAAGTGTTTCTTCTAACTCTAGTTCTTCTATCATTTCTGCAGCCATCACTTCTTGATTTGAGTTATCTTCAGCAAGTATTTCTTCCAACTCTGGTTCTTCTATTATTTCTACAGCCATCACTTCTTGATTAGAATTATCTTCAGCAAGTGTTTCTTCTAACTCTAGTTCTTCTTTTATTTCTGCAGCTATCACTTCTTCATTTTCATTTTCTTCAGAAGAAATTTCTTGTACCAGCGAATCTTCTTCTAATTCTTCTTCATTTGTCACTTCATCTTGTAATCCAGGTGGAAATTCATCTTCATCATCATCTTCAATATTGTCAGGCTCGTTTCTTTGATTGGAGAACCGCAGTTCTTCTAGTGATGCTTCCTCCAGCAGAGTGTTATCAGGAGTTCGGGAGATATCTCCAACTTGCACTAGTGAACCAAAAATATGAATAAAAATTTATTACATTTTAACCTCATTAAATAAGAATTGTGTTTGAATCTCATTAAGAGCATTTTCAGACAGTGCCCCCACTTTTAAAAAACGTTCAATGACTTTCAATTGTCATAAGCGTATAAAAATTTTATTGATTATAGAATTGAAACAAAATTACTTACAATTATTATCAATTAGGAGTTAAACGAAATTTATTGAATAAATTTTAGCCTATAAAATTTTAAAATTCGTATTATATTATTGACATGAGCATTTTACTGAAATTTACTTTACAAATTTCGTTTAACTCCCAATTAATATCAATTGTAAGTAATTTTTATTTAATTATATATCTCGGCGAAATTACTTCTACGTTGTCTATTATTCAATTTTCTTTTAATTACTTAATAAAATTTTAATACGATTATGACAATTGAAAGTCGCTGAAAATTTTTGAAAAGTGGGAGGCACTGTTTAAGAATGCCCTTAAGGAAAATTAAAAATCAATTATTTTCTGATTGAATTCGGTTTAAATCAATCGAAAAATATTCAATGTTTATTAATCTCAATTGAAATCTTTGACCACCCAAGTAACACACTTGCTTTTGTAACATCTGTAAGATATCAGTTTTAAGGCGTTTTTTTTTTGACATATCGATAAGGCATCAACATGTTGACAAAACGATCAGAAATTTATGTCACCGAAAAAAATACCTACTTAAAGGACTTGACAAAAGTGACGACAAGAAGTTAATTACAAAGAGCTGTCAATAAGTCATCTAAACGACTTTTTAATTTTTTCAAGTCAAGAAAAACAACACAAATTTCCTATGTCTCCGGAATCAACATTTGCATGTCTTATTTATTTATATTTTTGTCTTAAAATAACCAAAAAAGGTAACTTTAAGACAAAAAAAAATTTGTCTTATCCGTTAACGACATCTTTAAGATATCTTTAAGACAATTTAGTAAAGACATCTTTCAGACATTTTAAAGTTGTCTGTGTGTTACTTGAGTAGGACAACAGCTTTTAAGAAAATATTCATTAGTTTCTTACTAATTTGATGTTCAGTTGATAAATTCAATAGTTGAAAATTGGGTAGAGTTTCAAGCCCAGAATATTGTAAATCTCTCAAGACTTTTTTAAGCACTGTTCCCATTCTTTTGATAAAAGTTTGTAAATCAATTAGTTCAGCTCTTATTTCACTCCAGCTATTTAAAATCAAAAGATATTTTTTTCTGCTGTTAAAGATATTTTTTATTCTATTGGTGCTCCAATTTATTTTGCCTTTCGAGTTTAAATTATTTAAATGATAGTGACTTTGATAGTTCATAAACGATGCTTGCTCTATATAAACAATAATATATATTAGGAAGTTACATAAATTAATAATTTCCAATAGAAATGGAAATGGAAGACCTACTAAGTTAAATACAGTTAAAAATCGTAAGATTTGAAAAATCGAGCGACAATAGAGCACCCTCAGCGCTTGAGGTATGCAATAATCATACGAAATATATTACTTTACCTTGAAATTTTGTGTACAAGAATATTGCAGAGAAGATGATGAAAAGCATTGTACCCAGACACAACAAACAAAGTTGAGAAAGAAAAAGGAAGAGAGAGAAAGAAAGAAAGGAGCACAAAAATCTTTCAAAGTACTGACTGATAAAATTCCATATATTGGGATTCTGACGTAGATGATAAGCCATATTTTTTATAATAAGGTCTGAGTTCTTCAATAAACAATCTGCCTTATTATAGAAACTATAATTCTGTGGCTTCACACCAGACAACCAATGTTGACTATAATAATCAAGTAAGCTCTTGAATTGGACATAGTAGACGTCGTCCATTGAGGAAACAACCCATCGAAACGCTTCGACAATCTTATCCGCAGGTAACAAGCTAATTGCTACAATTTTTCCAAAAATTAACTGATTAGTCGGATCAGCAAGGTTTATATTAAAACTGTTGGCTGCATTTATCATGATCTGAAATTAATTTTATTGAAATAATATTATTTATATATGTACGTCGAGCTTAATAAGATCAACTTACGGTGAAGTGAGATAAAAATGTTCCCTGAACTTCAGCTTCGGGAAATGCACCGTTTATAGCTTTGGTGATATCGTTATCAAAATCGGTATAAACTTTAATGGGTGCCAAAGTTTGTTTAAAAAATCGTAATCCCTCATCAAATATTTTCTTACACGTATCTTCATTCTTTTCAAGCATAATTATCCATAAGAGTGGAAAAGTCTACAATTAAATATCTTTAATAAATTGTAGGCATGCACGCGCGCGTGTGTGTGTATGTAAGATTGCTATAATTACTTACGTGGTCTGCGTAGGTAGTGAAAATGGACACCACTTGGAGAGAATTAATAATATCTTGAGGAAGGACTTTCGTTGTTGATTGAATAAAAAGCGACTGATTGTCAATTCTGTTAATTAATTCCATATCTCCGAATAGAACAGCGTAGCGTTGATTGTTATTATTCATCATAAATTTGAAGTCAGTTTTTCCAAGATCATGAAGAATTATATTTTGATATTCTGATTTATGTAAATGATAGCTTAAGGAACCTAAAGAAATTATATGTGCAAGGTTTGGTTTTTTCTGCCAATATTGCATTCTTCGTTTAACTTCCTCAAAAGTTACGAGTGCAGCAGCTTCTTGATGTCTATAAAATTATTTCAAAAAAATACCAATATAAATATCCAAACCAAATTTTGTCATTTATACAAATAAACAGATAAAAATCAAATGCCCATCATGGAAAAAATATTGCGTGAGTGTAACTTTGCATAATATAAAAATAATTTTAAAAGTGTTTTTAGTGTTTTTATCTATTTATCGCGTAACTTGAAATTGCATATTTACATTTTACCGAAATTTTTAAATTTAAAAATACAGTTGAACCTATCTGATCTAAATATGTAAGATTTATTTATTTACACAATAATATATACATTTCATTCACAACTGATTCAACTATATTTTACTGTATTCTTGTTTTAACTAGCGCTTTAACTAGCTCAATTCGGTAATTATAATTTAATATTTTAATTAGTATTGCTATTGTTTATTTAATAAATAAATTTAAAGCTTACAGAAGTGACACGTCATTATATATCAAACGTAGCTTTCTAAACTGTCGTTGAGTCGCTGAATGTAAATCTTTTTCAAATCGTGCTTTGATCTCAGCATTAGGATCACGTTCATGTGAGTGTTGATCTCTTCTTCTTACGTACGAAAATTCATCAGAGGTAGATAATGTACCTTCAGCTCTGCAAGCATAAGCCTCTTTACCAGAACAATGAAAACGCCTAAACCAACAAAAATGTATAATACAAATATATATATATATATATGTAACTGACCCAATTAGTTGTTAAGCAATTATGGTTTGATATCTATAGTTCAATTTACAGCTTCAACTCGATTTTCAATTTGAAGAAATTTAATTGGATAAATTGAAAATATTAAAATATATATACGAACCGATCACCATTTTTCATAGTTTTTTCAAAGCGGAATCGATAACCATCAAAAATACGGTCTGGCAATGATTGGATTCGATTAGGACGTGGTACTCTTCGCCGTGTCCTTAATGATCTACGATTACGAACCATTTTTATTTGGTATAAAAAATAGACACCAATCTAGAAAACAAAAAACGTATCATAAAGTTTCGGTAATGTTAATTTTTTATCACACAGTTATATTAACTCGGTGTGATTCAACGCAGTATTCTGTACTGTGTTTTAACATGATCCTGAAATTGACAGACAATCAACAACTTTTCAGATTTTTTTTCGCAACAAATCAATTACGAATAAAAAAAAATAAAAATATGCACATGTAGAAAATTATAAAAATTATAGGTGTAACTTTTTCCAAATATTTTTTTTTTTTTATAATTTATTATTCTGAAAAAAAATCCAAAAATTATTAGACGTCGGCTAACTTCAGTATCATGTTTTAACTACTGTATTTCGTTGTTACCCGGTACTTAAAATGAGTGAAATTGATTGAGATACAATTTTAGCAGATACAACTAGTGACATACTGAATAAATATGAAAAATTTAACTTATCTACTCTTACAATCAAGTTTTGTTTCATTTGTTGAATAATATTGTGATTCATTTTATTATAACAACGGTATTAGTTGTCAATAAAAAAAAAAATTTAGAGCGATCATGAAGCAACCTCAGCGCTTTCGCGCTTGAGGTGTGCAAAAAAAAAATGACGGATCACGTAGAGCAGTAATTTAAATACAGATAAACATATGTACCTACAATTTCGAATATTTATTGAACGAAATTATTTTGATGGTTTTTAAAAAAATTATCTCAAACTACAAAAATACGGTAAGGCAAGTAAACACTCGTATATCATGGGGTATGACAGGCAAAATCTGACGAACATTTAAGTCAGTGTAGATCTTGTCATAAGGGTGGTTCCAACAAATCGAACGTATGAATTCTAAATTAAAAAAAAAAAAAAAAAAAAAATTTAATAAAAATACAGTCCAGTCGCGTTATAAGTCCGCCGACATATTTCGAGGAAGACATTCCCCCTCTATGACTACGAAAATAATCATGTACACACTCACACGCTTGCAAAGTAGGGAAAGTGTGAGGTACGGCGTTCAACTGCTGAGCAGAAGTGGGGGTACAGGAATTCTTAGAATTATATTCCCTTACACCCCTGTAGGCGGACTTGTAACGCGATTTGACTGTACTACGCTAGGACATTTATTCCAGGAATTAAGGCGGCTTTTTCGTTACTTAGTGCATATACTCTTGCCTATACGACGCAAATGTTTGTTTGTGTATTGCGTAGTGTATCATATTCCATATTATCTGTCTTTTGTTTGTTTTTTTTTTCTTTTTAACTCATTATTTTAACGGAGAGTTGATTTAAAAAAAAGTTTTTTTTATTTTCCAACATTTTAGGCATAGAACATATTTGTTACAGTTCTTAAAATTCCTCTAATGCTCTAAGCATTTCTAATATTTGATAAATAGATTCATTGTGCATAATAATAAAAATCAACGAATCAGATATAGAAATTATAAATTTTAATTTCTAAAATTTCTGCGCTTATTGATTTTTTATAAGTTATAATTATTTAACAAATTTTTTTTTCGAAACTTATCCGCCGTAACAATTGCTACGTTCGTTAACGAAAAATTAAAATAAAAAAATCTTTTCCTTTTCAATTAAAAATTTTTTTTTGCATATTTTAAGTCCTTGTTAATTGTTATACATATTTTTTTTTTTTTTATTTAATTACTCTTCAAGATAAACAAATAAAAAAAAATTTTTAATTCTTATTCTAGCGAATTTTATGACCGAAAATACGTAGAGCTACACATAATACTGAAGTTAGCCGACATCTAATAATTTTTTGATTTTTTTTTTTAAACAATAAATTGAAAAAAAAAATATTTGAAAAATTTGCACCTGTAGTTTTTAAAATTTTCTACATGTGCATATCTTTAGTTTTTCTTTTCTTTTTGTAATTGATTTCTTGAAAAAAAAAATCAAAAAAATTGTAATCCTACACACCTATACTTATTACTTAACTTTCCAAAATTATCATCTTATTTACCCTAACAATCGAGTTTTATTTTATTTATTAAATAATATCATCAATCATTTCGTTATAATAATGGTATTAGTTGCTAGTACAAAATAAAAAAAAAATAAAAATTCCACGTAAAACAGTACACTACACACGAGCAAACATCGGCGTCGTGTGGCCATACAAGAGTATTGACACTAAGCACTGATACTTACGCGTATGCTTTTTTAATTCCTGCAATAACTTATCCAGTATATTCTTTCAGCTTAAAAATTTTATTTGTTTGCGTTTGTTTGTATGAAATATTCATAATGGTCCCATTAAATGTACATTAATATATATATAGTATGTAAGTAAATAAATTATAAATTAAGCATTCAAATTTTTTCTTTCAAATTAATTATTATCTTATTGTTATAACATCTATAGGACTATCGACAGAGTTAATATTTCGATTTCGAATTTCAAAATTATTTGTGCGTCTAGATTTATTTGTAAAAAAAAAAATTATAATGGTTGTTTTGTTGAGATTTTTATGCTTAATTATAAGATTTTATTAAAATTTACTTAGTATGACGATAGTTTATGGCCAAGTATGTGAAAAGCTCAATGAAACCGCATGAACAAGACATCAGAAGCGATTAGGCAACTGATATTTTTTCTTTTTATTGGTTATCATCTCACAAATGTCAAACGCCAGACAAAAAGAAGTATACACTTCTCGAATCGAGCGACAAAATAAAAAATCGAAAAATAATAAATAATGCGACTTACTTTTAAAAAGTGCCTCGATCTCTGAACTATGTGTTGGATGAGGTATAAAAAACCAAGAGGATGACAATAGCTTCAGTTATCCTAAACCCTTATCTCCTATAAATAAAAAGCAAGTTATGATTAATAAGTACTATTAGAAATTTTTCAGAAAAGATGCTGTAATTAAAATATTTTTTTATTTTCCTACCACAAAATTTAGAATATTTTAATTACGTATCTATTAATTTTGTTTAATTTACCTTGTGTAGAATTAGTAACAGACAAAGAACGTAGATTAAGAGCTCTTCAGGATTATGCGTTCAGATTGGAACTTTCGTACCGAAGCTCTCATACACATTTGAGCGAACTTTGAATCAGTGCAGCCAAATCGGTACGATATTTGTATCCCTTCCCGTGGTGAAATAGCATGGAGTGTAATGGCAGGAGGGGGTAAAATATCGCATGATCTGGCTGCATTGGTTGAAACTAAAACGATGTCCCCTCCAAAGTTAATTGCGCATCCTATTGGAAAACTTAAAATTCTGATACGCCAACTGGTGGCTGAAGCTATGACTACTCAAAGTAGGCTAAATCATAAATGTTTACATGTGTCTATACGTTTATCAGCTAATATAAATAATGAATACTTAATTGTCTCTAAAATTATTGTGTTTCTATGAATTAAAAAATTGTTTTCGTTTAATTAAAAAAAAATTTCTAATTTATAAACATGGAATTTCCATCAAAAACAAGTAAAAGTAACATATATTGTTTGTATGGTTGTAAAAGTCGTGATGCTTCTAAAAATGACAGTGTTGATTTTTATGACACTGACGTTGGAAAACAATTAACAATTTTCAGATTTTTTTTTTTTTTTTTTTTTTTTTTCAAAAAATCAATGGCAAAAAAAATAAACTAAAAAAATATGCATGTGTAGAAAATTAAAAAAGCTATAGGTGCAATTTTTTAAAAATATTTTTTTTTTTGTCAATTATCGTTTTGAAAATAATCAAACAATTATTAGATGTCTGCTAACTTCAGTACCATTGATTTTTTACTGTTCGTCGAAAAATTGCAAACGTGGTTGCTTTGAAAAATAAAATGAATCATGAAGATAAATTCGACTGTTTTGATGATTGCTGACATAAATAAAACAGTTTTGCTACCACGTGCTTACATGAACCATCAAAACAACTTAGCAAGGAAAACTCATACCCACGATCCTTCCACCTTTGAGAACTTGACCATTTATTTTATCCGGATCATCTCGAATACTTGATGATTGAAGACAAAAAGTAATAATTTTTAAACAATTATTGTCCTCACCAAAGTTCAACAAGTGTCCGTGATTTATTATATTTCCATCGCTGGTAAAATTTTCACTTTGAGGTGTTCCACTACCAAATTGATAAACGTTTTGAATTGAAACACGCATTATTTACTGTAATAATCTTTAACATAATAATTTAAATAAATTATCAAAACATAAATAAGCCAGTTGATTTTATATAGTAAACATTCAGAGCAGCCTACTTTGATTAGTTTATTTTTTGGCCACCAGATGACTAATATCTAAGCCACGCCCATTCTAAGGTTCCCAATAAGCCTTTGGTCTCACTGGCCCCACTGGCCTAACTCTTCAGCTCTCACGCAAGGAACAAAACCCTAACACCTTCAGTCAGTGTTACAGCTTGCGACGCATCCAATGCACATGATGTTATTGATATTGTGTCTTGTCATTTATATTATTATTAATAAAAGTTGAAATCAAAATAAAATAATCATTTGTGCCATTTAAACACTTTTTTGTATTCTAGTAAATGACGGTCTATTTAAGTTTATCTTCATGTGATTAGCTTTTAAGATGGATAATAAAATCTTTTATCGTGGTAGACAGCAGCAGTCAAATCTTCCTTTTAAAGTTTTTGAAGGTTATAGTTATTGTTGTTACAAAACTGTAAAAGACACCAGGTATGATTAATGCACAAATAATTTTTTAATAAATTTTTTTTTTTTTTCATAATACATTACGCAAAATATCCAGTTTACGATCTTTGAAGATTGCTGATAAAATTTTTTTACATATATTTATTGATAATGTTACACAAAAATTTAATTTCTTCTATTTGTTCGTAAATAAGCTAATATTAACTTTAGATTCGTTTATCCTTTTGAAAATATCCTAATTATCTGTTGTATGTGCACGTATACCAAATATTTCATTGTATATACATGGTTTCGATTTTAATTCGTATGAAGAGTATACTTTAATTACTATTTAAAACTTTTTGAAAAATGAGGTTTTTTTAAATTTTAATATCGTCAGTAAAAATTTAAATCATACATGATTATACGTTTATATATATATATTTGGGTGTGTCAAAATAAAATGATTTTTTTTTTTTTAAGGTCTCATAATCTCAAAAGTTTCTTTGGGACAAAAAAAAAAATTCTCCTAAAAAATCAGCTCGATATCTCGAAAATTAAGCTAGCGGTTTACAAGTTCATTTTCCCATTTAAAATACATGTAATAAAATTTTTTTTTAGTTTTTCGAGAAAAAATCAACGAAAAAAATTTTTTTTCCAATTTTTAATTTCACACTCTTATAGGAAATTAAATTCCCTACAAAAATGTCCTGAATCGTCATGCTCGTAACTACAATATCAAAAAAGTTACAAGCTCCCAAAGTTAAAAAAAAAATTTTTTTTCTTTTAGGTATAATTATTGTTTTTACTTTTTTGTTGATTGGTGGTATTTTTTTCTTCTAATTTTAATTTCCACTCTTCTATACACAGCAATTTTTATGCAAGAAATATTTAAAAAATAATTTAAAACTGTGACGATTAACTTTTTTTTGTATTGGTGTCAATCACTCGATAAAATAGATTTTTTTATTATTATAATGTTCTGTAGTGGTTAAGTGAGGTACTAAAACGTTTTAAATTTGAAAATTTTATTGAAGATTTTATATAGAAGATTGGAAATTAAAAGTAGAAGAAAAAAATACCACCAATTAATAAGAAACAAGTAAAAATAATAATTATACATAAAAGAAAAATTAATTTTTTTTTTTTAACTTTGGGGGCTTGTAACTTTTTTTATATTCTAGTTACGAACATGACTATTCAAAACATTTATGTAGGGAATTTAATTTCCTATAGGAATGTGAAATTCAAAATTGGAAAAAAAACATTTTTCTTTGATTTTTCCTCGAAAAACTAAAAAAAAAATTTTTTACATGTATTTTAAATGGGAAAATGAACTTGTAAACCGCCAGCTCAATTTTCGAGATATCAAGCTGATTTTTTAAGAGAATTTTTTTTTTTTGTCTCAAAGAAACTTTTGAGACTATGAGAACTTAAAAAAAAAATCATTTTATTTTGACACACCCTAATATATATATAGAGAGAGAGAAAAATTTTTAAAAGATTCGAATAAAGTTACATGTTGTACGGTGATGATATAGCGAAAGCTGCAGAAAACAGATAATTTTATTTTTTAATTAATTCTATGCTTAAAAAAATAATAAGAATGAAAAATAAATGCATACTAAGAAACTTTTAGAATCTTTATACACATATTTTCAAATCATATTTTCTAATAATATGTCATTTGTTTATGAAGTGTAAAACATTGTCGTATGTTCGATGTTATCGATCTTATGTCATTTTTTCAAGGTTTTTCAAAATTCGAAAATTAAAAAATATCAAAAAGTTTTCACACTTGACTGTCAGTTGCTGGGGAATTTACTTGGAGATTTAAGAATGTCATTATTAAATTAAAAATGTATTTTTTAGCTATTTAAGATGCTGTGAACGTCGTTCTCTTCGCTGCGATGCTCATGGGAAATTTCAAAACGGTCAAATTTTTTTAACTACTAATCATAATCATGAAGGTGAACCAAAGCTAGAGCTGTACTATAATTTTCAGAAAGCTTTGTATTATGCTTCGATTTCGCAGCCTTATCAGTCTCTGCGACTGATTTATGATAATTTAAGTGTGATGTGAGTATATAATCTTGACTGGTTTTACTATCTACTTTCGTCCATTCATCTCTCTCTGCCATGACAAATATAGATCCCTTATTAAAAGAAACGATTAGAAACAATTAGAAAAAAACAATTTTAAATGCTTTTTAATGCTTTTAAATACTATAGAATCGCCCTTCTTATGGGCATTTAACATTGCAAATCGTTTCAAATCGTTTTTCTTAACCAGGGATACCTTTGTTTAGTACTATAAATTCTACTATGTCTGATACAATTTTTATATTTACTTAAGTTTGTTCGAAATTCATGCTGAGTTGGACTTTTCAATGGTTTTTTTTTCTCCTGAAACCGTAAACGAGGGGAGAGGAACGAAAATAAAAATTTTTTTTGCATAGATTCAATTTTTAAACTTATTGATTTATTGGACTAATTTACACAATTAAAATGATATAAATTCCAAGATTATTAATTCCGTGTTTCTTGTTATTTATTTTTATGTTTATAAACATCCGTTAAATTCATAAACAATGTTAATACCAGAAAATTTTTTTTCTGAATTATTATTATTATTATTATTATTATTATTATTATCATCATTATTATTACTATTATTATTATTATCATTATTATTATTTATTTTGAGATAAATCGAAATGTATAGAATGTGAAAAATTTATTCAACATGATACTTAGATAGTTTTAACATTAAAATTCAAAAACTTTAAATTACTTTCATACCCGGGTATTTATAAGTGCAGCAGTAGTATGTTGAATGTCAAAAAATGTTGTATCATGTAATTAATTTATAAAAAATAATTAGTTTAATTTAATCGATAAAATGTTACGAGAACGTAACACATATCGCAATTACTTTTTTTTTCAGTCATTATGAAGCAGCCATAAAGTACACGTGGGCCAAAATGCAGCCAATGATGACAAGTTGGCGTCGTAGTAATCAACTTCCTCACCCACCAATTCCCAATGATTTACTGCATTATGTTACTCTGCTAAGGATGCCTCAATGGGATCATCTACTGCGTTATTCGCAAGGCCATCTAAGTGTTTCAGCCCTTCATGCACCTGATGGTGGCATTATAATAATATTTTTCGACTTAAATTTTTTGGCATCAATAATAACAACGACGCTCTTTATGGATGCTACTTTTAAAATGACCCCCAAAAAACCAAAAGTTTATCAATTTTTCACGATTATGGCGTTAATTAATAACAAGGTACAGACTGAAACAAATTATAAATTTAATTAGAGAATCTCTCTACTAAGAAATTAAAAAGTTCTGATCTTAAAGAATATTTTAATATCAATAACTGTAAGGTGACGATTTTTTGCTTCACACGTACTTTTGTTGGGCTAAATACTCTTTCCTAATATTTATTATTATTAAATATATATAGAACTACCCAGAGCTAAAGTCTACCCAATTTCTAATACATATCGAGTATTCCAAAAGTAACAGATATAAATTAAAAAATCGACAAAGAATTAAACTTTTATATATAATGCCTTTTAATATTATCGCAACTGATTTATTTGAATAAAAATATCTTTGTTATTTGATATTTATAAATTCCTAATGTTCCAATGCAATAATGTTATATCGTTCTATGAAATAAGACGAATCCGGGAAAAAAATTTGAAGCTACGGAAAACTGTGTGTGTGTGTGTGTGTGTTTGTGTGTGTTTGAAGATTTATTTGTTCTACGATATCTTTGATACGAATCAACCGATTTGAACGTTCTTAATGACAATCGAAAGGGCTCACTAAGACTTAAAATTGATTAGATTTTGGAGTCGATCGGTCACCTAGTTTACAAGTTATATGAAAAATAAAAATTGAAAAATTTTTTTTTTCTTAGGTTTTTTGCGTATAACTCATAAGCCCGATTCGACTCAAAATGTTATTGGTTCTAAGGCTTGGTGAGCTTTTTCGATTGCCACCAAGAACGCTTGAATCGATTCATCGGTTCTAAAAAAATGAAAAGGACTTAACAATTTTGACATAAATGCAAAGTGGTGTCTTATTTTACTCCGGTTTCTCCCGTACTTGAAGCAATGCACTATTTTTATGTACTCTCAGAAACTCCTAAAACTATATAATTTTATAAAATTTTAATTATACAATCAACTTATTTTATTAAAGGCCTTGCCAATATGCTGGATGTTAATGTCAAAAAAGTCAGCATCAGCATACAAAACAGGATTATCCTACTTCAAAAATCATGGAGCACCGCACATTCAACCTCAAACAATAATGTCAGATTTTGAAGCATCACTGGATGTTGCTATTAAAGATCAATTTCCGGCAACTCTACACACTGGGTGCTACTTTCATTTTTGCCAGGCCAGTATGATTTATATAGGGCACACCACGTCACATCGACCACTTTTGATCCCGAGCCTTTTTAATCTGGTTGAAAATTTTTTTTCCTTTTCTACCCCGTCAAAATAATTTTTCAGGAAATTATCAAATTTTTTCACCCAACCCAAAAAAAGTTATAGGTATTTTGAACAAAAGGCTTTTATTTTTTTCAAATAGCTATAACTATTTCACAAATTGACTAATCAGGAATTTTTAGTTTGTCTTAAGGGAATTTAACGTTCTACAAAAAAAGTCTCTTATCATTTCTTGATAAATCCATCTGTTAAAAAGTTATTGGAGCTCGAATTCAAGACTAAATTTCGAGATCTTTTTACTTTTCCGGTGAAACTATCGGACTTATCATGAAATGTCATAGAATATTTTTTGTAGACAATTTTATTTCCTACAAATTATCTCTGAGAAACTTTTTTTGAACTCTGCATTGTTTTCTAGTTATTTCCATTTTAATGTCAAGCTCTTAAAATCGATCAGAAGACTATCTTTTTAGGAGCTTGACATTAAAATGGAAATATATATAATATATATAATATATATATATATATATATATATATATATATATATATATATATATATATATATCGCGTTCTAAAAGGTAAAAGGGCGCATTGCTACAGGTTAGTAGGGAATTATGCTAAAAGGGCGTATAAAAAATTTTTTTTTTGCCATTAGCTTTGAAATTTTTCGAAACGCAAAGATCTGCAAAAAAAAAATTTGGGCATCCTCGAGCTAAAAGGGCGTATCTCAAGACATACGCCCTTTTACCTTTTAAAAAATAGTGCCTAAAGGTAAAAGGGCGCATAAAAAAAATCAAGTTTTAATACAAAATACTTATAAATAGTTTCACAAGAAGGGTTAGATGAAAAAAACAGTCTCCTACACTTTTTTTTTCAAAATTTATTACAAATAAAATAGTTAAAAAAAAAAAAAATGAAAACATCAAATTTTAAATAAATAAAAAATTTTCATGAAGATTATAAAAAATAAAAAATTACTGACTTTCTTTGATTGGTGTTTTGGAATATGGATCCGTCATAAATCCGAATAATATGAAAAAAAAAATCCAAGGTACCCGTTATTTCTGCTTTTTTTTTTTCAATTTAGTATAAGAATTTTAAAACAATATTATAAACTCTAATCATTAACTGTGAAATAAAATAACATTAATACAATCACGCAGCATTTTTTTTTTTTTTTTTTTTTATATTTCGACTTCGGCTAAGCTTTTTAATCAATTTTTCAGAAAAAAAAATTTATACGTCCTTTTAGCTTTTGGTCACAAAATTTTTGGATTCCTAAAGCTAAAAGGGCGCATAATTAAAGACATACGCTCTTTTACCTTTGGGAAAACAATGTTGGATTTTCAAGCGTAGAAAATGTTTACTAATCGATTGGCGATGAAAAAAAAATTTATCCGCCCTTTTACCTTTGCAAAGGTAAAAGGGCGTATACATTGGTATACGCCCTTTCACCTTTTAGAACGCGATAGAGTGAAGTTTAAAAAATATTAATTTTTTGAACTAAAATGTCAAAGGAAAGTGAACTTCATTTTTCGTTGACATTTAAAGCCCTGTAACTTTTTTCTCATTCATATCAGATACTTTTTGTAGGAAATTAAATTTCCTGCAAGAGCATGTTCATCAAAATTTGAAAAAAAAATTTTACACTGAGTAAACTAAATTTTTTTGACTTTTGAAGCCCCATAACTTTTTCCCAGTTCGTTTGACGTACATAATGCATTAGCACTTTTTTTGTAGAGAATTTAATTTCCTACAAAATCATACTAAGCGAAATTTAAAAAAAGATTTTTTTCATAGTCTTAATAACGAAAAACTAAAATAAAAAATTTTCGCGTGTGTTTTAAATGGGAAAGGGGACCCCCCTTTGTGATAGCTCAATTTTAAAGATATCTGGCTGAAATTTTGTGAGGATTCTTTTTAAAATATGAAGTAACTTTTGAGCCCATAAGACGTTAAAAAAAAATATTTTTTTTTTTTTGGGACACTAATATATATATATATATATATATATATATATATATATATATATATCATACAGAATGTATTTTTAAATAAATAGGCACTAATAAAAAGATTGAAGAAACTTGGACTGTTACGTTTAGTAAGCACTTGGAAATATGGCCAGATTATTATTAGGAAATTAATGGCACTGGCTTTGTTGCCTCCAAACGACGCCCTCCAAGGATACAACTGGTTAATAACGAATATTCCTGAAGATATTTATATTTTATTGCACGAATTTTTTTTGTATTTTTACAATCAATGGATTGTTAGAACTCCACCAACACTATGGAGTGTCCACGGCCATGAACAACGTACGAATAATTTTTCAGAAAGTTACCATAAAAAATCAAATATTCGTTTTGGCGTTCACCCGAATATATGGGACTTTACCGGTAAGAATAATCACTTAACTTATTACCCCTGATAGCCAGGGTTTCTCGTCCAAAAGTTGGTATTCATTAGTTTGCGACCAACTTGACGACAAGCTGTCGACAACTTTAGCATTTGCAATTTTTGGAGTACAAGTTACCGCCACTTTCTGAGAAAGTTGACGCCAGTATGGTGCCGCAACTGGAATGCAGGTTTCTGAGAACTTTCTCAGAAAGTGACCATCAACTTTTGAAGTATCAACTTTTGCGACCAACTTAGTGTCCAGTTGCGGCTGTAGTTTTACGCCAGTTTCTCGCCAACTTGGCTATCAGGGACAGTTAGAAAAAGTATCAAGAGTATTACAGAGTATCCCTGATAGCCAAGTTGCCCGCAACTTGTCGACAATCTACTGCCGCAACCTGTCGCCAAGTTGGCCGTAAAAGTCAGCATTTTCATAAGTTGACGGCAACTTTCCGAGCAACTTGTCGACAACTTTCAGAGTTTCTGATCAGAAAGTTGGTGTATCTGAGTTGCGACCAACTTGACGATAAGTTGTCGACAACTTTCAGCTCGTGTAACTGTTGCCGACAACTTAGCTACAAGTTGCTCTGAAACTTGGTGACAGGTTGCGGCAGTAGATTGTCGCCAAGTTGCTGAGCAATTGAATGAATCGTTGCAAAATGGCGAAGATATAACAAGGTCAACTCGATCAGAGAATTTAGATATAAATATGAAAATTAAAAAAGCTTGGGATTTGTACAACAACAATATACTAGATATACCCAGTTTTTTGGCCTGCGCCAGCAATTTTTTGCGAGCTTTTCAAGGACATATCATTGACGACGAACCCCATCATCAGAACAATGTAGCAGGTACTTACAAAAATAATTTGATGTTAAAGATGTATAATAGCACGTTACTAATTCCAAAAGGACGTATTTATACGCTCTTTTGGTTTCAGGATATTCTCTACAGTAAAAAGGGCGTATAATTTATTTTCATTGACAATCATTTTGTAGACTTATTTCATTATAGATAAAAATTTTTATTTTTAATTTTTTTGCTAAAGAAAAAGTCTACAATACGATTAGCAATTAAAAGGAAAGTTATACGGCCTTTTGGTATTACACTTAGTGACTAAAGCCAAAAGGGCAAATAAAAATATAAGTCCTTTTGGAATTAGTGACGCGATATACATTAAAACAGTAAAATGATTGAAAATTATATCAATTCATTATATCTATTCTTTATTGCAGATATTGACGCTAACAACATTGTTAATAATTACGATGACCACTTAATATTTTTAGAGTTAAATATAATGGAAATTCAATAACAATAAATTTTATGTAATTGTTAATTTATTGATCATAAAAAATCTTTTCCTTCAATTATTCGTTCTATTGAAATAATTTATTGTTTACTATTTAATTTATTTAGTGGTTTATATCTACTGTAATGTTTCGTAATTAACCATTTCATTAAGATTAATTTATTTAGTTCTTGTCAAAAATGAAGTTGTAATATTAAAAAAATTGCATTGTCATTGTCATCATTAATAATACCAAACAGTTATTAATTTAAAAAAAAAAAAAAGAGTATAACGAATTTGATGAATAAAAAATTAAAATTTTAATTAATCTCTACCTTTTTTATTTAACTATCACTCCACACAATCAATATTTTAAATAATAATGTTTTATAGCAGCTATGAATAAAGTCAAAACGATTATTGTTGGTGATTAAGGTTTGTATTTATATGAATATTAATAATATTACTTAAGTGATGTATGAAAATAATTGGAACATTTGATTTATCTAATGAAATGCTTAAAATTAAAAGAGTAAGATTAAATCAAATAATAATTAAAAAAAAAAAAACTCCAGCAGCATTTTTTCAAGTCGAGGAAACTTTAACAATCAAATTTTTTTTTTTTACTTTTATTTGTAAGTGATTAGTAATATTTTGTAAGAATTAAATGCTCAAAATAAATAATTTGATAAAAAATAACTAATATTAAAATAATAATTAAAGCTATATTAGTTTTTAAAAACAAGTGCTTGTGATAAAAAAAAAAACATTCAAAAATAAGCGCAATAAAACTTTTTTTTAGCCCTAATATAAAACAAAATAAGTTTACTTCTTAAAAAAAAAAAAAAATTCTAAAGTCCCCTATTTTGAGTATCATTTTAAAATTACATTAGTTTTAATAAAATTTAACAAAATAGAATATTTTTTTTTTTTTTTTCAATTTTCAAATAACAAATTTAACAATTTTCTAGAAGATGACAATTTAAATTGTAAAATAATATTGAAAAAATATAATTTTGTACATGATTTTTTACTTTAATTTTTATTTTTTAATAAATTTTCAAGTATACAATTATTTTGATGTTATAAATTTTGTATGCTTAATTAAAATTATATTAGATTTTAAGAATTATTTTAATCAGTTTCATCGATAAAAGTGTTTAACAACTTTTTAAAATAAATTTGTACCGTAATTAAAAATTTTAAATATTTAATGAATTTATATTGTTTTAGTTTTTTATTATTATCTTATCTTATCTTATCTCATAGAGTTATCATTCGAAATCTAACTTACCAACATAAAAGCGCAATTTACAGCAGTCGGTATCAATTGTAAAGATTGACGGGTACAGAGTCTAGATTATCTTTGTATTATCGCTCAATCATGCCCGGGCGTAAACTAGTATTCTCTCCACAAATGTGACTTGTAAATATCTTACTTCATTCTATTATTAGCATAAATTGTTGCAACATCCCAATAAGTATAGTTTAAAGTGTATTTAGCTTTGCATATTGTTACCTTTTCAATATACTCTAACTTTTATGTCTAGCCAAAAGATCATATTTAATTACAAATTGATTTACTAAACTTCTATTAATTCTTATTCGTAACTACTTCTAATTGAATTACGAATTTAGGTAACGGAAGTAATACGTTGTTTATTTACTATATGTTTGACGTAAAAAATCTCCAATTATAAGATAGTGTCGCGTTTTGAAAGTTGGTATTATTATTGTACCGTTTTCACCAGTCATATAGATTTAATAATATGGTATTTAAACTAAAATTATTCTATGTATGTTCTTCTCAATCAAATACTTTCATTGCTTGAATTCTATTCGCAATGTAATCTTTCTCACTGTAGTACTACATCAAAAAGTATCTACAATTTTTGTTTCTGTAATATTACAGTCATTCGGACAAAATCACGGCACCCCGGTATTGATGGTAAAGAATTCGAAGAAAAATTTCCCTGATAGCCAAGTTGGCAGGAACTTGGCGACGACCTATTGCCGCAACCTGTCGCCAAGTTGGCCGCAAAAGTTGGCATTTCCATAAGTTGATGGCAATTTTCTGAGAAAGTTAATAGCAAAAGTTTTCATTACATTAGCGGACAGAAAGTTGTCTACAAGTTTCTCAGAAAGTTGTCGACAGGTTGCGGCAATAGATTGGCTCCAAATTTCTGGGAAACTTTTAGTCAACAGTTACAAACGCTGAAAGTTGTCGACAACTTGTCGTCAAGTTGGTCAGAACTTATGGTATATACACCAACTATCTGATCAGAAACTCTGGCAATCAGGGTTTAAACCAAAATAATTATAAGTTTATTGTAGGTTGGTATTTTTTTTTTTTACCCAAGTGAATGATAAATAATCAAATGACAATTCAGGATTACGTATATTGCATGCTTGACATTCTTTATATTATAAGTAGATCGGAAAAAATGTGAACAAGTTTGTCAAGCAGATGTGTCTTCTAATTTAGCAGCAAATATACATCAACTTCTGCTGTTCAGGTCTGTGATGACCGCAATTTAAGTGCAACATACTGTACAAATTAACAGAAAGCTGCCCGCAAAAGTTGCTTGTTTGACTTTTGCTAGCAACTTGCTGTTCGATCCTGGTAGTAAATTTCAACTAATTCTAATAGCACAGTTTACTTAGCAGAGGTTTACTTTATAAAATTTTTCGTCAAATGACCGTAAACTTTAGGCTTTTCTGTTTTTGACGACAATTTGTATACAACTTGCTACACAATTTGAGGTAAATTTACTACCCGAATTAGAATGCAAATTCACTTCAAAAGGTTACTGGAAAAAAGTTGTCAATTTTCAGAGACATTTTTATACCAATTTATTGTTAATTAGACTTGAAAAATTGTCAAGTATTTTTTTACCGTCAAATTGTAGACACTTTTATTTATCAATTTGTTTACCTTCTGTAATGGTAAGAATTAACATTTCCAACTTTATTTTCTAGTAAAATAAGTTGCCCCTAAATTGAGGAAAAATTAACCGCAAATTTTTCTTTCCACTTCTGCTATCAAATTATCGACAAATTCTGGCTGCAAACTTCAGAGTAATTTCTGTTGCTACCCTGATAACCAGACATTGCTCTACAAGTGGTTGCAGTGAAACATTTACGGCTAACTTAACGAGAAAGTTTCTGGCAAACCTTGGCTGTATAATACTTTCCTTTAAGTTGGCTTTAGAATACGGCAGTAGCTTGAATGTAACTTGCCAGAAAAACTTGCCGTCAATTTGAAGTGAAACTTTCAATCAACTTAACGTCATTGTCTGCCGTTAATACTTGTAGTCAAATTGAATAGAAAGTTGCAGACAATTTACTGTCAACTTAAAGATAACTGCTTGCTCTCCAACACTTTCCTTTAAGTTACCTTTAAAATACGGCAGTAGCTTGTAGTTAACTTATGGTTAGGGTGGCTATCAAGGTATTTATGTTGCAAAATAATTTTATGTAAAATTATCTCTATGTAAACTTATTCTATTAAATATAAATATATGCTAAAATAATTCATGTCCAAAATATCTCTATATTATATGTCTCTATGAAAATTAAGTCTCTACAAAATTCACTATAATATGATAGAATTAGGTGTTAACATATTTATATTATGGAATTTCTCCATAACTATACAACTCTCCTTAATATTTCTCTATTCTGCATATCTCTGACACAACAATTCTATGAAAAAATTTTTCTATTTTAAAATTTTTCTATGTTGACCAAAGTCAGTTTCAACATTTCTCTACTCGAAAAAAAAACTAAGTTTTATGGATGATTTTGTAATTTACCACCAGCAATCGCGTGGTGCTACCATTAAATTCTAACAAAAATACAATAATAATGATAATGATATTAAAATTAACAATGACTAGAAAATGGCGTCAACGAGCACTACAGTGGTTGTAAAGGGCCGGCTGGGGCCGGCCAAATACCTAAGGTTTTTTTTTCATTTATTTAGGTAACTAAAAATAAAAAATTATAATTACCTAAATAAATGAAAAGGAAACCTGTACAACTACTGTAGTGCTCGTTGACGCCATTTTCTAGTCATTGTTAATTTTAGTATTATTATCATTATTATTGTATTTTTGTTGGAATTTAATGGTAGCGCCACGCGATTGCTGGTGGTAAATTACAAAATCATTCATAAAAGTTTTTTTTTTCGAGTAGAGAAATGTTGAAACTGACTTTGGTCAACATAGAAAAATTTTAAAATAGAAAAATTTTTTCATAGAATTGTTGTGTCAGAGATATGCAGAATAGAGAAATATTAAGGAGAGTTGTATAGTTATTGAGAAATTCCATAATATAAATATGTTAACACCTAATTCTATCATATTATAGTGAATTTTGTAGAGACTTAATTTTCATAGAGAATTATAATATAGAGATATTTTGGACATGAATTATTTTAGCATATATTTATATTTAATAGAATAAGTTTACATAGAGATAATTTTATATAAAACTATTATGCAACATAAATATATTTAATATTGATATTTTCGCATAGAAATCTATTTAAGAGAGTTGTATGTTGGTAGAACACTAAAAGTAGAAAAGTAAAATGTACGCTTGTAACAAGGTACGGTATGAATACATGGCGCTGATTGTATTTATTATTCTCTAAATTTTATTTTGAATAATTAAATATATATATATATATATATATATATATATATTAGGGTGCTTCGTTTGAAACTATTTTTTTTTTTCGCTCCCATCCCGAAATTTTGTTGGAAATACCCCCAAAAAAATTCTCTGAGAGTTTGAACCCTTAATATTAATATTAAGTACTCTACCACAGCGTGTGAAAGATATCCCATTTAAAATACACGTAAACTTGGGTTTTTATTTTTTAAACTTCTATAACTCCGCGGCATTTTATGATATCATCTCGCCCAAAGTCGGGATTTTCTCAGAATTAAATGTTCTACAAAAGTGCCCATTGTCGCGAAGTCGTAACTCATACGGGTGGGGTAGTACGGACCGCTAAAACGAATTTTTTCATAGAATTCTCGTTTTTTCTCTCATTATCTCATAAACAACAAAACCTACAGAAAAAATGCGAGAGAAAATTTCGTAGGAAATTTATTTTTCTACAAAGAAGGTCCACAGCACCGAATCACTCAGATTGATATTTTCTGAGATGTTAGTCAAATAAAAAATCAATATTTTCTAAGATTTTATTTGACATTTTATGGGAATTCAATGCTACGTAAACTTCAATAATTAATATATCAGAAAATATCAATCTGAGTGATTTGAGGCTAAGGACCTTTTTTGTAGGCAATTGAATTTCCTATAAAATTGTCTCTTGCATTTTTTCTGTAGGTCTTGTTGTTTATGAGATAATGAGAGAAAAAACGAGAATTCTATGAAAAAATTCGTTTTAGCGGTCCGTACTACCCCACCCGTATGAGTTACGACTTCGCGACAATGGGCACTTTTGTAGAACATTTGATTCTCAGAAAATCCCGACTTAAAACGAGATATCATAAAATGTCGCGGAGTTATAGAAGTTTTAGAAATAAAAACCCAAGTTTACGTGTATTTTAAATGGGAAATCTTCACACGCTGTGGTCGAGTACTTAATATTAATATGAACGGCTCTAACTCTCAGAGAATTTTTTTGGGGGTATTTCCAACAAAATTTCGAGATGGGAGCGAAAAAAAAAAAATAGTCGTTTCAAACGAAGCACCCTAATATATATGTATATTAAACCGATAGTTTGAGACATCGGTTTTTTTTGTTGAAAATAGCTTACATATGCCTCAAAGAGTCCCATGCAAAATTTGATTTTTAGGTAGATTTTTTTAAAAATCTAACTTTTGTATTTGCCCTCGCGGACCTGGAATCACTGTAAAATCACAGTGAAATCACAGTGAGATTATAGTAAAAACATTGTGAGACCATGATGAAATTACGGTGAAATCACCATGATTTTGTGCCATTCGGTCACTGTAATTTTATGGTTATCTCACAGTGATTCGATAGTGGTTTCACAGCAAATTCACAATGAATTAACAGTGAACTTACAGTAAATTCACTGTGAATTAACAGTGAATTTACAGTGAACTTACAGTAAATTCACAGTAAATTTACAGTAAATTCACAGTGAATTCACAGTAAATTCACAGTGAATTCACAGTAAATTTACAGTGAACTTACAGTAAATTCACAGTGAATATACATGAAGAGAAAAATGTAGTAAATTTTACTAAAAAATATGAAAATAATTTTACTATCCCGGGTAAATAAAATTACATATAATTATGTATAATTTTAAATGAAAACTGACCCTGTATAATTATATATAACTATATATAATTATATATAACTATATATAGTTAAATTCCAATGCAATCAATTAAATAAATTGTGAATTGTTGTACAGTAGAGACTCTATACTTTTTATTTAACTCCTTTTTTTTTGAAAGTCCAAGTTTAATTTCTGAGAAAAATTATTTATGGAAACATTGATCATAAATATTTTTTTCATTATGTAATATAGAATGTACCATATTACCATCAAAAAAAGTACTTATCACTCTGTCAAATAACGGAGGAGTATCCGGGCGAGAATAGTCTCAAGTTTAGAATTTAACAGTTCTGAAATAAGTTTCTTACCAGGGACACTACAAGTGGTGGGCGTGATCTCGTGGCGAGCACCGAACTACTTCCGCTGCTGCTTATAGCACTGGTGACTTCCCTCTCCTACATACATATATATTAGGGTGTCCCAAAAAAAACAAATATTTTTTTTTTAACCTCTTATGAGTCAAAAGTTACTTTATATTATAAAAAAAATCTTCACTACATTTCAGCCAGATATCTTTAAAATTGAGCTGTCACAAATTGGGGTCCTCTTTCCAATCTAAAATAAACGCGAAAATTTTTCATTTTAGTTTTTCGTTATTAAGACTGAAAAAAATTTTTTTTTCAATTCCGCCTGGTATAATTTTTTATGAAATTAAATTCTCTACAAAAACGTGATAATGCATTATGTACGTAAAATAAACTGGGAAAAAGTTACGGGGCTTCGAAGATCGACATAAATTTACCCAACCGGCATGAATGTCAGAAAGATGTCTTTTTGATATCACAAAGTTATCTTAATAAATTATGTTATCTTTCTGATATCAAAAAGACATCTTTCTGACATTCATGCCGGTCGGGTTAGTTTCCTCGGTGTTAAATTATTTTTTGTTATTTTTCATTTTTATTCTATCAAAAAAAATTTTTTTTTTAAATTTTCACAAGCACGTTCTTGTAGGAAATTTAATTTCCTACAAAAAGTATTTGATATCATATATACGTCAAATAAATGAGAAAAAAGTTACAGGGCTTTAAATGTCAAGGAAAAATCAAGTTCAATTTTCGTTGACATTTAAAGCCCTGTAACTTTTTTTGCGTTCATTTGACGTATGTGTGATATCAAATATTTTATGTAGGAAATTAAATTTCCTACAAGAACGTGCTTGTGAAAATTTGAAAAAAAAAAATTTTTTTTGATAGAATAAAAATGAAAACAAAAAATAATTTAACACTGAGGAAACTAACTTCTTGTCTTTGAAGCCCCGTAACTTTTTTCCAGTTTGTTTAACGTACATGATGCATCAGTACTTTTTTGTAGAGAATTTAATTTCCTACGAATTTATACACGGAGAGAATTTTATGGTAAAAGTTATCATCAAGTTATAGTAAAATTTTTAAACTGAATTTTATAATAGAAAATATCGTTTAAATTATTAAATAAACAATCTGAATGGTACTATCTACCAACTATATGATTAAATTTACAATTATTTATGATAATCAGAAATTATAACTTTTATTATTTTAAATAATTACTACTATTATAAACATCGTGATTTTTAATAACCTGATGGTAATGTACACACGCAGACATATACCCACGCACGTACACACGCACACACACCCGCGCGTACACTCGCCCACACACAAACATGCACACGGGTGCACACACGCACGCACTCATGCATACACATGCACACATGTACACGCACAGGAGTGCACTTATGCACACGCGCACCCGCTCACACATGCACACACGCACGCGAGCACACCCATGCACTCACACATTCTTAGTTAAAAATTTTTACAACTTTGAATGGTAAAAGTTACCATCTTCGATTGTAACAATTATAATTTTTTATAATTACAATTAGCATCTTCGATAGTAACCGTTACCATTATCAATTGTAACTGTTATCATTTTCAATGGTAAAACTAATTATTTTATCGGTGAAAAAATTTATTCCCATTTTAAATCGTTAAAATTACAAATTTTCTATTTTAAATAGAATAATTAATTTCTCTACGTGTACCAGGCGGAATTTGAAAAAAAAAAATTTGTCATAGTTTTAATAACGAAAAACTAATATGAAAAATTTCCGCGTGTATTTTAAATGGGAAAGGGGACCCCCGTTTGTGATCGCTCAATCTTAAAGATATCTTGCTGTAATTTAGTGAGGCGTTTTTTAGTAATATAAAGTAACGAAAGTATTGAAAAAAAGTAATGAAAACTCGATTTTCGAATATCAAGGTAAAAAAAATAAATTGTCACTATACCACTGTAAAGCTACGATCTGACGACTGCGGTGTCAAATTGTCATAAAACTATAGTCAAATCACCATTAATTTACCGTGGAATCATGGTGAAATCACCATTAATTTACTGTGAAATCATGGTGAAATCACCATTAATTTACTGTAATCTCGCAGTAAAATCACAGTGAAATCACTACTAAATCACAATCACAAAATGGCACAAAATCACTGTGAATTCACGATGAAATCACCGTAAACACACCGTGAACTCACAGTGAAAGTGAATTCACTGTAATTTTACAGTGATTCCAAGTCCGCGAGGGTTTCCTTTTTAAAAAAAAATTTATAAGATGTCAAAATAATTCTAAATTATAATAAAGTAATTCATACTTCGTAATTATTATTATTATTATTATTATTATTATTATTATTATTATTATTATTATTATTATTATTATTATTATTATTATTTTCAGTTCCAAAGTTTACGAATAAAATAGTAAGAAATTCACAGGATATCCACTATATATTCACTGCTAATTTACTGTATATTTACTATGAATTTACCAAAAATTCACTGCCAATTTGCTGTACATGGAGAAAAAAATATATTCAAAATTACAATATTGTAGTAAAATTTAATAACAGATGTCAGTAAATACATTCTGTATTTTAATTATTGCAAAACATTTAGTAAAATTTACTGGTTGGCAATTATGACATAAGAAGATATTAAAAATTATTGTACGTAATGTATTTTTTGCTAACACGATTATATTATCTGTAAATTAAATTTTACTATGTGTAGATAAAATTAAAAGTTGGTAGGGATAGCATATAAAAATATGTATTACAAGTTCAGAAACTTTTGTTCATAGGAAACATCAGACCGTGAGACATAGAAAAGGATTCGCACGCGGGAGATCAGGGTTCGAATCTTGGTTAAAACACAAGTGATTTTTAAAAATAAAAATCGATACGAACAACAATACAGATGACATAAATAACGATGATAATCAAAATGATAGCACTAATGATAAAAAGTTAAAAGTTATTAAAAATTTAATTTGATTTGTTTCCATTCTAATATAGTATAATTTACTGAACGGGATATAGTAAAATTATTTTCATATTTTTTAGTGAAACTTACTACATTTTTTTTTCGTGTGTATTCACTGTGAATTTACTGTAAGTTCACTGTAAATTTACTGTGAATTTGCCGTAAGTTCACTGTAAATTTACTGTGAATTTGCCGTAAGTTCACTGTAAATTCACTGTGAATTTACTGTAAGTTCACTGTGAATTTACTGTGAATTTACTGTAAATTCACTATTAATTTACTGTAAATTCACTATGAATTTACTGTAAATTCACGATGAATTTACTGTAAATTCACTGTGAATTTACTGTAAGTTCACTGTAAATTCACTGTGAATTTGCTGTGAAACCACTATCGAATCACTGTGAGATAACCATAAAAGTACAGTGACCGAATGATTTCACTGTGGTTTTACAGTGATTCCGGGTCCGCGAGGGTTTAATCACTTTCAAGTCCATATAACTTTAAAACTAAAACTCATAGATAATTTTTGTAAAAAGTATTTTAAAGCTTGACTAATAAGCTTTAATTTATGACCTTAAACTTTATGTTTTGACCATTTCTTCTAATAACTTGATAGCCTTGAAAATTTTAATGGAATCGAAAAATGTTGAAAATATGCTTTTCATTCCACATAACTTATGCTTGTCCCATGATAATCCAGTTTCGTCAGTTGTATTTCATTGTGCACAAAATAACCTGTAAATTTCACTGCTATTTTCTATATTAAAAGTATTTCTTTTATTACTTATGGTGTATCAAACGTACCTCTACTCCCTATGCTTATCACTGGTCTTATCATTACGATAGCACTCACAGTCCTTATCAGATCTTAATGAAATTTCTTACACTTATTCTATAGGCGATTACCTTGATCAGGTTCGAAGATGGGCTGAATCGCTTAAATAGTTTTGAAATTATGGCTGTTTGAAATTTTCATGATTTTTGGTAGAAATCAATTTTTAATCACTGCTAAAGCTCATATAACTTTAAAACTAATATTTATAGACAATTTCCGTAAAAAGTATCTGAAAGCTTGTCTGATAAGCTTTAATTTATGACCTTAAAATTTATGTTTCGACCATTTTTTCCAATAATTTGATAGCCTTGAAAATTTTAATGGAATCAAAAAATGTTGAAAATATGCTTTTCATTCCACATAACTTATGAATTTCCCATTATAATACAATTTTATCACGTGTATTTTATTGTAAACAAAATAACCTGTCAATTTCACAGCTATTTTATATTTTAAATAAAAGTATCACTGTTATTTCAACTGGGCTTGTCATGGTAACAGCGATTACAATTATGATCTCATACTATTTAAATTTTCAATACTTTATTTATGTGAAGGTTAGTTTGATACATTACCTATATAGTAAGAGATTTTTTTGAATTTTTGATGACGATAGTATTTCAACTAACTGAATTATTTAAAACTCGCTTTTCGAAAAGCAGACCGAAACCGATAACTTCAATTTTTTTTTTTTTTATTAATTTCGAATTTTCTCAGCGGAAAGTTAAAAAAAAAATCTTGTGAAATTTGAGTAAAAAGTACTCTCAAAAGTTATAATATTCGATACTATTTTGAAAAATTCGGTGGAAATCCATAAAGATTTCTGAAATTTCATAAACTGAAATTTCACTGACAAACTGAAATTTTATATGTTAATTACAAATATATTAAGCCAATATTTTGAAGACCATTCTCCAATTAAACCGATAGTTTGAGTACTGGCTCAAAGTTTCCTTATGTCTAACCGATACTTTGAGGACGGTTCTACTGAAGCTCGCTTATATTTTGTTCTATATCAGATTACAGGATTCATAAGGGCATATCCCAGAAATACCTGAGTCGAAATCTGAAATGTGGATTTAGCCTAGATACTCTCAACTGTTTTGTTAACAGGCCTGCCACTCACAGTTGGACTGTAATTTTGATCTCCATGTCCTCAAAGTAGCATTGGGAGGGTAAAATCATACTTCCAAAGTGATTTTAGAACTGTGATTCTATCTTGCATTGCCTACAATCTAATTTAAGACGTCATTTCGTTAGACTTATAAATTTTTTAACTTTTGTCAGTCGATCAAATATTTATAAGTCCAAAATAAAATTGGAAAATTTTTCAACTCTTTTAAAGCCATTGAATTTTTTCTAACTCAAATTTTTTCTTATATATTTTTATTTTATACTGATGGTTTTGAAATTTTAATCAAATGAATATTTATTCTATCCAATCGATAATCAAATATTTTCTTAATAATAACTACTTTTACTTAATGGTTCAAGTATTTTTTCAAAGTTAGAAAAAAAATGTCTACTATGGTCTAAATAAACTGTTGACCACACTCTTATGAGCCAAAAAAAAAATTGTGTTCAGATGAAAACCATGAATATACGTTCTTTTCAGAAAAAGTTATTAACTCATCAAATCAAGTAAAGTAATTGACTCATCAAATTTATTTTTTTTAATTTAATAAATTTTAGTAAATTAAAATAAATAAATATCTAGAACGATGGCTTAGTTAAAATATTCATTATTTATTGTTAATATATTTTAATACAATTAATTTATTCAAGCTCTTCAGTATTAATTAGCACAGCTATAAACATACGATCACCAATTTCCATTGAAATACAAATCGATGTTAGAATCGATTTTGAGATCACTTTTTTTTATCTTTTGCTAGCTTGATTGTTTATACTTGTTTTATCTTTATACTATAAATTAATTTACAAATATTTGTACCTTCTTTATTTAAAAATTCGTGACTATGGCAGCCATTTTAATCTTATAGTTGATATTCCCTTCGTTCCCTTTACCTACCAACGAAGATCCGATAAGGATCTCTTCCACAATTAAAAAATAGGTTTTGGAGGATATTTTTTTAATTTCTGCCGACTGTAAATTTACCCTAAATTTGGTAAAAGCGGACAAAACTCACAAAGTTAGCTTATTGCCTTATTGTTCGAATGTGATTTTACCTTCAATACCCTCATATAACCATGATTTCAGCCTCAATAACCTAATTTAAAATATGGAGGGCAATCCCACATTCCAAATTTTGACTTGGGATACCTACCATTTTAGAAATAAGGACGTATAAAATTTTATGAAAATTCATAACAATTACTAAAATTTAATAAACTAATTTTTACTGTTAAACTAAGACTTTTTATGTTAATTATATGTGTATTAAACTGATAGTTTGAGGACGATTCTCCAATAAAACCGATTGTTTGAGGACATTTTGATAGTATGAGGACATTTTGATAGTTTGAGGACTTCCTCAAACTTTCCTTATATCTAACCGATACTTTAAGAACGGTTCTAACCTATGAAGTCCGTTTATAATTCTTTATATATCGCATTACAGGATCTATGAGCGCGTATCCTGGCGATATCTATCATTATAGAAGCATAAATAAGGCCTATAAAATTCAATAAAATCCATAAGAATTTCTTTAACTCAATAACCTAATTTGTTACTGATAAAACAAAATTTTATACTCTTATCCACAAAATTAAAGGAACGAAATATTTTTTAAATTTTTTTAGTGATTTTCGGAAGGCTGTATTTTCGTGAGAAATAATTGTTTTAAATAATTAAAAAAAGCAATTTGAAGCTTGAAATATTTAGTTTTAAAATCTAGCAAATTTTTTTTTTAAGTCACGGCTATTGCGTAATCATAAAAATTTTTGGAAAATCCAAAAGTGCACACCTCGAACGCTCATATTCTATTTTTATTAATTAATTTATTTTTACGTTAACACGAAACATTCGTTGACGGTTCAATATCGACAGATCTTCATGACTTAATCGAAAAAATTAGGCGTAAATATTAATAAATGAAATAAAAAAATAATAGATTCTAGTAAAAAAATCTGGGCATCGGATGGCCTTACGGGCCTGCCCCGGAACTTCTCGCTGTTTTCGAGCTCGAAAATACCTTTGGTTCAGTTTTTTTATGAGCTTTTCAAGCTCAAAAGGGTTCGGTTTTATATTAATATTGAAAAATTTAGAATTCCAAATAATTAATAAATAAGCGTTTTTTCCATATTCATTCACAATTATGTTCAATAATTAGCTCAAAAATAAGTTTACATGATACGTTGTGTCTATATCGTGTAAGTATATCGTGGTACGAGCGAACATGATGATTTTTGAGCAGTCACTTTCAATGACTTACATAAAGACGAACATATTAGTTTTGAGTTATGTTGTTCAGTAATTATGATGTTATTCAATGAAAAAAACAGATACAGATTTCACATTTATTATTCCGACAACGATATCACTCGAACGGATTATCCGATTGAGACGTTTGAGGTAGCAATCGGCGCGTTTTATTGAGTTCTAGAGCTGATAAAATTTTGTAAATGATTGGTTCAGTCATTACGACAATATTCGCAGAAAACCGTTTCTACTATTTCTTTCATCGACGATATCTTTCGAACAGAAAATCCGATTGAGACGTTCTTGGCGGCAATCGAAAGCTTTTATCGAGTTCTAGTGCTGATCAGATTTTGGAATTGATTGATCCGACAGTTTTCAAAATATCCAAAAAAACGAAAAAAAAAATTTTTTTTTTTCGTATTTCTCACACACACACACACACACACACACACACACACACACACACACACACACACACACACACACACACACACACACACACACACACACACACACACACACACACACACACACACACACACACACACACATGCATACAGGCACTCGGGCATCATTCTGAAAATAGTCAGAATGGCTTCCTAGGACCTCAAAACATCGACATCCGATGAAATTTCAATTTTTGAAAATCGGGGTGATAACAATAATTTCCAAAATTTTTTCAAAAATCATCGATTTTCTCAGCGGGAAATTAGAAATTATTTATATTATTCATATTTATCTTCAAATAAATAATAAAATTTAAAAGAATATTCAATAATTATAGTATTGTTTATTGTTTTATTCATTATTTAACATTTTATCATTATTACAATACTTTTTCATAATAATATTTTATCGTTTATTAAATAAATTATTACGTAACACAAAAAGTATTAGACTGAAGTATTAAACTGAAAAGTTGTATTATTGCTGCTCATCATTGCAGAAAAAAAAAACGTGAAAAGTAGTCGATAAATTAAAAGTTATAACTATTTATCACGTTAAGAAAAAAAAAAAAAATTATTTTTATAATAACTTTAGGTAACAAAAATTATTTTATTTATCATTACACTTAGGGTATTTATTATATTATTTTAGTATTTTTTTTTCTATTTTTTCCTATTTTTTAGTATCGTATTGTCTCATTTGAAATATTCTTATTAAGGCCGTTCTCAGGCAGTGTCCCCACTTTTATAAAATTTTCAATGACTTTCGATTGTGATTACCGTATTAAAATTTTTTTGATAATTGATTAAAAAAAAAAGTTAAAGTATTAATTGAAGAAAGGACAACGTAGCAATTCCCTCGACCCGATGAGAAAAGATTTTACACAATTGTATAAAATTATACATAAATTGGATAGAAAAAATGGCCCGATCCAATTGTATACAATCTGTATAGAAATTGTATACAATTCTATACAAATTATATACGATTCTATATAATTATATACAATTCTATATAATCACAATTATATAGAATTGTATATAATTTGTATAGAATTGTATACAATTTGTATAGAATCGTATACAATTTCTACACAGATTGTATACACAATTGGATCGGGCAATTTTTTCTATCCAATTTATATATAATTCATATATAATGCATATATAATTTTATACAATTGTATAAAATATTTTTTCATCGGGGAGATATAGATATAAGAAAAAAATTTCTTATAATTGATATTAATTGGGAGTTAAACGAAAATTGGAAAATAAATCTCAGTAAGATCTTCATGTTTATTTTATAATTCAAATTTTCACACTTTTTAGGCTGAAATTTATTCAATAAATTTCGTTTCACTCCTAATTGATAACAGCTGTAAGTCATTTTTAAAAAATTCTATATCTCGGCGAAATGACTACTACGTTGTCCTTTTTTCAATTAATGCTTGTTTTTTTTTTTACTAATTGATAAAATTTTGGTACGCTTATTACAGTTGAAAATCATTGACAATTTTTAAAAAGTGGGAGACACTAACGAAAGTCAGTTAAACTTTCTTTTTTAACGACTCAATTTAGATTCATGTACAATATAAGAGATTATGCGATCAACCGTGGCTTTATATTCTTATATTTTTAAATGGCGTTATGAAACGATAACAAATAATAAAAATATTTAAGAAGAAAATTAACAAATAACACAAAGTCTGTGAACGAAACTGAAAGTCGTAATTGCTCATTATTGCAAAAAAAAAAAATTTTTGGAAAATCCAAAAATCCAAAAATAAAAAATGAAATAAAATTTCTCATGTCAAATTACTGTCAATTTTAAGTTAAAGTGGCTATTATTTTAGCGTACTTTGCCTGCAAATTGTTGTTAACTTGAAATACATTTTTTATTTTTTTTTTTTTATTTTTTACTTTTACTTTTATACTTAAAATCTACTGCCGAAAATAGACAGTAGATTGCTAGCAGAAGTTGGACAATAAAATTATCAAATTAAAAAAAAAAAAATCTGCTCCGTAAACTTTAAAATCTACCCTGCAAACTTTAAAAATTTTTTTTATATTTTAATGCTCGTGAACAAAAAAAAAAAAATTTAAGTTGGCGACAAGCCTGCTTTGACATTTGACGACAGTAGACGCTACCTCTTCGCTTTGCCTTGGAGGTGTGCACTTCAATTAGCCTAAAATTTACTACCCTACCCCAATAGCACAGTTTGCTTTAGCAAAAGTTTACTGTACAAAAGTTCCCTTGAATTTTTCGTCAAATTTCCGTCAACTTCGGACTTCCGTTTTTTACACATTTGTATGCAACTTGCTATTTAATTTGACGTAAGTTTACTACCCGAATTAGAATGCAAATTTACTTCAAAAGTTGACTAGAAAAAAGTTGCCGTCAATTTTCAGGCAAATTTTATGTCAATTTATTGTTAATTTGACTTAAAAAATTGTTAAGTATTTTTTCACCCTCAAACTGTAGACAAAATTTACCCTGATAGCCATACATTACTCAGTAAGGTCTGCAGAACAACACTTTCGGTTAACTTAACGAGAAAGTTTCTGGCAAACCTTGGCTGCATAATACTTTCCTTTAAGTTGGCTTCAGAATAAGGGAAGACGTCTATTGGACAGGTTCCAATTGGAAAAATAATAGATAGGACATATTCCAATACTCAGGTTCCTATAACCTGAATTACCAATTACAAATAATCCCGATGACCCAAATTTCCAATCACCCAAAATCCCGATCACCAGTAATTCCAATCACCAATACTACCAATTACCCAAATTTCTAATAATCCAAAATTTTGATAGCTTAATTTTTCGTTAACCAGAAACATTGATGACAAGACATTCCGATTGGACAGGTTTCGTAAGCTCAAAGTCGATTTCTTTGTTATCGACAGATGATACTTATTGTAAAAAGTACAATCAGTTATTATGCAGATGGCCAAGAACTATTATAAAATGAAATTTCATATAAATATATATAGAAAAATTTTAAAGTGTTTTTTCAATACATTTATTAAAATTCAATCCTCAATAATATTTTTTTTTTATAATAATAATGTTTATTAATATTATTTTGAATTTATTGTAATTTTTATAGCGTTAACTTAAGTATTTTTGATAAAATATTTATTTTAAAAAATACATTTTTATTATTATTATTAATATTTATCTTTTATTATTATTATTGTTTTTTTTTTTTTTATTTTTATGTTTAGAGAAACAATCAAACTATTTATTCATAAAGAAATTAAAGGCATATTTTGTTAAATAAATGGATAAAGAATTATCAACCAAAATAGAAAAAATATTATTATTAGCAGCAGCAGTAGATTGCGCACTTGCAGACAGCGAGTTAGAAGATACTTGAGCTGGATGGGTTAAAACAGTAGTCCTTGATGACTGATTAACTGGTTGTAACGCAGTTGCATTAGCAGGATTATTTAATATAATAATAATCATGATAATTATAATAATAATAATATTTTTTTTTAAACTATTTTTGTTCCTTTTTTGTTATTTTAAAGTGCGAGTGATTGTGCCGTAATGCTTGTAACTGGTGTTGCCGAGAGAGATACAGTAAATGGTGTGTCAATTCGAGGATTAATTTTTGTAGACGATGGGGTCACTGTAGTGACTCTTGAAGTGGTATGTGAGTTATTCAGATGCTCATCAGGTACATTTAGTGAATCAGAAGTGACGGTACTTGGAAATGGGTGCACATTACTCCTGAGCGTTATTGCAGGAGTGCATGATATAATTTTTAAAATCGTCGGAATAAGGAGGAAGACCAACCATTTCTTGCTGCCGGCCAGACATATTAAAATACATCTGAAAAAAAAAAAAAATAAATAAATTTACATTAATTATAATCAATTAAATAACAAAAGTTTAAAAAATTTACTTACCAAATAATTTTCGAATATAATTTGGAATCGTTGTCTACACATGACAGCCGTCTTGTTTCCTAGAGTAAAGACTCTGTCTCGGCTAATAGATCTGGGAAAAATTAATACTATTATTACAAAATATATAATTAAGAGAATAATGAAAATTTTGTTTCCGGGATATTTATAAAATGAAATAATTTTTTTAAATTAAATTTAATATCATTGGCAATTTCTTGACCTCAATAAGTGCCTTTCTAATGTTTTATATGCTTTTGCATATAAAACATTAAAAAGGCACTTATTCAGGTCAAGAACTTGCCAATGAAAATTTTCTAAAATTGTTCATTTATTATGATAAGTTTTCGAAGTAGTTATCTATAGATTCGAATTTGGTGATAAACAAAATTCGTTTATTTTTTTTATTTTTTTTTTTTTTTTTACATGTCGATGTGATTGTAGGTAAAAAATTAATTTATATAATTAAGCGACTGAGAAAAACTCTTTATAAGGTATATCTTTATCGTAAATTGTGGTTGATACTTTTTCAGTGAGTCTTTTATGATTTATAGAATTGAGAGAGTAATGATAATTTTGTGACGAGCATATTATTATTTTTAAAAAAATTTTTATTGTTAAATTTGATATAATCAAAAAGGATTGACCAAGACTCAGTGTTTTTTTACGGTTTTATATATTTTCAGTGATAGTTAATTTTTTCGTGTTAAATTTTTGGAAAAGTTTTGAATAGTTTGTTAGTTCTACAAATTTGTTCCGTCATATTTGTCCATTAAATTATTTTTAATTGATCCTGTGATAGCACTATTATTTTTTAAGTTTATTTAAAAAATACCCAAACTATATATAGTGTGATTATGAATATTAAAAAATTATTAAGCCCAAGCTTTCTAATTCATAATCCGTAAATGTCGGCCGTCACATAGTGACTGCAGGTTACTCGTATTAATTATTATACTTGATATATTTATAATATGATCTTAAAAAACTTACTCCCAAATTGAATCATCTCCGTCACCTTGCAAACGATTAAATTTTTCGTTTAATCCATGTCGCCACAGACGCAAATTTACCAAAGTAAAATCTTCTATCTCAGTCCCTGTAATTAAATATACCGGTAATTACAATTGGTTTTATCAGCAATATAAATTTAGAATTTAAATATACTTACAATTATTCATGACGATGATTTGTAACTTTTCAAAAGCTTTAGTTTCAGTTATGTCAGTAACAACTGTAAACAAAAAAAAATTATTATCGTTGTCATAGCAACATATGTCTATTAATTTGCTTTTGTTTTTTTCTTTCCGAATTTACATTTAAAAATAATATTTATTATTTATGAATATAAAAATATACTTTTATTTATAAAAATAAACATTTTTGTCTTATATATAAATATATAATATCATAAATGATAAGAAAAAAATTATTAATTTAAATAAATTAAGTATTCCATCGTTATGTAAATTAATGATTACTAACTTTTACTCTCAGTTAATTTACTGACACATTAGTGAATTATTTGAATTCCATTATAATGCGGCGGTGTGGCTAAATATTTCCTATTTTTCCTCAAGAATGTTAGACTGGAAGCCTGAGGGGTGTTGAAAAAGCCTCGCGTTGCAGTGCGTTTCAGTAGACATTCCGTGGACGGCATGTGCTCCAACTCACCAGTTCGCAGCGTACCAATATCGTTGATACATTTGTGATTTACAAAATTAGTCTAGTAGTCAGAGAGAATTTTCAACAGACTCTCAAGAATGGCAGCCTTGGAAACTGCAAGTGAAAATGAAGAAAGCAACAGTGTCGCAATTTGGCTGTGGAAGCTCGAACATCGCTTGGTACAGCGCTACATCGGCATCCTGCTTGTTTGTTATCGTCATCACATGAATAGAGTCTGCCTACAGACTGATAGTTATCAGCGGCCCTCTTAAAGATCGTAAAAAGTCTTTGAGAGTCGAACAAATAGTCACGATATCTATTTCTGATAAATTCGAAACTCCTTTCTTCTTTAAAAACTTCTCTTTTAAATATTTGACGTCGTTGGCTCCACCGTTGATCAAGAAGTCAGATTAACAGGCAGCGACGCCGAAAGTTTAGTGTCATCGTCACCGTCGTAACACTCATGCTTACAATCTTTCTTGAACTTGCGCTCAGTCACCTGTGGAGTTTGCGCCTCTTCCTCGACCTGCCGTCTTTTGACAGCACCACTGTCGTCGTAGTGATAATTCTGTCTTTTTAAATCGACGGGTTTGTTCTAAGTACTCCTGCGCTTTCTCTTGTTGAAATGTACTCTTCACTAGATCTGTGTTCCTTCCACTCATATTTGTTAAAGTTCTAATTCAGCAGCATGCTGGTGTCCAAGTCACCCTCGGACTTTGAGTAGCAGTGGCATTTAAAAAGTCTACTCCATTCTTCAAGTATATCACTCGCGAGGGAAAAACTCCGAAGGTGCAAGACGAAGGAAGAGTGTTCTCGTTTGCACCTCAAAGCTGTCATCACTGCAACGTGCATCTATGAAAATTAAAAAAATAATGTTCATTATTATTAATATTAATATATTGATATAATATTTATTGATTATTATTTTCATAGAATCAATAAATTTCTGGGTTTTATACTACCATACTAATAGGAATAAAAAGAAAATAAAATATACACTTACTATTTTTATCGGTGACCTGCAATTGCAGTTGTTATTTCTAAAACGTACATTAACAGATATTACAATGTTTATAAAGTTAGCTCGCACAGCTGACCATGGAGCCTATACCCGTGGGACGTAGGTATATGATCCATAGGTACAGCTCTGTTGTGTAGCCAGCTGGTTACACTGCGCTCTCTATGACCACCCTATAGAAAAATGAAATAAAACAATTAATCCTATACGCGGGAATTTTCGAATATCTTATGTACTTAGATATAGAATAAATATTTAAATATAGGATAAACATTTAGATACAAAATAAATAAAATAAATAATCAAATATAAAAATAGATATATAAATCTATAGATATAGTAATACCGTAGAAATAAAATAAAACTAAAATAAAACTACAATTATTGTAATGGTCACTTAGAATGTAAGCTAATTGAATATTTTGGGAAAACCCACGAGGATTCCTCACCAGATGTCTAATCCCATATTTATTTGCTATAATCCTCTTGTTGGCAAAACTTTCCCAAAATATTCATAAACTAATTAAGGGATTATTTTGCTGGGCCTAAGCTGGGGACAATAAGACTGGACTCCTTGGCAGCGACAGTCCCGGGAAAAACGAAGTTGCTGTGACGTAAAAGTCCGCACGGACTTACGATGCTGAGAGGGGATGAAGGCGAGTAGCGTTGGGACTCAACAGCAGCGCACGCAAAACACCTTTCACTACTCATACACCCCCTCTCTAAAAAAGGGGATCACGGAAGAAAAACGAAGGACGAACACATTCTACGTTGCGGACATCATTCGATTCTAAGCTTGGTAACCAACTTGCACGTTGGAATTTTAGAGAGTTAAAATACTCGTAAAATTCAATCTAAATTTTGTGCAAAATATACGAATAAAATATCACTATTATTCTTCTAACGATTAAATGAATTGTTTTTATTTATTAATATAAAATTCTAACTACGTATAAAAATATTTAAACCTAATTTAAATTCAAATAGCCAGACATCGCGCGCTTTTTAAATCCTACAATTTTCCTCCGCGAGCTGAACGCCTCTAAGTTCCGAAGGGCGAATTAAAAGAACGTTTCACGCTATAGTCAACTTGGCGGCTATACAACAGCTCACATCTTTTAAATTCTATGTTTTAACAGACTATAGTTCTTGATATCGGGGAAGTAAAAGAAGGCGCGTTTTTTAAAATCTTAAATGTCCATTTTAATATACCATAATGGAAATTTGAATAGCGCGTTGTACGCGCGCTTTAAGTTTAACCAATAATGAGTCGTGGCCCCGTTTTTGCGAGTTTCGACCTACGACTAACTTCAAGACTTTCATGTATTTTTATTTAGAGGAAAACAGTGTTTTTATACTTATAATACCTATAATATGTAAATATAACCCTTTTACAATCGTTATATATTGTAAGTAATATTAATTTTTGATATTTTTAAGATTTTAATACAATACTTTTTAGAAATTAAAAATTGTAAACTTTACTAATTATCTATATGTCATGAAATTAAATAAGTTCATTCTTAAATATTTTGAATTTTGAATGAATATTAACAGATGAATTTAAAATTTTCTATGACAACGATTTTCACTTTTTTAAAAATAATATACAAACAAATGAATATTTTTTCATTAATCGTTTCATCGATGAAATAAAATATAATTTTAAGCATTGTGACATTTTATAATAAAATAAAATTTGTTATGAAGGTAATACCCGGTAAGAGAGCTGGATCAAAAATTATTTTTCACAAAGGCTTTAAATACAGTCGTGATTCAAGCAGTACACATAGATTTCGGTGCTCAAGAAGAAAATCAGGATGTACTGCTCAACTAAATTTTCTTGTTGCTATTGATGATATTGAAGAATGTTTGGATTTGGATGAAGATGACGACTGTACTGTGGAAGATGTGCATAATCATTTAGAAGAACCTTACGGTGGAGATTGGTGTGATCTTCTAGAAATTATGAAAAAGCGATGTAGGGAGACAAATGATGGACTTCGAGAAATCTTCGATGATGTGTGTCGTCCGTACGTATATTACTAAGTCTATATATTAAAGAATAAATATGACTATTTATAGTTTAATTATAATTATAATTATATTTTTAGATTTCCTGAGATTACTGCCCATTACAGTTTTGAATCATGCTCAAGTATATTGTGTCGAGAACGGCAGAATTACCGAGAAAAAATACCTGACAGTTTAGCAAAACTTGGCATGACTTTGTATGAAAATAAAAATCGCTAAAGGTTGTGTCTCAGTAGGAGGTAAATCTGCAGTGATTTTTACTAGCAGCAAATTACTGGAAGCTTTAAACGAATCGAACGATATATTTATGGATGGTACCTTCGAAGTAACTACAAATTCTTATAACATTTTTTAATTAAAAAAATTAAAACGAATATTAATTTATCTTTTAAAATTCATAGAATACTTCACGACAGCCAAAAATACATCAGATCTACACAATTCACATTAAATGCAGAGATACGGTAGATAATAATGAAAAATAATTTTTGGTTTTAAATAACTCTAAATGAAATACTTTTTGCATTCATTTTTTTATAAATTCAAAGTTCTTATGTCATTGTTGATTGAAAATTAAATATTTAGTGAAAAAATACATAAAAATTTAAAGAAAGTATTTAAATAAATGAAATATTTTTTCTGTAGTTAACTTTTTTTTCTCTTTGCAGTATGTTGGAACAGTCATCGTTTTAATGGAGAATAGAACAACTTAAATGTATAAAGAAGTTTTTAATTGGTTGAAAATCCATGCAAAGTCTATTGGAACTAATAATAAATTAATTATTATTAGCGATTTCGAAAAAGCAACTATAAAAGCACTGAGGGAATGTTTCCCGTTGGCCAAAGTCCATGGTTGCTATTTTCACTATTGCCAAGTGAGTTCTTTTCTTTTTATTCTTAATAGAGTTGTAATGATAACTTTATTAAACAGCTAATTAATTGTTATTTATTCAAAGGCTGTTATTAAACGATGGACTAAACTTAGATTAGATATACCCGATCAAATCTTATCCATGGTACTTACTATTCCTTTACTACGTGCCGATAAATTTCCTGAAGCAGAAGAAATTATCAACGACGAGATCAAAATAAATAATTTGTCTGACAGAGATCCGAATATTTTATTGTTTATGAACTATTTACATAAAACTTGGATAAATGCAGCAGATCATGTTAGTGTACATGATTGTCCGAATTTGAATAATGATGCAAGTGAAAGTTTTAATCGCCATAATAAAAAAAAATTGGGCGGTAAACACCCGTACATCTGGGAACTAGTCGGTAAAATTTATTTTCTGATATTCATTTTCCTTCATTAAACATAATTTTGAAAAAAAAAAAAATTCATTATTTTATTAGCAACTCTGAAAAAGTTTACAATAATAAGAAATTGTCGTGTACAGATTAAAAAAAGTATTATGAAAACGTAAATATAAATTACGTTAATATAGTTTATAAAAATATAAATTAAGTAAATATAAATTATAGTCAATATTAATTTGAAAAATTATTTTTGCAAATTTAATAATATTTTCGTTATTTCCCTATAAATTTTACTAGGTAAAGATGTCGAATTATAAAATTTTCTCTTATTTCTAGTAACCTTGCAAAACTAGCAAAAAATTAAATTGAATTCAAAAGATTAAAACTACAAAATTTTTCGTCTATTGTTAAATTATTTCTCTATTTACTGATAATACTGTAAACAAGAAACATTTAATTTTTAGTAATTTTTTTAATTATAAATATTTTTTTATTTTTTATTTTATTCAAATTAAATAAAAATAATTGTAGTTTATAAAAACATGATGATATTTGTTCAATAATTTTCTATATTTATATTTCCAGATGGTGTTGATAAAGTGCTAAAAGATGAAGAAATAAATTACAGCAGGCTGCTTACGAATGCTAAAAAACCGAAAAGACGCACACCAAGACATGTTATTGATCGGCGTTATTATATTGATAATTTGAGAAATGAAATTGAATAAGATAAGAGTAGATTTAATACCAAGAATTTCATGAAAATGATTCCAAGGTCATTACTTGAGCTATAATATACGTTAAAGCAAATAATTGGGAATAATGCCGATGATATAGAATATGATTCTTCGGTATCTGCAGAACTGGACATTTTTAAAACTAATGAAGTTGAAAATATAAATAATATCAATTTACTAAATGAAGTAGAGCAGTTAATACCTCCAAAATCATGTAATCCATTCCTCAATCGAAGATTACAGATTCAAAAAACGGAAAAAGTACCAAAAAAAAATAATTGTACACTCACCACTTCTACATTACCAAGTACCGTAACTTCTGGTTCACTAAATGAACCTGATGAGCATTTGAATAACTCACCTATAACTTCAAGAGTCACTACAGTGACCCCATCATCTACAAAAATTAATCCTCGAATTGACACACCACTTACCGTATCCTTTTCGGCAACACCAGTTACAAGCACGACAGTACAATCCCTCCCACTTAAAACAACTACTTTCAACTCACTAAATAAAGTCGTTAGTATTAGTGAAAATAAACAACAGTTATTTGACAATAATAATTTTCAACAAATTATGATCAATAACAAATGGGTTACTTTCGAAAAAAAAAACCAGCCAGTACAATTGAAATCAGCATTAAAAGACAATTTAGTTTCTAATCATTTGTCAAACGTATTCAAGAAAATAAAAAAAAAAAATTACCCAGTGATAAGTGGCTAAGAGAACCCAAGGAAAAGAAGAAGAAGACAACGGGGGAAAACAAATAACAGAAAAGAAAAAAAAAGTGTAAGAGCAAATATTATTATAATTATCATGGTTATTATTATTGTTAATAGTCCTGCTAATGACTGCTGTTTTAATCCATCGAGCTCAAGTATCTTCTAACTCGCTGTCTGCAAGTGCGCAATCTACGGCTGCTGCTAATAATAATATTTTTTCTATTTTGGTTGATAATTCTTTATCCATTTATTTAACAAAATATGCCTTTAATTTCTTTATGAATAAATAGTTTGATTGTTTCTCTAAACATAAAAATAAAAAAAAAAAAAAAAACAATAATAATAATAAAAGATAAATATTAATAATAATAATAAAAATGTATTTTTTAAAATAAATATTTTATCAAAAATACTTAAGTTAACGCTGTAAAAATTACAATAAATTTAAAATAATATTAATAAACATTATTATTATAAAAAAAGAAATATTATTGAGGATTGAATTTTAATAAATGTATTGAAAAAACACTTCAAAATTTTTAATTTAAAAAATTTTTCTATATATATTTATATGAAATTTCATTTTATAATAGTTCTTGGCCATCTGCATAATAACTGATTGTACTTTTTACAATAAGTATCATCTGTCGATAACAAAGAAATCGACTTTGAGCTTACGAAACCTGTCCAATCGGACTGTCATGTCATCAATGTTTCTGGTTAACGAAAAATTGAGACCGAGAAAAAGTTGGCATGGAACTGTAACGATCGGGAATAATGAATAAGTGCTCCTAATTGCTTACAAAATGCTCAATTCAATTCTGCAATTGCTCACATTATTAATTAATTACTTAATTATTTATTGGTAATTAAAAATACAAAAAAAAATTTTTTTTTATCTACGTAAATATAAAGACTTTTCTTAAAACTTTTCGTACTAACAAATTGCTCACCTTTTGCTCGTTCGATACCTATACGTTTTTTTACAAAATAACTTTTATTTATTGTTAATTAATTAAAAATAATTATTATGATTCAAATAGTTGTCAAATGGTGACGTCATGAGTAGTGGGGACAGTTTGCCTTTGCGCATGCGCACAAATAAACACATCACGCATGCGCATTAATAAACTTATCGCGCATGTGTCTTGTATAATCGCCTTTTTAAAATAATTTTATAGAAAGTAATTAAAATCATGTTATGAAGAAAATAGAAAGAAAATTTTTAATTCTGCTGCGTGTAATTATCATATTTACGCAGACCAAGTACACTAAACTTTTGTTCACTTTCAACGGCAATTTCTTTTGACCACAAGATATATATTTTCTACTCGGTATTTGTTAATTTCAATTTTTTTTTTGTAAAGAATATAAATCATCTCTTATAACTCGATACATAAATACTCGTTAATATCAATTAAAAGTATAAAAATTCAACAAATATTAACAGCTAGAAATGAATAGTTTGCATTTTTAATAATAAACAACAAATAAAAATACTTATCTAATAGCTCCATTATCAAGTATTATTATATTATTTGCAACATTGAGACCCCTAATAGTAAAATTATTTAATATAAAAATGATGATTCAGTTACTGCTTAATTTACCCATAGTGATACCTGATATCTTCAAACACAACAAGTCTGAAAATATTTATCTTTTATGTAAATAAATAACTAATAAATTAGGTATATAAATCGCGTGCCAAAAGGTGTAAGGGCGCATAAATTTTTTTTTTATCGCCAATTGACCAGTAAACAATTTTTACTCATGAGAATGAAATATCGATTTTTTAAAACTAAAAGAGCTTATGTCGTCAAATACGCGCTTTTTAGCTTTAAGAATTTGAAAATTTTGTGACCTAAAGCTAGAAAGGCCTAATATAAATTGTTTTTCTAAGGAATTTTTTAAAAACCTCAGTCTAAACCTAAAAATGAAAAAAAATGCTGCAGTCAAAAAGGTGTAGTTTAAGTAATCCGTTCTCTTGATATTCAAACTAAAAACATTTCTTAAAAAATCACAAAATACGCGTGATGACATTAATATTTTTGATTTTAAAAAATCAAAAAATAATTTGTTTTTCAAACTTATTCTGATTTATGGTGTATCCACAATCCAAAACTAGAATTAAAGAAAAAATCAGTAAAATTCAATTTTTTATTTTTTTAGCATGGATTCTTACTCTATAGGTAGATTCTTACTATAGTAACACGTGTTTGAGCACGATTTTGGAATAAGTATCCTGAGCTAGACACTTAGCTGCTAGTGTCTTTTTCTACATATGTGTCTTTTTGCACGATCGTGTATCAAGAAACCTATGTCAAGATTTGTGTATGTCTTGCTCATGGTATCCTACACAAGAATATTAAAGATATCTTGAACACGTGCACCCTTATTAAAAGAAACGACTTAAAACGATTAGAAAAAAAATTTTAAATACTTTTCAATGCTTTTGAATACTTTTGATTCACCCTTCTTATAGACATTTAATATTGCAAATCGTTTCTTTTAATCAGGGCAATGAAACAGCGTCTGATGGATTTCTTGCACCAGTAATTTACGGAAGGTACTTACGCATGGCTTGCTAAAGATCTGCTCAAGGCTCAATGTCAATTTTGAGCCTTGAGCAGATCTTAAGAAAACCTTGCACAACTATTTTCAACTATAGTTTTCCTCCAGAATTGAGTTATAATCTAGCACATATTTCTTGAGTAACACTTGCACTAGGCTTGAAATTTAAATCTGGTCAGAAGTATCTGCAGCAAGACACATACGTAGAAAAGACACTAGCACCTATCGATCTTGAGAGCAGACTTGCTCAAGAATTTAAAAACATTATTATATGGGCTACTAATCTGTAGCAGGGCGCCCTTATACATTTTGGCACACGAAATGTCAATTATAGAATGAGGTAAATATTTAAACGATATTGCTAAATCCAAGCAAGCTAGCAAGTAATAAACATACATTTTATTGTTTTCTTATAATTAATTGGTCTACAATTCAATGATTCAATATCGAAAATCTTAATATAAATGAATAAGTAATCTTGTGTTAATAAAAATATTAGAAAAAAAAAAAAAAAAAAAAATTAATAAGCAAAGTTTCTGACTGTTACTGTAAGCACATAAGCAAACAGATAATTTTGGAGTGAAATTCAAGAATAATAAGAAAACTAAAAATGCATCACCGTTAAAAGTAGATATTAGTAGTTTAAATAAGTTTTTTTTTAAACTACCTCCCTGATTAAACAAAACGATTTGTGACGATTAAAACTGTTTTAATCGTCACAAATCGTCATGAATCGTCAATTGATGATTAAAAACGATTAAATTTTTAATCGTTTTAAATCGTCGTGAATCGCCAATTGATTATTAAAGAAGATTAAAAACGATTAAATTTTTAATCGTTTTTAATCGTCGTGAATCGTCAACTGACGATTCGAGAGGATTAAAAACGATTAAGTTTTTAATCGTTTGAAGTCGTCGCGAACCGTCAATTGACGATTCGAGAGAATTTAAAACGATTGTTTTTAATCGTTTTAAATCGTCGTGAATCGTCAATTGACGATTCGACAGGATTAAAAAAGATTAAAAATTTAATCGTTTTTAATCTTCTTTAATAATTAATAGACGATTCAAGAAGATTAAAAACGATTAAATTTTTATATCGTTTTGAATCCTCACGAATCATCAATTGATAATTAAACAGGATCGAAAACGATCGAAAATTTCGAATCGTTTAATACCTAAGAATCGTAGACTGATGATTAAAGAGTTTTTATAATCCCTGATTTAAAAACATGATTTAGAATAATTTAAAACAATTTGAAATGATTTAAAACAATTTGAATTGACTAATATATAGATATACACTTATCATGGAGCAAATCATTTTTCTTAATCAGGGATGGTAATTGTTTTTAATATATTAACTTACTTACATAATTTTTAAGTCTTAAATAAATCTAGGTCCCAAATAACAACTATTATGCTTTTATCATTTTTTTAATATCGGTCATTATTTTTTTTTTGTTATAATAAAAATTCAAAAAATTAATATTTAAATTTTTTGAAAATCATTTTTATTTTTTTTTTGAAAAAATACAGATAGTTTAATAAGTTAAAACATTATAATACCATTTTGTTCATATATTTATCGAAAATATAACAAAGACATAAAGTTTCAATTTGTATTTAGAATATAATAAATAAATAAATATTTAAAGTAATTTTGATCGTAAGATTAGATCACCAGTACTGAGCCCCTAACCAGTAGCCAACCGGTTATATACTCCAACATTAGCTCAAAATATATATAAATATAATTTAACATGAAGTGGCTGTGGCTACTGGTTTCGGGCTCAGTAGTGGCACTCCTACCCTTTGTAGGGTTTACATTCTATCTTCGTCAATTTGTAATTCAGGCTCACTCTTATCTGACTCACTCTCGACATTATGATTATAATGACGATCAATTTGTTTGTATTTTTTAATACTTTTGTTTAATTCTTCTTCTTCGACATCATCACCGTCTGTTTGATAATTATTATCATTATTATCATCGTTATGATTATTATCATCATCATCATCATTATCATCATCATCATTGTCGACATTTATTGAGTCATCAGCAACATGTTCGATTTCGTTAAGAATTTTTTCTTTTCTTTGGCGGTTATCTTTCAAATTTTTTGGTTTAGGTTTACTCGGCGGCCTCTTCAAGTTACTGATAAAATTTGTGAGATAAGTTGATAATTTGCCTAAAAGTATATCTCTTCTCGGGTTTTTGTAATTTTTTGTGTAAACAGAGTTATCAAGATAATATTTATATACACCTGAAAAAAAAATTCATAATTCAAACTATTACATTTTCGATATTTTCAAAAAAAGACAAAAAAAAAATATGGCAAAATATTCCCAGGGAATAATATTTTAATGAAATTCTATACTAAAAATAACGGGCAAAATTTTATAAAATAAAATTATTTAGAATATCGAAAAATTTTTTTTTTCTAGTTTTTTTGAATATTTTAAAAACTGTCCATTCGATCAATTCCAAAATCTAATCAGCTCAAGAATTCGATGAAAGCATTCGATTACTGCCAATAACGTTTCACTCGGTAATCCGTTCAAGAGATATCATCGACGGAAAAATGAAAAAAATCTTTTTTTTTTTTGTTTTTTGTGAATATTTCGGAAACTATCGAATCGATCAATTCCAAAATCTACTCAGCGCTAGAACGCGATAAAAGTATTCGATTGCTGCCAAGAACGTCTCAATCAGATAATCTGTTCGAGAGATATCGTCGACGGAATAATAAATATAAAATCTATATCTGCTTTTTTCATTGAATAACATCATAATTACTGAACAACATTACTCAAAACTAATGTGTTCTTCTTTATGTAAGTCATTAGAAGTGACTGCTTAAAAATCGTCATGTTTGCTCGTATCACGATATACTCACACGATATAGATACAACGTATCACGTAGATACTTATTTTTAAGCTAATTATTGAACATAATTGTAAGTATTTAACATAAAACATAACCCTTTTGAGCTTGAAAAGCTCATAAAAAAGGGAAACAAAGATATTTTCGAGCTCGATTAGCTCAAAAATGTGTTAATACTGTTTTCGAGCTCTCAGAGGGAAGTTTTGGGGCTGTCCCGCAGGGCCAACCGATGCCCAGATTTTTTTTTTTTTAATTTTTAGCATTTTATTTTTATTATTTAAAACTGTAGATGAAAATATTGTTGGAATGAAAAAGGTACCAGTATAAACAAAATTTTCATTTACATCAAGTAATAAATCGAAAATATTTTATTATTTATAGACGGGCTGTGTGCCTTATGATCAAAATTATTTTTTCAACTGATTCACTCACGTTAAATCGCCTTTACACTTCTTTGATTATACTAAAATGGGTTAAATTGTATACTGGTCTAAAGATCATTTGTTAAGGAATAATATCGACCCGATCTTAAATCGATTCATTATTCCATTGATTTAAAATGAATAATTTTAGTCCAAAAAACCTGCGCTGTCAGTTGTTACGTATAAATCTTCGGAAACAAAATAACTTTTTAAAAATGTTATAAATTGGCCTATTTTTTTTTTATTATCTTAATATCTTTTTTCACAAGAACCCTTTTGATAATCTCTATCTAAATCCTTTTTGTTTAATTGAAATTAATAAAAAAACTTAAAACCGGCAATTTATGAAAAATTTTGCTGCCATCTATTATTTTTTTTACTATTATTTTTTCTTTTTTTCTCGTCCATCAACTACTGGCAGCAGCTTTAGTGTGATAGTAGAATAAAACTATCAAAAGTAACACCTATACAAAAAGTTGAATTATTTACAAAAAAATTTTTAACAATAAAAATTAAACTGAAAGAAAGAACTCAAAAACTGAGACTAAAAATGCGAAAAAAAATTAATAGGTTGAATAATGATTGATGTAAAAAAATATTTCTAATAATGATATAATCAAAGAAATTATTAAAAACAAAAACATTAATAATTATCATGGGCGATTGAGTTGTGCACTTTTGGATTTTCCTACATTACTTTGATTTTCGTTAACGATTAAGCTAAATAAAATCATTGTATTCAGATGGAAAGCAATGTAAGTGATTTAAATGAAGAGATAAATGAGTTTTGCATACACAGAAGCGTTAATATGAAATAATAATATATGAAATAAGCGGAAAATATTCAAGAAAAATTAAGAAAACGGTAATATTTCAAATTTTTTGTTGATAATATCTAAACTAACGTACGCATCGCAATTAATTATGTGACCATTCGGAACCAGAAATTACAATATTATTTTACGATTAAAGACGATTCATGACGATTTAAAATTTTTAATCGTCATGAATCGTTTTTAATCTTCATTCGGAACCAGAAATTACAATATTATTTTACGATTAAAGACGATTCATGACGATTAAAAATTTCAAATCGTCATGAATCGTAAAATAATATTGTAATTTCTGTTTCCGATTGAAGATTAAAAACGATTCATGACGATTAAAAATTTTAATCGTCATGAATCGTTTTTAATCGTAAAATAATAAATCGTCTTTTGACGATTTAGGACGATTAAATCTGAAAATCCATGACGATTATGACGATTAAAGACGATTAATGATGATTTAATTTTTAATCGTTTTTAATCGTCACAAATCGTTTTGTTTAATCAGGGCTTTTAATACCACACTATAATTGATAAATTATTTATTAACGGAGTAAGTCATATAATAAAACATCAATTAATATATCTGCATGTGGTAAAAATTGAAATAATTAGATCGAATCATTTATTTTTATTCATTAATACTACATTGATAAATAATCTTCAAACATTAATAAGTAAATTAAATATTTTTTTTTCAAAGCTATTTTCGTATAATATAAAAACAATAGTGTTAAAATGAATTTAACAAAAAATATCACTTGTAATTTATTTACACTTTTTATTTACATTCTTAAATCATAATTTTTATTTACTAATTAATAAGTTCCCTGATTTAAAAAAATGATTTGAAATGATTCAAAACAATTTGAATCGACTAATATATAGATATACACTTAACATGAAGCAAATCATATTTCTTAATCAGGGTTATTATTTTAATTAAAATTTCGATTAACTAAATTCATTCGGCCAATTTTAAATTTAAATTTAAATTTCAATCATTAATTATTCATTCAAAAACTTATTTGATGCAGATAACACTTTTTACACATTTCAATCATAATTTTAAACTATGAATCAATTACGTGTTGATATTCATAAAAAAATTATAAAACTTAAATCATTCAGTTAAGTTAAAAAGTTAAAATTTTCTCATAATATCGTTATAAAAATTCATAAAAAACAGTTTAAAAAATAATTTTACGGCCACTGCTTCAGAAATAGCAACAATACAAAATACAATATCCTTCAATGTTTTTTTATCCCTGACTATCAATCCAATTTTTTGATGACGCAATTAAGTTAATAATTTTATTGAGTATCTCAGCTTTTTTTTACACATCTAACAATTTTTTATTTTTAATTAATAACTTGTTAGCTTTTATCGAAATTTTTATGAACTTAGTTTATTTAGTTAACCTAAAATTTAAAAAATTTTTTATATACAAATATTTATAGTGAACAAAAACAATTTACTCAATTATTTGACGACCACTGCCTAATATTCCTATGTGCCTTTTCAATAAGTAACTTAAAAATATCAACAATATAATATTCTTCACTTTTTTTTTTCGTCATCAATACAATTTTGATCGGATCATTTATTTTTATTCTTTACGATAACGTTAGTTACACATTGATGAATAATCATCAAATAATAAGTAAATTAACTATTTTTTTTCAAGGTTAATGTCATATTGAATTTAATCAAAAATTATTTGATAACCATTGATTAATGAATCCGTTATTTTTCTGTAATAGTTATATTTAAATGAGAAATAACAACTATAAAATATTGTTTATTAAAATTTTTTTCTATCACTGACACTTAACACAATTTTTTCATATCTCCTGCAATTTCTTGGATCAAGATTTTTTTTTTAACTTCTTGCTATGAACATTGAAAACGTAAAAGATTAATGTACCTACCCTGTTTAAAAAATCTCATAGAATCCAATAGATTCTTATAAATTCCCATAGAGATTTTATAAGAATGGATGAGTTCTATGAGAAGTGATATAGTTAAGTATAGGGCTTCATACATACATACAGCTATAAGAATCAATTAAATTTTTTAAGCAGGGTGATCTAGATTTCTGAAATTTTTCGCTTAAGTCCTAGTACGTCAGCCAGAAATTACAGCCATCCCGATTACCTCTAAGTTACCTTGAAGCAGTCAAATTACAAAATTTTTTTTCATTTTCCTTGCTCGAAAATCGTTTTGATTCTCAGGTACATAAATATTAACAGAAGTTATTATTGGTTTCAGTCCAATTTTTGAAAATCAAATTTCCAACGGATCTCGACGTTTTGAGAATTCTCTGAATGTACTGTACGGATTGTGCTGAATTTTTCACAAATTTTGGAATTAATAATTTCAAAAGTTACAGAATTTCTATGAACACGTGCATACACCCGGACATCATCTTCAAATTAGTCAGAACAGCTTCCTAGAACCTCAAGACGTCGAGATCTGTTAGAAATTCAATTTTCGAAAATCGGACCGAAGTTTATAGCTTCTCTTTTTTTTTGAATCTCATAAGTTTATGCATCAAATATTTTAAAAATTATACTAGCACTTCAAGTTTATTGATTCTCTCGATTGTTTTTGAATATATTGTAATCAGTTCATTACTTTAAATAATATTATCAACAAATATATGGAAAAATCACTGTTATCTACATTGTTTAAGACTTCTCATTACGTGAATTTTTGCAATAAAAAATGCGACATCCCCTTTTTCAAGTTCGAAGTTCTCGAAAATGTGTTAACAAGAATATTTTCAAAATCAAGAAGCTTGTAAATAGCAGAAAGTTTTGAGACTGGCCCGCAGAATCAGGCAGTTTTCAGATCTTTTATTTAAATTTAATTTAAGAATAGCAATAATATAATATTCTTAACTTTCTTCTTTAATCACTGACAATCAATACAATTTTTTGATGTTACTTGTTAGTTAATTAAGCATTAAACTGATAATCCTGGGCTTTACAGATTTACTTCACAATTTTTCACTGTAATCGTAAAAGATAAACAGTAAAAATTAAAAAATGACCATTCGCTGATTCTGATAAAAATGTCTATGACCAAAATCCATTTGAATAACTTAAAATTTTAAGTTTCTCGTTTTATTTTTATAAATATTCATGGTGAAAAAGACATTCTTAAAACTTGTTTGACAGACACTGCTTTATACTTCTGTTTATTATTTTTTAATTAATTCAAAAATAGCAACAATACAATATTTTTTAATTGTTTTATCATCACTGAAGATCAATTTAATTTTTTGATGACGTTTTATAATTAAATTAATCAGTTTATGGAGGGTCTCAGCTTTTATACATTTAAATCAAAATTTTTGATTAGTTGTAACTTATTGATTTTTATTACAATTTCTATAAATAAAATGCATTTAGTTAATCTAAAATTCTGGAAGTTCCTCACAACATTTTCATAAATCGATATGGTAAAAAATAATTCAAAAACTTATTCAACAGCCACTCCTTGATGAATAAGTGTGAATGTAGCAGACATCAAATTTAAAATTATTGATAAATAGAGTAAATTAATAAAATACAATTTTTAAAAAATGCACATTTAAAAAATTTTGAAATTAATAAGTGGATTTTTTATAAATATTAGTTTTTAAATTATTTACTCTACTTATTTATAATTGTGAATTTGTCTGATGTCTGCTACATTCACAATCATCCTTGATACCTATTTTATTTTTCTATAATAATAAAATTTAAAAAAAAAACAACAGTATAATGTTGTTTAGATTTATTTTTTTTTATTATTGACAATCAAGATAGATTTTTTATAACACTTGCAATTAAATTGATTATTAATAAGTTTTAGTTCTTTCAAATTTTAATCATAATTTTTTTTTGTTAATTAAAAACTTGTTAATTTTTATAAACAAAATTCTTTTGGCTAACCTAAAATTTTACAATGACAACACAATTTTTCAATGACACTTATGATCACATTAATCATTTCATTAAGGATTCTAGCTTCTTACACATTAAAATCACAATTTTTAACTACAAATTCATTACATATTGATTTTTACGAAAATTTATCTGAATAAAATCGACTTAAATAACATACAATTTTAAAAGTTTCTCATAATATTTTTAGAAATATTTATAGTAAAAAAAAACAGTTATAAATATCATTTGACGGCCACTGTTTAATGCCTACTTTTTAAAAATATTTAATTGATATTATAAGATGAATTACAACAATATAATATTCTTTACTTTTCTTTTTTATCACTTTCAGTCAACAGAATTTTTTAATAACACTTGCAAATAAAGTTCTCCCAGAGAGTAAATCGCCGTCGGGAATTATCGGAAATTTTCGGTTTGTAGTGTTAATGTGTAGTAACGGCGTGACATTAGACTTGTTTTTCCATAGTGGGGGTAAAAACCGACGTCGACTTACTCTCTGGGAGGACTTTAGATATTTATTTTTTAAGGTTCTGGGCTTTTGCAAATTCAAATGACAATATTAAATATTAATTAATATTCTAGTTAATTTCATTAAAATTCACATAAAGATAATTCGTTTTGCTAGCTTAAAATTCTAAACTGATCATCAATACAATTTTTTCATGACATTTGCAATTAGATTAAGCATCTAATTGAGAATCTTATTTTTCACACATTTAGATCAAAATTTTTAATTATAAATTAGTAGTTCGTGTATAGTAGTAGCTCGTGAATAATTATCAAAATTTCCATAAACTTGTTTCACTGAGTTAACCTAAAAATAAAAAATTTATCATATTTCTAAAAATATTTGTTGTAAAAAACAAAAAAAAAAGAAAGAAAAGAGTAATAATAGTAAAAAAAAATTTTAAGTGGGTGTCTTAAAATTTTTTTTTATTATTAAAAATTCATAAAGAATTAAAAAATCATATCATGCATATACTTAAGCAATTATTTTATCGTCAAAATGAAAGAATCAACCAAATTAAAAATTAACCTTTACGATTGAAATTATTTATTATACACTTAAATTATACCCCATTTTACTTTTTGTCATTAGTTAATAAAACACACAGCTTTATGTTCAATAAATAGACTAGTTAATCTGATATAGAAATGGCTTGCATAAATATTTAACATATTAAATCAATTATTTCTACATTAAAATCGAATAAGTGGAAAGCAACCTTAATTTTCAGTTATTACTTGTTAGAAAACATAATTTAACAGAATGAATTATCAAAAAAAAAAAAAATAAATAAATAAATATTGTTTCTTTTTCTACCTTCAAAAGAGGATTTTTAAATGGCCCGCTTTTTATTTCAATAGCAATAATTATTAATGATAACAGGTGGAGGCACCTGATAACCGTTTCATCCGCAACTTACCAGTAACTTGCAAGTGAAACTTGACGCCAACATTCCTGCAAGTTTTTAGTGAGTTTCGGAGAAACTGTTGTTTTCGTTTTCAATTATATCTCTATAGTCAACCCGGATAGCCACACTCTAAATATAATTGCTTAGCAAGTTCTACAGTTAAGAATCTACGGCTAACTTAACAACTAGTTTCTGGTAAGCCTCGGCTGGATAATACTTGCGTGCAAATTGATGCAAATCTACTGTCGTCATCTGATTACAATTTGACAGAAAAACTAGCTGGCAATTTGAGGTGAAACTTTTAACCAACTTAACGTCATTTTCTGACAGTAACACTTGTAGTCAAATTGAATTTAAGTTTACAAACAATTTACTATAAACTTAAAGGTAAATGTTTGCTCTCCAACACTTTCCTCTAAGGTAGCTTCAGAATACGGCAGTAGCTTGTAGTTAATTTACGTCTAAGGCTGGGCCACACCTAACGAAATCTAGAATTTAAGAATTCTAATTATTTATTAAATAATTATCATAACAGCAATTTTCTTAGCTGCCGACTAAAAGTAGAAGACGAACTTCCTCGGAAAATTTTTATCTTTCGAGTCCCATAAATATTCAAAAACTACTTAGAATTCTTAAATTCAGGACTTCGTTAGGTGCGGCCTAGCCTTAAGGTGGCTATCAGGGTGTTGTCCTCAATGGCTTCAGGTGCTTCCACCTGTTAATTTATTAGAGAACTTGAAATCCATCAATAGACGCGCGTTTAACTCCCATTTGAAATTTACATGTTAAGATTTTACAACATTTATATTGTATTTATATCGAATTTATTCATAGTATCTTACTAATAATTAGTCGATAATCTAAATAACAAATCCTTGTAACACATACTTATTAAATTATATGTTGAGATTATAAAAAAATCGTAATGAATAAATCATTATATTGTATTCAGAGAAATATAAAATATAAGCAATAAGTAAAGCCCCCACACGGAAAAAGATATATCCGGAAATATCTGCCGGTAAAATAACATACACACGACAATACTAAGAATATAAGCCAATTATATATTATTTTGCCGGGATATATATTTTTTCGTGTGCGTCGTAGAAAGTAAAGAACGTAGACTTGTGGCTTATATCTCGTACTTGTATTAATAGAAGCTATAAATGTATAAGTATATGTGTGAGCCCGAACATAGTGGGGAGAAGTTATGGATAGTGCAGAGTCAGTGATCTTTCTGTCGTCTAATGTACAGCTTGGAGCATTAATGCCTGGAAACGTTATTTCTCACTCGTAGTCAATCTATTGAAATGTATGATTAGCGCTTGAAAAATGATGTTGGTTACACTGGAGCGCAAGTAAAACGTGAACTTGGCATATTTATGATATTGTTGATTAGGATGACTAGTAGTAGAAGAATTTGACAGTTTTAAGTAAACAAATAAATATAAACATTAGAAGAGGTTATCTGTAATGTTGATTAATTTGCATCAATAAAATTGCTGGAGGTAATTCATTAAATTTATTTAAGTATTAAAATTAATTATAATTTTATAAATTATTAATTTATTTAAATTAAACTAGATTGAATCAGGAAAATATAAAACTGTAGCATTGGCATATTCGCTCCAATCATTCGTTGAATTAATGGATCAGAGGATAGTGTCGTGGGACATTTTGGGGTGACCGCTTACCAACAAAGTCGCAAGTTGTGTAAACAATCAATCAGTATCTCAGAGTACTAGTGTAATTGGATCATCTCTTAGTATTCTAAAGAATATTTTTTACAATTCATTTGGCAAGTGCAGTTTAGTTGAAAAAGAAGTTACATTTTCAAATCTTGTGATACATTTCCAAAGTATGTCACCGCAGATTCAATATATCACGATAGCTTTAATAAATGCATAATTTTTAAAAGCTGATTTAATAAAAATATGTGCGGTAGCAGCAACACTGCTGTTTAAACAAGCAACATACAGTCAACTGGACAAGTTGGCACTGAAATGGTACATCAGCTGTACGAATGCTGGTACTGAGTTTACTCGAGCAACGCATGATGACAAAAATGGACCCGCAGGACCAGGACGCTCATGATAAAATAAAAAAATTGCGTCGTATTGCCTTTGATACCGAGGGTAATGCCAGTGGCAGTGATGTTGCTGCACGTAAACACGTTTTATTTGCCAAAGATTATGAAAAATTAGTTTTCAAGTATGACATTTACCCGGCGTTAGATTTTACCGGGACAACACCTGGTATGCTGACGCTTGATTGCATGATTTATTTCGCTAGAAATTATGCTGAGTCGTACAATAAAGTTGTTATGGAACATTCTTGTCGTGCTGATGAACATGAGTGTTGATTTGGTAGGACAAGTGCTGAACTTGTTAAATTATTATACGAGGTAATTTATTACCATTATTTATTTATTTGGTCATTACTAATTAATTATAAATTAATACGACAACGAATTATTTTTTTAGATATTGAGAATTGGAGAACCGCCAAGTAAAAATGAATAATTATATCATACAATATTTTTTACTTATGATCATCCGTTCAAAGAATTCTACTGCGTGCGAGGGTGCTGCTGAATAAAACCTGAAAAGAAATGGGGGGTGCAACTGAAGATTTTATTAAAGTATTTTCTGTAATGCGCGAATAAATAACACGCGCATTCCAGTGTAAGCCGACAAGTCTTGATAAATTTAGAAACAAATTGCAGCATTTGACGTACTTGACCATCATCAATTTATGGCAACAGGAGAGAACTCACAGGGAAGAGTAGGAAGTCATACTAAGCCAACTGTTGAACTGCGCGAGCAAATAACACCGGAAATTCTTGAGCTCATCCAACCACCGCTTGGGTTTTCTTGTTGAAGGCACGAGATTTACTAAGTACAGTGCCAGAGGTTAGGTAATTATCATGATAATTAATAATTAGTTATAAGATATCATGAATGATTTTATAAAATTTTTTATAAAATTTGTGTAGAGGATTAAAGATACATTTTGGTAAGTCCATTTTTCACCAAATCATAAAGCATTTCATTACGGATATTGTAATAAAAAGTCAGTGCCGACTATTTAAGACCTGCCAATGAAACTAGCTGTCATTGATATCCGTGGATTCCTTATTGGTAGAGACTGTTCACATATGAAAGACAACTCATCAGCTGGCATTTTCACTGGCTTTAGATTCTGTTGAGATATCGAATTTGGATTTTTTTGATTATATAATTTTGTTTAATTATATGATTATTATTGGTTTTTTTAAGACAAATGTAATTTTTAGAATAATAACCGTTTAAATTACATTTTATCGTGTTGTACCTTTTTTTTTCTTAACCATCCATCTACGATATTAATTTGATTCAATTATTATTATCTATGTTATTAAGAGAATAAGGAAAATTTTGTTCCTGCCATATCTACATGATAGAATCAGTTAATGTTATTAAATTTGGTATTAATAGAAAGGTCTTGACTTGAATTTGTGCCTTCGCATGGTTTGAACTCTTATTTAATTGCCAAGTTTCAAGATAAATAAATGTATCTAAATTATTCGAATCACATTTGAATTACGCGGGAAAAAAATACGATCGTATTGTTTTTTTTTAAATAAATAAATATTTTAATTATTCTGTCACTGAATATATATGACTATTATATATGTAATTAACAGCAAATAAAAAAAATTTAGTCTATGCCGTGTCTTTTATGATAATAATAATTCAAAAAATTTAATTTGGCGTCAGTGTAAAAAAATATATTAGACGATTAATAAAAAACAAAATTTGACCGTGTGTAGATTAATTTTTCAAGAACCCCATGATTATACAATCATCGAAATCAATAAGTTTCTGAGTTAATGATGAAATTGGTCTCATTAAATTTTAATTATAATAGAAATAAGCAAAAGATTCTAGAGTTGATTTTGCAGTAGAGATTTTAACAAGCAGTTAAATTCAAATTATACTTTATAAATTTGGCAACAATATTTGGTTAGTCACGTAGTGACTGTAGGTTGCTCGTCATTATTATCAATATTATTATTTAAATAATTATATATCACTATCCAATGTCTGTTTTAATATAGAATCCAGTAACCATCTCGAGCTGTTACTTGCTGTAGACGTCTCGACATCGACCGTATTGTATTTAATAGATCTGGAATTTTATTCCCAGCAATGTTCCATACCTCTTGAGCATATGCATCAAGTTGTTGTTTTGTTCTAAGCCGGTCTCGTGGTTGCCAATTCATAGTCATCATTCCTATAAGAAATAAATATTTCAAAAAATTAATTAAAAAAAAATATACTCTCTACATGCACACCCACACACACAGGCGTGCAACCATTATTTCGCAAGTAGGAACCCTATCCAAAAATCCCCATAGAATCCACTCAACTGCGACAAAAACCGCATAGAAACCAATACAGTCTATAAGATTCTATGCGGTTTTTGTCGCAGTTGAGTGGATTCCATGGGAATTTTTGGATAGGGAAGAATAGCTTCCTAAGACCTCGTAGCGTAGACATTATTTTAAAAGTCAATTTAAAAAAAATAGGATAATAAACAATAACAAATAACTTTTTTATTTAATAGACAGTAGAAAGAAAATTTTACCCCATACGTTCTCAATAGGATTAAGATCAGGAGATTTTGGAGGATGGGGATCCAGAATGAAGTCTGGATGAGCAATAAACTAATCCCGAGCATCACGACATGTGTGGATAGGACTGTTGTCTTGAAGAAAATAAATGAAATGATACCCGGGAAAAAATCACCATGTATGATCATGCAGAATCCATGCCTGACCGTACATGATTCATGCATAATTCATGCTTGCTCCTGCATGACTCATTCATGGCCAGACATGACTCATTCGTGATCAAGCATGATCATGCATGGCTCATTCTAAATCAGACTTGCTCATTACTTACGTTAGGAATAATTGTATTCAGAGATATGATCTATCAGGACAGGTCATGATTGAGCATGCTCTGTTATGCATGACCATTAGGGTGCTCCGTTTGAAACGAACATTTTTTTTTTCGCTCCCCATCGAAAATCTTGTTCTATATGTTAAAATAAAAATTCAGTCCAATTTTGAGCTCTGAATATTAATATTAACCACTGGAACAACGTCGTTGAAGTTTTCCCATGCTAAAAGCACGTAAATTTAGTTTTTTTTCTTTTCAATTAATAAAACTCAGCCCCACTTTTATGTATCGTATGGGTCCAAAGTTTTTCTTAAAGAGAATTGTATGCTCTTCAAAAAAGCCAGTATCTGCTTAGCTCTGAGTTCAACTCTAACTCTCCTGTGAGTCTTTAATGTCAAATTTCGTATCAAATCGATGGTTTTTTGCTGTTAACTCATGAACGGTTGAGTCTAGAGAAAAAACGTAAATGACTTTTTTGTAGAAAATTTAATTTTCTATAAAAAAGGTTTAATGACTTGTATCTCTAAAACTAATATTTTAAAAAATATATGAAGTTAAAGTTATTAAAATTTTTAATTTTAGCAAAATTTCGAGATTAATTATTTTATAATTAAATAATATTTATATAATTAATCTCGAAATTTTGCTAAAATTAAAAATTTTAATAACTTTAACTTCATATATTTTTTAAAATATTAGTTTTAGAGATACAAGTCATTAAACCTTTTTTATAGAAAATTAAATTTTCTACAAAAAAGTCATTTACGTTTTTTCTCTAGACTCAACCGTTCATGAGTTAACAGCAAAAAACCATCGATTTGATACGAAATTTGACATTAAAGACTCACAGGAGAGTTAGAGTTGAACTCAGAGCTAAGCAGATACTGGCTTTTTTGAAGAGCATACAATTCTCTTTAAGAAAAACTTTGGACCCATACGATACATAAAAGTGGGGCTGAGTTTTATTAATTGAAAAGAAAAAAAACTAAATTTACGTGCTTTTAGCATGGGAAAACTTCAACGACGTTGTTCCAGTGGTTAATATTAATATTCAGAGCTCAAAATTGGACTGAATTTTTATTTTAACATATAGAACAAGATTTTCGATGGGGAGCGAAAAAAAAAATGTTCGTTTCAAACGGAGCACCCTAATGACCATACATGGTTCATATTTGATCATATATAACTCATTCGTGATCAAGCATGATCATGCATGACTCATTCAAGATTAGGCTTGCTCATGGCTTACGTTAAAAATAATCGTATCCAGAGATAAAATCTTTCGAGAAAGGTCATGGTTGAGCATGCTCTGTTATCCATGATCATGCATGGCGCAGGCATGATCGTACAAGGCTATGCATGGTCAACCTTAATCTTTCACGGTTATATGCAAATAGTGAAAAATATTCGAGAATATTCAGGCTTGATCATAAACGACTAAGCGTACTCGTTCATATTCATAGATGAAAGTTAGTCGTTAATAGAAACTGTTAGATTAATTATAATTATTGTTTCCTTTTTATTTTATTATTTATTTAAATTATATTAATTGTCTGGGAAAAAATCAGCATGCATGATCAAGCATGATCATGCATGATTCAGGCAAGGGTAAGCACGTTTAAACATAGATTATGCATGAATCATGCACGGTCAAACATTACAAATAATTTAATCAAAATTTATGAATAAAATCTCCGATTGAACTGATTGAATTCGATTTAAATCCGGTCGAGCTTCAATCGGATTTGATTGAGGTTTTTAATTAAGGATAATCATATATTTTTTATGAAAAACTTCAAATAATTAAACATTTATTTATATTTTGACGATAGTAGTTAAAATTATCATTTTTTAAATCGATAATGAAAATATATTTAATTTATAATTTTTGGTTCAATTAATAACGAAAACCAATCTTTTTTTTTCCGAAAAATAATTTAACTGAATTTAATTAAAAATTGTTTTTTTGAATTAATTAAATAATTGAAATAATAAATTTTTGCCAAATTGATAATGACACTCAATATAATTGCTTTTTTTTTTTTTTTAATAATTAAGATAAATGTAATTGTTAAATTTGCTTGTAATTTATAACTACAATTCTTTTCATTCATTATTCAAAAAAGATTTAATAAACAAATCAAGATCGAGTTCAAATAATATTTTATTTTTTACAACCCTAAGGTTTCAAAAGATGTTAAAAATCGTCGTAAACTGAATAAGGTAGTTCAGCCTAGTGAACAGTGGACGTGCTTCCAAACATGTCGGTCGTGGGTTCGAGACCCGTCGCGGGTAAAATTTCAAAAGTATTTTTCAACCAGAAAACATTAACTACACAATAATACTCACAAAATAAGTTAATTTCAAATTGACTTATCATTATTTATATATTTTTTTTTAATAATTTGAGGGATTGTGCTTGCTCAGGCCTGATAATACCTGAATATTAGCCAGCCATGAGCATGCGTGATCATGCATGAAAAAGCACAATCATGCCTGAACAGCCATGATCATGCATGCTCATGGCTGGCCACTATTCAGGCATGATCATGCATGAGATTAACGCATGATCATGCATGATCAGGCTTGATGATTTTTTCCCGGGTACTCATCATCAGGATATAGTTCTCGAACCGCAGGTTCCATCATTCGTTTAAAAGCTCTACATACACTCTCCCGTTGAAATATGCTGAAAGAGTTTGTAGAGCTATCAGTCCTCGCCCAGACATACAGCCCCAGTGATTCGATGTTACTCTGCCGGACCACCGATCAGGAAGCACGTAATCTGGATTCAACCTTTCACCTTTAGGTCGCCACACTCGCAATCTATTTTCTGCAGACGTTGAGAAACTCTGAAAAATTTTAAATACACACTAAATAAATTTTAAAAAATAGGAAGCAATTCATTAATAATTTTAAACAAATAGAAATAATAAAGGATTAACTTTTTCGTCTGTAAAAATAACATTCTCCCACTGCTCTGGAGTCCAGTTACCAAAATCTAAGGCGTATTGCCTACGAGTTACTCGGTGAGCATCAGTCAACTCTGGATTTTTAGCTGGACGAGCGGACACATGACCATTGGTTTTAAAACGACGTGCAGTTGACCACTTCGACAAATTTAAATTGCATAATCGTAAAATTTCCTTTGAGGGTAAGAAAGGATTATGCATAGATGTTTCAATTAATAACAAATCTTCTTCGTTAGTTGTTGTTCGAGGACGGTGATTATTTTTTCGATGATCAACTAAGCCAGCTTGACCGTGTCCACGAAACTTTTTTTTCCATAAGTAAACTGTTTTTAAATTACAGCCAACGTATTCCGCGACTATTCGTGAATGGACATTTGCTTGTCGTAAGCCTACAATTCGTCCTCGTGTGACCAACGATTTATTCGCTAGGATATTTTGATCCAAATCCATTATATAAGCTTGATCAATGTATCCAATGATTTTTTGTTATAATTCAAAAACTTTTGTAATAACAATTTTCAAATTTTTTTATTTGGTGCATGCGCACAAAAAAAAAGCACTCAACTTAAATTTGAACATTCATTTGTAAAAAAAAAACAGGATAATAGCGGAAATTGTCACTTGTTTTTAATTATAAAAAAAAAAAAACATTAAGTTATAAAAGTTTTTAATAATTCCCGCAGTCTCATTACAATTATTTAAAGTAAATTTTCACCAAAAATGTATCCGCGGGAATATATCTGGTATAAAAATTTAAAAAGATATGAGTAATTTGATTCTAATTTATTTCAATAAATTAAAAATTATTAAATTAATGAAATAAAAATAATTACATTGTATGTCCACGAAATTTTCTCAAAAGTCAATACATATTGAAATTTTGTATATTGTTGTGAAGAAATTCAATTAATTTGTGAAACAATTATATATATATAATAAACTAATTATACATACGTCTGCTATTTTTATTGTAGAATACATATATTTTACTGTTAAAATAGCAGATATACATATGATAGATTTCATATTAATTGAATGAATTTATTAAATTGCAAAACAAAAAAATTAAAAATTTTTACATATATTGGCATTTGAGAAATTTATGAACACATTATTAAATTTTTCTTTTGTTTTTATAATTTTGAATCTAATTTTTTTTTTTTATACAAATAACTAAAATTATATCATTTCAATTTTTATAGGGACTTTTGCTGAACATGAACTCATTATTCGATTGAGATTGATGAAGTATGATTTTGATTTTAATTACGACACGTTGAGAGATTTCAATAAGAGTATGTGGAAGTAAGTACTTATACACGTTGTGACACTACTAATCTGCGGTTCCAATCCCTGATTAAGAAAAATGATTAAACCTATGCTAAGTGTATATCTATATATTAGTCGATTCAAATTTTTTTAAATTATTTCAAATTGTTTTAAATCATTTAAAATAATCTTCTTAATCAGGGAAGCACAAAAATATTATCGAGAAAAATAATTCTGAGCTATAAGTAAATATTACTTGATTCAAGTAAATATGTTATTATTATTATTATTTCAGTGGCAATAACAAATTTCCTTCAGTCAAGTAAATTATCACTCCTGCTTATAGAAATTTTCTTGAATTAAATAAATATGCATTTGATTAAACAAATATTTTTAGATTCAAAGTAATTTCTATGAAGTAAATAATTCACTTGAATTCGCGAATTATTTTCCTCAGTGTAATTGATATTAAAATAATTATTAACAATTGGATTTTTTTTATAGATTAGTTTCATCGGAGCAATTACTTGTTCGACGTAAAAAAACAACTAAGAAATGTTTCAAACGTTTCTTGAAACTGCTTAATGACTATGAGGTAAAAAAAAAAAATTTAATTCGAATTCAAATAATGAAAGAATAATTAGAAAAATTAACATCTTGTTTTATTTTTTTCAAAAAATGAAATATATGACTATCAAAGAAAGACTGGCGCAGGATTGACCTTTTTTCTATATGTTTAGATTCTATGAAGATCAATCTTTTCAAAAAATTAAAGATGCTGGAGATGCTATTGACGATGAAGATGAATAAAATTTAATTTTTTTTTTCATTTAATTTTAAGTTTTCCAATTAATATTTGTTGTTTTAATAATAATAATAATAGTCATATATCTTGAATTTTCCAAATCATTATCTGTCTCTTTACTTGTCACTTTATTACCTAAACAAATAACATAATTATAAATAGAAAATGATAAATAATTATAATAAGTAACTCAATAAAAATAATAACATTCCAAGCAAAGCATTGATACCACCAGTTCAATAATGAAAAATTTTTTCAACTGTTGCAACAAAATCCAAATTCGATATCTCAACAGAATCTAAAGCCAGTGAAAATGCCAGCTGATGAGTTGTCTTTCATATGTGAACAGTCTCTACCAATAAGGAATCCACGGATATCAATGACAGCTAGTTTCATTGGCAGGTCTTAAATAGTCGGCACTGACTTTTTATTACAATATCCGTAATGAAATGCTTTATGATTTGGTGAAAAATGGACTTACCAAAATGTATCTTTAATCCTCTACACAAATTTTATAAAAAATTTTATAAAATCATTCATGATATCTTATAACTAATTATTAATTATCATGATAATTACCTAACCTCTGGCACTGTACTTAGTAAATCTCGTGCCTTCAACAAGAAAACCCAAGCGGTGGTTGGATGAGCTCAAGAATTTCCGGTGTTATTTGCTCGCGCAGTTCAACAGTTGGCTTAGTATGACTTCCTACTCTTCCCTGTGAGTTCTCTCCTGTTGCCATAAATTGATGATGGTCAAGTACGTCAAATGCTGCAATTTGTTTCTAAATTTATCAAGACTTGTCGGCTTACACTGGAATGCGCGTGTTATTTATTCGCGCATTACAGAAAATACTTTAATAAAATCTTCAGTTGCACCCCCCATTTCTTTTCAGGTTTTATTCAGCAGCACCCTCGCACGCAGTAGAATTCTTTGAACGGATGATCATAAGTAAAAAATATTGTATGATATAATTATTCATTTTTACTTGGCGGTTCTCCAATTCTCAATATCTAAAAAAATAATTCGTTGTCGTATTAATTTATAATTAATTAGTAATGACCAAATAAATAAATAATGGTAATAAATTACCTCGTATAATAATTTAACAAGTTCAGCACTTGTCCTACCAAATCAACACTCATGTTCATCAGCACGACAAGAATGTTCCATAACAACTTTATTGTACGACTCAGCATAATTTCTAGCGAAATAAATCATGCAATCAAGCGTCAGCATACCAGGTGTTGTCCCGGTAAAATCTAACGCCGGGTAAATGTCATACTTGAAAACTAATTTTTCATAATCTTTGGCAAATAAAACGTGTTTACGTGCAGCAACATCACTGCCACTGGCATTACCCTCGGTATCAAAGGCAATACGACGCAATTTTTTTATTTTATCATGAGCGTCCTGGTCCTGCGGGTCCATTTTTGTCATCATGCGTTGCTCGAGTAAACTCAGTACCAGCATTCGTACAGCTGATGTACCATTTCAGTGCCAACTTGTCCAGTTGACTGTATGTTGCTTGTTTAAACAGCAGTGTTGCTGCTACCGCACATATTTTTATTAAATCAGCTTTTAAAAATTATGCATTTATTAAAGCTATCGTGATATATTGAATCTGCGGTGACATACTTTGGAAATGTATCACAAGATTTGAAAATGTAACTTCTTTTTCAACTAAACTGCACTTGCCAAATGAATTGTAAAAAATATTCTTTAGAATACTAAGAGATGATCCAATTACACTAGTACTCTGAGATACTGATTGATTGTTTACACAACTTGCGACTTTGTTGGTAAGCGGTCACCCCAAAATGTCCCACGACACTATCCTCTGATCCATTAATTCAACGAATGATTGGAGCGAATATGCCAATGCTACAGTTTTATATTTTCCTGATTCAATCTAGTTTAATTTAAATAAATTAATAATTTATAAAATTATAATTAATTTTAATATTTAAATAAATTTAATGAATTACCTCCAGCAATTTTATTGATGCAAATTAATCAACATTACAGATAACCTCTTCTAATGTTTATATTTATTTGTTTACTTAAAACTGTCAAATTCTTCTACTACTAGTCATCCTAATCAACAATATCATAAATATGCCAAGTTCACGTTTTACTTGCGCTCCAGTGTAACCAACATCATTTTTCAAGCGCTAATCATACATTTCAATAGATTGACTACGAGTGAGAAATAACGTTTCCAGGCATTAATGCTCCAAGCTGTAACATGAAACTTAACTTCTCTCCGAGAACTATTGATGAGCACAACTGTTGTTACCGTTTAAATCTTATCAATACTTTGTAATAAAACTCAGTCATCGAATAAAAGTTATTTCACCAATTATATTAATTCATACCCGTTATTTCATTGTTTCATTAAATAGTTATCATAACAATTATACTAATCGTGATAATCATCACCACCATTACCATCAAAAAATTAATTTATTGATTTCAAATTTCAAATTGGTCCCGCGTGACAACGAACTGCCCACTGTCCAGGAGGTGGCGTCAGCTTCGATTCTAGTAACCTCCCAGTACATATAACAAAGCTGGCAGCAAGCTAGCGACAACCTACTGAGAAGCAACTTGTCGCCAAGTTGGCCGCAAAAATTTGGCATTTCCAGAAGTTGACGGCAACTTGTCTATAATTTTCGGGTGCCATCAACTTGTCCTAAGAGTATATTATTTTTTGTCTTTTAAAGTATCAATTGAATTTTATTTTCGTAGAACGAGGAGGCAATTTATTTTGGGCACGAACGCTGTACCCTGATAGCCACACTTTAAATATAATTGCTCAGCAAGTTCTGCAGTGATACAGTTTCGGCTAACTTAACGATAAGTTTCTGGTAAGCCTTGGCTAGATAATACTTGCGTACAAGTTGATGCAAATCAACTGCCGTCATCTGAATGTAATTTGACAGAAAAACTTGCCGTCAATTTGAAGTAAAACTTTCAGTCAACTTAACGTCATTGTCTGACAATAACACTTGTAGTCAAATTGAATTTAATTACAGACAATTTACTGTCGACTTAAGGCTGGGCCGCACCTAAAAAATTCCTGAAATTAAGAATTCTAATTACTTTTTGAATATTTATGGGACTTGGATGATGAAAATCTTCCGAGGAAGATCGTCTTCGGCTTTTAGTCGGAAGCTAAGAAAATTGCTGTTATGATAATTATTTAATAAATAATTAGAATTCTTAAATTCAGGATTTCGTTAGGTGCGGCCCAGCCTTAAGGTGGCTATCAGGATAGTTGGATAGTCAAAGCGATCAAATGATCAAAACTCATGTATATAGTACTTCAAAGCTCTCATGCATATTAAACTTATTGTATTGCTGTCTTTGCATACAAATGAACTTTATTTACAAACATACTTAAATTAATTAATACTATAAATTTACTTCATAAACAATGGTAAAAAGATTTAGCTACGTCACAGTGTCTCAGAATAAAAATAGCGTTGTTTATTAAGTTATCACCAATGGCCAATTTCGAATACTTGTAATTTACAAAGAGGTAATTACTTACAATATTTGCTTAAATTTTTCACATACTGACTAATATTTTTATTTTTTTATATGAGGAAGTTAATTATTAATATTATTATTTTTTTATTAGCTTATATCGGAGGTTGATTATTGAACGTCAATTATAAAAAGATTAAATGTAAATTGTCATTATTCATGTTCCAAGAGAAAAGTTCCTTTTGAACTAAACGATGTTGCATTCCAGGATAACTATTTATAATGCTACAAGCAGCTATTAAATGATGAAATCTGAGTTGGCTCGGCTACATTATTTATTCAAAGAAATTTTCCATGATATTGGATAAGTATATTTTTTAAATTAAAAAAAAAAAATTTTATCATTAATTTAAATTTCTTTTTATTTTTATTGTAGATTACATCAAAATTTGTACCAGAAAAATAAATTACAAGGATACACAAAAATAATGTTAACTTAATTTAACTCGTATTCACTGTAGAAGATTAATCGCACTTTAGTCACATACGTAAGAATTAATTCTAATTTACTTTATTATAAGAACAAAATAACTAGTTAAATTTTTTATTTTGCAGGTATCGATGATTCCATAATATCGTAGAGTTTTTATCATCAGTACTTATCTATATAATAATTATTAATTCACACCAGTATTACAAAAGTGGTAATAAAATTGCAATTATTTATTATAATTAATTGATAAATTTTACACTCTTCAAAACATTGTTTCTAAGCTACATTAATTTTTCATTCAAAAATGAAAATATAATTATCTGAAACTCCTTACATATAGCACGAACGCTATCATTGCTTATTAAATCATTATAGCCTGCTATAGTATTTGATTTTGTATAATTAAGTTTTATAAAGATATTTAGAAAGGATAAGTGTAACAAATAGTTTATGATCAAAATCTGTCAAGTTAAATTATTGCGTTTCATTTTATTATCATAAAATTTTTTTACTAAGTTAAAATCTTATAAATAAATAAATTTACACCAAGGCATAAAATAGTAAAGTAATTCGTATATTAGGTAATTTAGTTTGTAGTATTGTCGGAATTCCTATTAGATCATTCAATTCCGTCCATTTATTCTGGATTGTCCGAGTATAAGTTACAAAATGTCCAATACCGTTGGGTAGATTCGATGATCGGAATTCAATCACTCCAGTCAGAAAATATTTTTTATCCTGAATATTTAGATTTATTGGAATTTCCTTTAAATTAGTATTTAATAATGCTTGCTCATCTTTTCTTGAAGAAAGCGTTTTTTCATAAAAATGATTCACATTCAAACATAGATAAGTATCGATATTCATTGTTCGCCCGGTTACGTTCTCTTTACATTTTTTACAATAAAATGTTTCTTTTTTAATATCATTCAAAATACTTTGTTCCAAGAAGTTAAATCCATTATTCCATATTAATTTTGCGTTAACATTAAATACTGATATTTTTCTTGTTGCAGAAGATTTACATTTAGTACAATATGTTTGTTCAGAGATAGATTCATAATGTATTAGCAAATTTTCAATCAGTGTACTGACATCGTCTACACAGTCAATAGTATAATCTTTTTCAGGGTACATTTTCCGTAAGATATGAAGTCTTTTACCGTAAAATTCCGCGGTGGCACCAGATTCAGCATAAAATTGTAAGATTTCTAAAAATTCAGATTTACTTTTTTGATCGTCAACAAAATTTCGAAAACTTTTAAAATTTAAATATGCAAAAGATAAAAGTTCAGTGATACTATCGAATGGGCAAGTATTTCGGAATGATAATTTTAATTTACCAATTTTACGAGAACCCATTATAGAGCCATTTTGAATCATTTTCCGTTTTTTAGTCTTCTTAAAGTTTTTATCTGCTGCATTTTGATGGAATATTTTGACTGCTGGAAATGGATTAACGTACTTTCCTCGTTTAGTTGGTTGACATGAGGTACTGTTTGAAATTTTTCTTCGTTTCACTGATATTTGGTTTTCATGAATTTTAAATTTAATTGGTTCCTCGTCTAGTACTATTGAGAAACTATTTTCTAGATTTTGTTTAACCGATATATTTAAGGATTTTAATGAGTCGGAAAACGAGTAAGGAGTGGAGCTGCATTTCGGTTCAAACAAATTTGAATCATTATTAGATAAAATATTTCTTTCTTTCCTTGTACACAAAGAAACGTCTAATGATGAGTCGAAAGAAATTTTAGCAGGTATGTCAGTAGATATTTTAGCAGGTGTATTGGAAGAAATTCTATCAAGAGTTGACGGTAATTCTGAATCAGATGTTAAACTTGAAACAATATTAATAGAAATAATTTGTTCTAATGACTCAAGTTTATTTGAGGTTTTAGTTTCACTTGCATCATTTTTTAACTTTTTTAATACTGCGTCTATTTCATCTATAGAAATTCCATTGTCAAAAATTCCATTGTCAGAAATTCCATTGTCAAAAATTCCATCGTCAGAAATTCCATTGTCAGAAAATTCATCTTCAGTAAAATTTGTTTCTACAGTATCGGCAGGTTTGTTTTTATTTCTCCAGTTTTCTTCACAGTTCAGTATACATTCATTGGATAGATTAATTTTTTTACGTCCATTAGATAGTTTTTGAATCATCTGCTGCTTTTTATAAGCAGCTTTTGCTTCAATTAGTCTTGTAGAAATTGTTTTAACATGTTGGATTAAAAACATATCTGCTCGAGTCGGTTGCCGATCGTCTAAAACATTATCCTTAATATATTTAAAATAATTTTCAGAGCGGGATGAAGTTGCAACATAATTTTTTGAGCCAAAATGTTTACGCATGACGTTTGTCCATGATGGAAACTGTTTAAACAATTTTATCAACTTTTCTAATATTCCAACTAATTGATAAGGATTAACATCATCAAAATTAATAGAACTGAATGATTATTATTGAGGGTATCTTTGACAAGTTTATCAATATAATCAGATAAATCAATATCAACAGATGAATTTGATAGGCCGAAATCATCATTTTTTATTTCTTCGTCATGGCAAAATAAATGTGTGTCACAAAAATTTTGTTTATCACAAGTATCACTGTTTTTAAGTTTTTTATAATCAATAGCCGTATCATCAAATTTAAAAGTTTCTAATTTTGTTAAAATCCATTGTATATCATTTTTACATCCGTGCTCGTTCTGGCTAATATTTAACAAAGCTTTCATCATTTTTTCAATATCTAGAAGATTTTCCATAGTACTCATTAGACCAATAGCTCTTAAATATAAATCCTTAATTACAGATTTAACAGACGAAAAACATTTGTGCGTTGACACACTGTGAATTAAATGGGCAATGTCAATTCTTACATATAGCTGTGTTAAAATTTTGCTATTTCCGATTAAAAATTTATAACAATTTGACAAATACTGCTTGTACGTCATATTGCAAACGGCTAAACATATACCATTTTGTAAAGCTTCCGACATATCGGTTACTATTTCTAGAGTTACTTTGGCTTTCGATGAAAACCACTCATAGAGCCAGAATGCCACAATTTTAGTGTCATGTCGTTCAGATAACATCTGGCAAACTGGAACGATTAAAGAGTCTATATAAGTCACCATTTGATATAAAAATATAGGGCCATTATGATAATTTTCAGCAGAAGGAATTTTCCGGACCACACTCCCTGTAGCGTCTATTGATATAATTGGCTTTAGTGCTAATAAATCATTATACAAATCAGTTTGCTGATGAGTCCAATACATAACAAAAAATTTATCGAATCCTATTTGCTTAATAATATTACTAAATTCAACGTTATTATGTTTTAGATGCTTCAATGAATCCCATATACTTCCCTGTATACCAAGACGTATTTTTTTACCTTCATAGCGAATTTGATTTAAAACAGGTGCATTAGGAATGATAGGAGGTGCCTGCTCACTATATTGTTGATACTTTTCAATGAGATTCCTTTTGAACAGCTCACCTTTTTTCAGTTGCAATTCTTTCGCAAACTCACGTCTCTGTTCACCGGTAATAGGTCGTTTTTTTGAGTGAGGAATGCCAATTGTATTCGCTGTATGTATTAACATAGATACATTTTCATCTTCATTAAAAGTAAAAATACATTCCCCAAGAATAGCAGCTTGACACGATTTATCAGTGCATGAACCTGAAATTTTCAGAATAAAGTTATCAATATCATTTTCTGTATTGAGGGGATAAACATATTGTTGCGAGAATTTGAATGCGCAAGGTAGTAATTGTGATATATATATCAATTCTTTAATAATAGTAGTCCAGCCATTTTTTAAAGTATAATACTTTTTATTATTACAATCGAATTTCTCGATTGGTTTAATTTTTAACCACTCTTCTTTTGTAAAATTAATGTTGAAGCCTATAAATTTTTCTTTACTTTCAGCGACGTCAATTGATTTTTCGTTTTCTGAAGAGATAATGCACTTATTTTCATCGGTATGAGAAAAATTCAAATTTCTCTCTTTTAAATACCGATTGAAAATGTCATTACGATTTTGTTTAAAATCAAAGAATAATGCAATAGGTGATTTTAAATACTTCCCAGATGGACGGTTCCATTTTTGACAAATTTCTTTCCAAACAGGATCACCTCTTGGTTTTATTTCACCACCATTGGAACAAATATCAAAATTTACCACTCGATTAATAACTTCCACAAATGGGATAGCAGCCCAAGACGTCATATTGTTAATTATTATAACTTATTCATAAATTATTAAAATAAATATACAAGTAATAAAATGCACGTTAAAAACTTTTATTTATTAAATGATGTTGTAAAATAACAATACAATTAGTATAGCAATTTCGATTGTCTTTTGTTTTTTACAATCTATCGTGGCGGGAATTTTCAGCAGTTTAAAAAATGACGTTTAAATAAAAAAAATAAATAAATATACGAAATAAACAATTGTTAGACAAGTACATGTTGATTCATCATAAATCACAATAAAAAATAAAAATTCCGGCTCTCATATTAATCGTCTACAGTGAATACAAGATAAATTAAGCTAACATTATTTATTTTTTGTACTTGTTATTAATTTTTCTGTTACAAAAGTTTATGTGATCTACAATAGAAATAAAACAGAAATTAATTTTATGAAAATATTTTTTATTTTTTTTTAATTTAAATAATACACTTTTCTAATATTATGGCAAATTTATTTAAATAATTTATGTAGCTGAGTCAACTCTCATTTCATCATTTTATAGCTGCTTGTAGCTTTATAAATAGTTATTCTAGAATGAAACATCGTTTATAGTTAAAAAAGAACTTGTTGTGGAACATGAATAGACATAATTTACATTTAATTCTTTTAAAATTGACGTTCGATAATCAACTTCCGATATAAGCTAAAAAAAAACACAAATAATTAATTAATAATTAATTTACTAATAAAAAAAATAGAAATATTGGTCAATATGAAAGAAAAATAAAAAAATATTTTAAATAATTACCACTTTGTAAAATATAAGTATTTGAATTTGGCCATTGTTTGTTCATGTAATTGTTGATAAAAGCATCCCATATAACAATTTTGTTCAAGGCTCGAGCGAACCTGGTCTCAAGTTCGATAAACTTTAGCGTCTTTTCCTACCTATGTGTCTTGCTACAGATACTAGGGGTCATATTTCAATAGCAAGTCTAGTACAAGCCTTACACAAGAAATTCGTGCCGGATTATGACTCAGTTCTAGATTGAGCTTAATTTCTGCCAGATGATTCTCAATTGACCGTGAACCTTGGACAGATCTCGAGCAAGCCATGCGTAAGTTACTGGTGCAAGAAATGCACCAGAAGCTTTTCAACTGCACCGTATCTAAGATATCTTCAATATTTTTGTATACAATGCCTTGAGCAAGTCATGTATAAGTCTGGGTGACGATTTCTGGCTACACGATCTTGTGCAAAACCTATACGTAGATAAAGACACTGGTGACCAGAGGTTTTACTCAAGGTACACTGGAACCAGAGTCTTGCTTAAGCATGTGTTACTTGGATCGTTAGCTTGCTTGGATCTAGAGATATCGTTAAAGTATTCATCTTATACCATAATTGACATATATATAGGGCATTCCACGCCAAATCGACCACTTTTGATCACGACCCCTTTAGATTTGGCTGAAAATTTTTTCTCTTTTTCTACCCGATCAAAAACGTTTCTCATAATTTTTTCAAATTTTTTCACCCAACCAAAAAAAATTTATGAATTTTTGAAAAAAATGGCTTTTTTATTTTAAATAGCTATAACTTTTTCAAAATTCCACTGATTGGGACGTTTTTTTTTTTCAAAATTTTTGTTTTTAAATTTACTTTTTGAAAAAAAATACAAAAACATTATTGCAACCTATCTTCATTGCTTTTTTGTAGATATTTGGAAAAAATCAAAAATTTTTCGATGTTTACCATTTTTGATTTTTGATTTTATTTTTTTATATAAAACTTTGACATTTTCTGCGAATCCTCAAATTTTTTCAGAGTGCTGTTTTTTCGATTTATATTTTTTTTTTCCAATTGAAAAAAAAAAAAATTTTATAACTAGCCTTATTTCCCATAACACCATGCTTAAAATTTTTGAGAATGCTCAGAGAACTTTTAAATTTGGAAAAAAAAATAAAAACGATAAATTTAAATGGTAATCATCGAAATAATTTGAATTTTGTTCGAAAAATCCAGTTAAAAAATAGAAGGACCTTCTGAATAATTTTTTGTATTTTTTTCTAAAAACTACATTAAAAAACGAAGAAAATGAAAAAAAAAATTTTTCGTTTGGTTCATTTTTGGACAAATGCTGGCAATTCAAAAAAATTCCTTCTATACTTATTGTTTTATGGTTAAAAGAATTTTTTTTTGAATTGTCAGCATTTGTCCAAAAATGGACCAAACGAAATTTTTTTTTTTCTTATATTCTTCGTTTCTTAATGTAGTTTTCAGAAAAAAATACAAAAAAATTATTCAGAAGGTCCTTTTATTTTTTAACTGGATTTTTCGAACAAAATTCAAATTATTTCGATGATTACCATTTAAATTTATCGTTTTTATTTTTTTTTTCCAAATTTAAAAGTTCTCTGAGCATTCTCAAAAATTTTAAGCATGGTGTTATGGGAAATAAGGCTAGTTATAAAATTTTTTTTTTTTCAATTGGAAAAAATCTAAAGAGGTCGTGGTCAAAAGTGGTCGATTTGGCATGGAATGCCCCATATATAACTAATTTATTATTGATTTATTTACATAAAAAATAAATATTTTCAAACTTCTTGTGTTTGAAGGTGATATCAGGTATCACTATGGGTAAATTAAGCAGTAACTGAATCATCATTTTTATATGAAACTAGAAATAATCTGCGCGCGCACGCGCGCGCCTACGTGCTACATTATGTGTCGCCACTTGAAAAATCGTATACTTATCGTTAAAAGTTTTCGTACATCTCGTATTAAATTTATTAAATATGTTCAATAAAATATGTGTATTGAAAATTCAATATTAACAAATTATATTTGTTGCGTAATGTCGAAATAATTAGTCAATAGCTATTAAAATAAAAATAATTATATTTAACAATATCGTATAAAAAAATAATAAATCTATTGTCATATATTATATGAGTAAAATTACAACACAGCTTAAAAATGATAATCCCACGAAATTTGCTACATTTAATCCATATCTTATTTATTATTGTATTGCGTTGTACAATATTAATTCTACTGTGAAACAACTCCATACGATATGATTTTTCTTTTAATTTTGGTTAAAAAACGGATTTCATTTAAAAACCGAAAGCTTGGGAAAGTGAATAGAAACATTTTGTCATTGAACAGCCTACAATTCATGTTGAAATTTTTTCATTTACTTTTACATAATGGATGAATTTTTATTTAAAACGTTTTCATAATAATGTAATGTCAAATTATAATATTTGTTATTTAGTAGAACTCTATAGTACAGAAGAACAGAACAGTAAGGTTCAAATAGTGGGTTTTGTTTTTCACGATTTAACAATTATGATTATAATCTATCGTTCAAAGTTTTCGTACATCTTGTATTAAATTTATTAAATATATTCAATAAAATCTGAGTATTAAAAATTCAATATTAACAAATTATATTTGTTGCGTAATATCGAAAGAATTAGTCAATAGCTATTAAAATGAAATAATTATATTTAACAATATCGTATAAAAAAATAATAAAGTTAGTGTCATATATTATGAGTGCAATTACAATACAGCTTAAAAATGACAATTCCACGAAATTTGCTACATTTAATCCATATCTTATTTATTATTGTATTGCGTTGTACAATATTAATTCTACTGTGAAACAACTCCATACGATATGATTTTTCTTTTAATTTTGGTTAAAAATCGGATTTCATTTAAAAACCGAAAGCATAGGGAAGTGAATAGAAACATTTTGTCATTGAACAGCCTACAATTCACGTTGAAATTTTTTCATTTACTTTTACATAATGGATGAATTTTTATTTAAAAATATTTTTATAATAATGTAATGTCAAATTATAATATTTGTTATTTAGTAGAACTTTATAGTACAGAGGAACAGAACAGTAAGGAACAAATAGTGGGTTTTGTTTTTCACGATTTAACAATTATGATTATAATAGACCCTAAATATTTATATTATTTTCTTATTGGTATTATTATTTTCTTTAAATACTATTATCTTTAGCGTAATAATATTTGAGTTTTTAATCTTTTATCATACGGTGACTGAGTTTATGGAACTCATGAATATAATTCCTTGTAGACAAAATTTTTAACTAATTTATCAGTTTTAGCATTGTCTAAAAAAATTTTTAAAGATTTCCAACGACGGACTCTAGAAAAAGCAACGTATAATTGTCCGTGATTAAATACATCTTTCGTTAAATCTATTCCTACCGTATTAAATGTTTGTCCCTGGGCTTTATTTATGGTCATGCAGAGTGCAATTTTAATTGGAAATTGCCGTCTTTTAAAAGTAAACGGATATACGTTTTCGCAATATAGCGTCAAACGATTTATGAAAACAATTTCACCTGCTTTATCACCTGTTAAAATTTTGCAGCGGAGAACATTAGTACCTAATTGTAAAATCATTAATCGGGTACCATTGCATAATCCTTCACTCAAAGTAAGATTTCTAATTAACATCACTATTGAATATTGTCTTAAACGAAGTTCGTACGGAGGAATATTCGGTGGATTTAACGTATTGAGATATTCAGTTAGAATACCATCGTCAAAATTTCCGTTATCACAATTTTCAGTACTATCAACGGCATTATAAATTTTTTCAGTAGTGATATCTAGAAGATCAATTACTTCTCGATTTATAACATCAACATCAATATTCCTAGCCGAAAGAATGACGGTTTCTGTAAGTTCATCATAACGTTTGCCATTGATAATTTTACTATATATATATATTGTCTACAATATTATCCCGTGTTGATACTGTACATGATTCAGGAAGATGTAATTCATCATTTACATCATTGAGATTACCATCTCCAACGTTCAAAAAAAATTGTACAAATTCCGTTTCTTCCGGTAATGCTCGCATATTTTGTGTTAATGAAAAAGTATGGAAGTATCTCCACAATGAACTAAACTTAATTGATAAATCAATTGTTTCACTTTTTGTAGCATGAGCTTGCACTGGAAGTAATTGACGGAAGTCCCCACCTAAAATCATTATTTTTCCACCAAAAGGAACATCATTATTCATTATATGCCGTAATGTACGATCTACAATTTCTAAACTGTATCGAGGTGGCATTGATGCCTCATCCCAAATAAATACGTCTACATTACTTAAATATATTCTTTGGTTTGAATTTGGTTTTACGTTCGAAGATGAGTCAGAAAACATGGGGACTGGTAAACCAAATGCTTTGTGAATAGTTTTTCCGTTAGGCAACCGGGTGGCTGCAATACCAGTATAGGCCATTGTACAAACGGATTTAATTTGATCTTTCAATAAATGACATAACGTTGTGTAAACAAATGTCTTACCTGAGCCACCAGGACCATCAATGAAAATGCAATTGCCATCGTTAATGTTATTATTTTGTAATAGATGTAAAATATGATCCACAATTTTTTTTTGATGAACGTTCAATTTTGTATAATTAGAATCCAGTGTTATTGTATGAAGTGAATCTTGTTCTGAGACTCCAAGTGTATCTTTTATTTCTGTCATTTGTGGCATGCTTGGAAATGATGTAAGACTGTAACCTTCTTTGTGAAGCATCGAATTTATAAAAATATAAGCCTTTTTTAGCCCTTGCTCTATTCCTAAACGTCTAATCAAATCATCAGACATTCGGTCCTTAAATTCGTCCCATAGTTTATCTGGATGAAGAGGTTGACAGTGAATCAGCATACGAACAAATAAACATCGTAATTGTCGAGGCATCATCCAAATAACAGCTTCATTTAGTGTTCTTCGCCATTCATCATCGTCTTCGATAAGTCCAATTGCCAAGCAAGCTTTTACAAACGTATCACAAACTGTTCCATTAACTGTTCTAAGTTCTTCGTAACTTTTTGCACCTTTCACATTAAGTAATAATAGTCTAAGATGAAATAACTCAGTTTGAGCAGGACTGATAGAATACATTCGACCAATAACGTTAAAACATCTTTTTCGAGTTTGCCATTGAAACACTTTGGTCTCACTGTTTTTAGTGAACGTATAATGATATGGGATATCATTATATATAAATTGTCGAGCAAGTGGATCACGTTCGTTTAAAGTAAAATAAGCGGTTAACATTGATTGTTTTTGCAAAGCTTCAATAAGTCCATTCTCATCACTATCATCACTTATAGTTATATTTTGTTGATTAGGTAAATGTACTGGTAGCCGTATAATTGCATGACTTTTATCTTGTAATGATTTGCATAAAATCCGCCATGCAGCTTCAACTGGTCCAACATAGCGAGCATCTACAAAATTTTTTACTTCATCGTGATTGATAATTGTATTAGATTCGGCTTGATTTCTTGATTGATCATATGATTCTGATGTTGATACTGTAGAAGAGGGTAAATGTCCGTTTATATTAATTCTTGCTTTGTCATGACCTTTGCAAACATATTTATGTAAATATTTAAGTGCCCTCACTGTTGATACTACTTCAACGTTAATGTGACAATTAAAAGTTTGAAGTAATGTAGCATTATATGGTACGACATGACGATTATCAAATGTTGATGCATTTCTTGTAAAAGTTATCCCATTATCTCGACGACGATAAGAAGGATATCCATTTGTGTCCATAATAGTCTCATTTTGAAAAGATTTTGGAAATTTTTATGAACATTTTCCATTTACTAAACACCAATCGCCGCAAGGTCCATGAAGCATATTTTTCGTAACAATATCATATAATGTAGGATTTTCAGTTCGATCAGGTATTTCTGCAGATATATATTTATCCACACGATCAGAAGTTGATATTTTAGACGTATTTTTTAAAGTCACTAACATATGTATATGAGGTTATGCTCGTTTTTGAAATTCAATTACCCAATTATACGCTATAACTTCTCCGAAAAGATTATCCTTAACAATGTGTTTAATTAGAAGGTCCTTTTTTATACAAAATATTCGTGCTACTAAATCAGGTCTGTCAGAAGCTGTTTGTCCTGGTAATAAATTCTCGGTAATTTCACGCCATTTTGGATTACATGTCATTGTAATAAATAAATCTGGTTTTTGAAATTTTCTGACAATTGACATCACATCTTGATAATGCTGTAACATATTTCGAGGTGAACCTGAAAAAGTTGATGGTAGAATAATTATTTTACCAATACTATGATTCGTGTTATTATTAGATTGTGATTGTAAGTAATCTAATAAACCTTGATATGATTCTGCACGTAATTTCTTCTGATTAAGTCTGCAGTAATTTAATCCATCTTTTTCAATTTTTACATAACTGTCAACTATCCATTGCTGTGATAAACGTTTTCCCATAACGAAAACATTAAATTCATCTCGAATAGCTAATTTATATTTATAATAATCAGCTCGTGTTACTCTTCGATTAGAATTATTCACTCGTTTTATAGAATCATGCCATCTTTGATTACCGTGAGGATAAAATAGAGGGTATACCCATGGTTCAGTATTGGGATCCATTGTACTTAATCTTTGAAAAATTTTGGTTGTTTTATTTTGTATAGTAACATAGGATTCAGGAATATTACCATCAGCGGTCATTGAAAAAACTGCCGCAACTTCATTTGCTCTTTGAAAATTGTAACGCCGAATGTCTAAACCTGGTTTTAATGTAAATACCAAATTTAATTCAGGTTCTATAATATTACCACTTGTATCGATAGTTGATTGTGATTTTAACATATCTTTCATCATTTGATAAGATTTAGCAAAAGCATTATGTTCACGTAACAGTTCATCGATAATTTTTAAAATATCCTTATCGCAGTTCTCATTTTTTTGAGCCCGAAATTCAACTGCTTCTTCAGAATCGACTATAAAAAGTTGTCCGTAACTGGGTGATTCATTAGGAGATGGATGAAACGATGTATTCATTTGATAATAGATTTGTCCCTGTATTTTAAAACAATACGGACCTCTTCTCTGAGCAGTCAAATCAACTAAATTAGCATTAAATGACGCAAACGAAAATGAGCTATTAAAATTTCGAATTCGTTCAAAAAACTTTTTTGATTTTTCATGTGTACCTTCAAATAAAGATCTTAATACTACTGGAAACTCAGGTAAAGGATCTAATTTGACTTCACCATGATGACAACAGTCATTGAAAGATTTTCCTTTATTAGCAACTAATTCATTTTTAAAATGCTTTGCATTACAATGCGTACATAGAATATCCATTTTCCCAATATAATTTTCTAAAATAGGTTTAGTATGATTTGTATTATCAGGTGACGACTGAATAGTAAAATAATTATGATCAGATAAACTATTGTTATTATATGTATTGTTTTGTTGAAAAGCATTAGTTGTATTTGTATCGGACGAAGTTGATGGATTTGGAGCGATTGTATCATTAACAATTCTTGTTATGTTTAGAGGTAATGTTTCGCTTACTCTACTATAATTATGATCAAATAAAAAGTTTTGAATATCATTATTTTCAGGTGAAATATTAATATGTGTCGGTGAGCATGTATGATGTGTAGTATATGTTGAATCGTATAAAGTCGAACCAGTACCATTTGAATTTGTATGACTGGTCGAAGGTTGGTTTGAAATATATCCAAGTGGCGGTGATATACGGTTTACCGATAAATTATTCATTTTTTCAATTTTATTAGCCTGACGTCGATTACATTGCACTTCTTTTCTCTTTTCTAGGCGAACTCTTTTCAATTCCACTTCTTCTTCTGGTGTTCTAATCAGTTTTCTACGACCCATTTTAAAAAAAAAAATTTCTTAAATATATATTACTAAATTATATGAAAGTAATAAATAATTACACAATAATATCAATATTGATAAAACTATTAATTTATTCAGAATTTGTGGTACAAAAATAAAATTACAATATTTAAGTAATCTACTTTTATTATATAATCATACAGTTTTAAATGAGCTAATAGATAGAAAATATAATAAATTATTACATGCTAATTTGAATCGATTAAACAAAAAAAGATTGTAACGTATATAAAAAGTATATTAATAATTGATGTGATAATTAATAATTTAGTTTTATTTGTCAAGATTCAGGATGTCTTTAGTCTCACTTTTAGTCATGTCATATAAAAGTCTATATTTTTATCAATTACATTTTTTGTCAAATATTATTTATTTCAATCAATTTCAATTCATTTTTCAAGGTCATTCATTATTCAAGGTCATTTATTTTTCAGTCATTCATTATTCCAATTTCAGATTCATTTCATTTATTTTTTGATGTAATTTATATTTTGCGCACTTTTCTTATAATCTGTATAAATTTGACCTGAAAAAGAGAAAAAATAATAATTAGTCTTGAATAAAATTTTTAAGTATTATTTTATTATAAACAATTTTAAATAAATCAGTCAAATTTTTTAAAAATACTATAAATTGAAACCACTTTGTAAATGATATGCAATTATTATTACAAAAAATTTATGTCTGCATATACGTTTAAAATAAATTAATTGATAATTAAACTTACCAATATATAACCTAAAATAAAATATAAATTTTTGTCAAGTATTAATTTTAATATAGTTGACGTTGAAATTTATATTGATGGTGACGGTTAATAAAAATTCTGGTGAATTTTTTATCAAATTGATAATGAATGACCAGATGAAATCTAAATTTTTTGTTCAAACCAAAATTTAAATAAGAAAATATCTTTAATTAATTAAACCAAGAGAGATGGTAATAGCAGTCTATTAAAGTATAATCCTCACTATGTATCATTATGCGATACTTTCATGTAGAGTGACAAACACATTTTCAATGCATCCCGTTGTGAACTGAATATAAATAATAAAAATTTTAAAAAATTTTTTGACTAAAATTCATCAGGTGAAAAATTAGCATTGAAAGTACACCTTTGAGGCCGGTGTTTTCATAGCGTACTAAATTATTTTTTATTATATTATCCCTAATAACCACTTTAGCTTGAAACTGACGGTAATTTGATGTTGAAATTACCTGAAATTTGCCGTCAATTTGACAGCAAAGGTTGAAAATAAAAACGTGCGGTTAATTTTTGCTCAATTTGAAGGTAACTTTTTACTTCAAATAAAAGTCTGTAATGTTCATTCTTACCATTTCATAAGGTAAGCAAATTTATACATAAAATTGTCTACAATTTGACGTTAAAAAAATACTTAACAATTTTTCAAGTCACATTAACAACAAATTGACATAAAATTTGCCTGAAAATTAACGACAACTTTTGAAGTGAATTTGCATTCTAATTCGGGCAATAAATTTACGTCAAATTCAACAGCAAGTTTCCATACAAATTGTCGTAAAAAATGGAAAAGTCCGAAGTTGACGGAAATTTGACGGATAAAAAATCAAGAAAAACTTTTTTAAGTAAACTTTTGCTAAAGGAAACTGTGCTATTAGGGTATATTATGATGATATATATTATTTATTTTTTGATTGATATATATATTTATGATGATTTCATCATCATATTATTCTTATTATTATTATATTTATTATAATGTATGTAAATAATAAGTATATTATATTGACTCTTACTCTTAACCAATCAAACCACAAATACGTTTTTATTCTCACAAACAACCAATCAGATAACGAATAAATTGGCTTCAACATATACTATACCTTAATTCTCATCTCAATTTTATTATGGGATAATTTTATTATCAGGGGTTCAATGTTATAAATAAAATAATACTTGATAATAGAGCTATTGCATAAGTATTTTTATTTGTTGTTCATTATTAGGTACTTGATCTATTTATTTTTTGCTATTAATATTTATTAAATTTTTTTTACTTTTAATCTATATAAACAAGTGTTTATGTATCAACTTATAAGACATAATTTATATTCATTGCAAAAAAAATGAAATCCATCAAAATTCAATTTCATTTTAAAATTCAATGCCAATAATTACTCATTTAACATTTACTACAATTAAAATAATTTCATTCTTTACATAAGAAATTTAAACTAAAAAATACCGAGTACAAAATAATTATATCTTGGAGTGAAAAAACATTGCCGTTGAAAGTGTACAAATTGAAAACTAAACAAAAGTTTAGTGCTGTACTTGGTCTGCGCAAAAACGATAATTACATGCAGCAGAATTCAAAATGTTCTTTCTGTTTTATTCATAATATGATGTTAATTACTTTCTACAGTCAGCGCGGGGTATTCATACCGTACCTGGTTACAAGCGTACTTTTTACTTTTCTACTTTTAGTACTCTACCAACATACAACTCTCTTAAATAGATTTCTATGCGAAAATATCAATATTAATTATATTTATGTTGCAAAATAATTCTATGTAAAATTATCTCTATGTAAACTTATTCTATTAAATATAAATATATGCCAAAATAATTCATGTCCAAAATATCTCTATATTATATATCTCTATGAAAATTAAGTCTCTATAAAATTTACTATAATATGATAGAATTAGGTGTTAACATATTTATATTATGGAATTTCTCCATAACTATACAACTCTCCTTAATATTTCTCTATTCTGCATATCTCTATGATACAACAACTCTATGAAAAAATTTTTCTATTTTAAAATTTTTCTATGTTGACCAAAGTCAGTTTCAACATTTCTCTACCAGAAAAAAAAAACTAAGTTTTATGAATGACTTTGTATCTTACCACCAGCAATCGAGTGGCGCTACCATTAAATTCCATCAACAATACAATAATAATGATAATGATCAATGCTGCCAGAACGTGCGATATTTTTACCCCTTCCAGAGGGCCGTGCGCGCGATGCACACACGCAATTATGTCTATCGGTGTGTCGGGAAACCGAAAGAAGCCGAGAGAAACCGAGCGCTGTAAACAAGCGGAGGAGAAATGTTGCTCCCACCATGCGTCCTTTTATACCCGCTTAGAGTTGCGTGTTCAAATCCGCACTCGAATTTGAATTTTTTTTTTTTAATTATTTTTTAACGTAATAAATTTTTAAATATTTATTTGTTCAAATTTTTTAATTAATTGATAATTGAAAATTTTTTGAACAAATTTAAATGGCTGTAAAATAGATAAATAAATATTAAAACATAATCCTCTCATTGTACTTTTATTTAATAATAAATTTTAGATTATTAATTGTAATTTTAATAAATAATTATTATTAAAACACATTTATTATTAATATTAGTTATTAGTTTTAAATGTTACTTAGAGTTTCAAATACAATTTTTATCAAAGCTGTTGCATTCAATCGTTGTTCTGATTCTGTCGACGTGCGACAATGTTTTTGTTTCAGGAGCTTCAAGTCGTGTATTCACAACCGCGACTGAGTCGAATTTTTTTTTTTTTAACTACTTAATAATTAATTATTTTCTAATTATCTTTAACTAATTTTTACAAAAAAAGCTTATCAATATTATTTAAATAAATAACGAAACGCAATTTTTAGACATTATTTATCGTTTTTTATCATTTGTATACTACTATCCATAGTTCTAATGGTTAATTTATTATTAATAATAATTTAATTATATATTATTTATAATAAATATTAGACTTAATTCTTACTTGAAGTCTAAAATACGACTTTTATATTACCTCACGTCTCATAATTCTAAGTGGAATCAATGGACGCGTGCTATCATATTGGCATCACGTTCGCAGAGTCGCGTGTTCGATTCCGCGACCAAAAATCAGTTTTTTTTTTTTTAATTCGAGTTTTTTTTTCTTTAATTTGATAATTTTAATGACACAGGTTTCCACATCACCCATGAGGTACTGTGTATCATGATGCGTTCCCATTTTTTTTATGGTGGGTCCCCCAGAGGCCTATCAACCATAATATAAACCCGAACACTCAAAGAACGTTAACAATTTTTTAAATGATAATAAAATTATTATTAAATTGCAAAGCTTAAAGCTGTTGCATTCTTATTAAATAAATAAAATGATTAAAGCTTCAAACAGCAGACTAGAATCAGGTGGAAGCAGAGCTAAAGGCTCTAACTTATTCTTAAAATGAATAAATTAATTAATTAAACCTCAAAAAACCAGACTAGATTCAGGTGGAAGCAGAGCTGAAGGCTCTAACTTCTTCTTAAAATAAATAAATTAATTAATTAAAGCTTTAAAAACCAGACTAGATTCAGGTGGAAGGAGAGCTGAAGGCTCTAACTTCTTCTTAAAATAAATAACTTAATTAAAGCTTCCAATATTGAACAATACTCAATAAAACCCGCGAAAGAAATGCCAATCGACAAAAATTTAGTGGAAATGATGGAACCTTCCAAATTGTATACCGAAAAGAAGAAGCCCCAGTCCCAACAAATGAATGTACAGGCATATGATAGTAGTGACGATTGGGAAATAGATGAATCGCGAAAATCATCGACTTTTTTTCAGCTTTTTCCACTCTAGATAACTATTATTGTAATTATTTATTCGCGTCTATTAATAAAATAACATTATTTAATTTTCATATTAATCATCGACTTTTTTTCAGCTTTTTCCACTGTGGAAAACTTTTATTTAAAATTATTATTTTGATTATTATTCGTCCATTAATAAAACTAAAATTATTTTAAATATTCAATTATTAAGTTAGAGCTTTAAGATGTAACTGAAGTTTCGAACGATCATTGAACGAAAATAGATTTTAAAGATATTACTATTCTAAACCTCAAATTTTAGTAAAATATGAATAAAAGCTACGGTAATTGATATATATTCGACCCATCGGAAGCATCGATCCTACTCCCATTTGTCGAACCATATCCACGGCCAAGTCATAGATATTTTTAGATGTGCCGGTATGAAGACCCCTCCAAATCGGTGTGGTGGGTATATCAGGCAAGTCTTATGTGCCCGTGAGAAATATATACCCCACTCCCATTTGTCGGAACCTCCTCTACAGACAAGTTGTGGGTATATTTTAATGTGCCGGTATCAAGACCCCTCCAAATCGGTGTGGTGGGTATATCAGGCAAGTCTTATGTGCCCGTGAGAAATATATACCCCACTCCCGTTTGTCGGAACCTCCTCTACAGCAAAGTTGTGGGTATTTTTTGATGTGCCGGTATGAAGACCCCTCCAAATCGGTGTGGTGGGTATATCAGGCAAGTCTTATGTGCCCGTGAGAAATATATACCCCACTCCCGTTTGTCGGAACCTTCTCTGCAGCCGAGTTGTGGGTATTTTTTGATGTGCCGGTATGAAGACCCCTCCAAATCGGTGTGGTGGGTATATCAGGCAAGTCTTATGTGCCCGTGAGAAATATATACCCCACTCCCATTTGTCGGAACCTCCTCTACAGACAAGTTGTGGGTATTTTTTGATGTGCCGGTATGAAGACCCCTCCAAATCGGTGTGGTGGGTATATCAGGCAAGTCTTATGTGCCCGTGAGAAATATATACCCCACTCCCATTTGTCGGAACCTCCTCTACAGCAAAGTTGTGGGAATTTTTTGATGTGCCGGTATGAAGACCCCTCCAAATCGGTGTGGTGGGTATATCAGACACGTCTTATGTGCCCGTGAGAAATATATACCCCACTCCCGTTTGTCGGAACCTCCTCTGCAGCCAAGTTGTGGGTATTTTTTGATGTGCCGGTATGAAGACCCCTCCAAATCGGTGTGGTGAGTATATCAGGCAAGTCTTATGTGCCCGTTAGAAATATATACCCTACTCCCATTTGTCGGAACCTCCTCTACAGCCAAGTAGTGGGTATATTTTAATGTGTTGGTATGAAGACCCCTCCAAATCAGTGTGGTGGGTATATCAGGCAACTCTTATGTGCCCGTGAGAAATATATACCCCACTCCCATTTGTCGGAACCTCCTCTACAGACAAGTAGTGGGTATATTTTAATGTGTTGGTATGAAGACCCCTCCATATCGGTGTGGTGGGTATATCAGGCAACTATTATGTGCCCGTGAGAAACATATACCCCACTCCCGTTCGATCTGGCTGACATTTTTTTTTCTTTTTCTACTCCATTAAAATCATTTTTCAGGGTATTTTCAAATTTTTTCACTCAACCCAAAAAAAGTTATGATCTATTTCAAAATAAGGCTTTTATTTTTTCAAATTGCTATAACTTCTTAAAAAATTGACTAATTGAGACGTTTTTTTTTTTTTTTTCAATTTTTTTCTTTGAATCTACTTACACGCAGAGAATTTTCTAGTATTTTTTACATAAAAAATTTATAGAAAAATTACTATACCATAGTAACATGAGGACAGTATGGAATTATTGAACAAATTACTAATAATGCAGAACTTTTTAAAATACATCGAACAGAATTTATAAGGTGCATTGTAATTTTGACAAAGCAACAGATTAAGAAGTATAAATTTCTTGAATAAAATTTATTCTGTTGCTTTGTCAAAATTACAATGCACCTTGCAAATTCTGTTCAATGTGTTTTAAAAATTACTACGTTATTAGTAATTTGTTCAATAATTTCATACTGTCCTCATGTTACTATAATATAGTAATTTTTCTATAAATTTTTGATGTAAAAAATACCGTAAAATTCTCTGCGTGTATCAGAACAAAATACGAGAAAATTTTAAGATTATAAACTCTATGAAATTTTCGGCTTTTTTGAGAAAAACCGTTATTTTCTTAAAGCTCGCCATTTTTTATTATTTTTTTTTTATTTCCTTAAAAAAAACTTCGGTAATTGTTTGGAATCGGGGTCAACCACATTTTTCAGAATTCCAAGTGCTTACACCTTAAAGATCCATAATTAAACTTTTTCCACGTGTTCAGCTACACGGCGGATTGAATTTTCTGTATGAGTTTATGTCTCTAACACCAGATATCTATCTGAACCTTGCAATTGAAATGTCAAAAAATGTCAAAAATAACACAAAATCATGTGAATTTTCAAAAATAAATTTTTCTAATAAATATAAGTAATTTTATATAATACCGTAAGATGGACGGTGGCGATAGAAAGGTCGATCTAAGAGTTACAAATAATTTTTGAACTCTTGTAATAGTGAAAATCAGCATATTTCTGTTATTTCAGTATTTTAATGTGTACAACAGCTCACATAACATTTTGTTGCAAGTAGTTTGGATGGTATCTGCCTTCCCTCGCTAGTATAGTGTCTGGCAGAAACCCACAACACTGTTTTACGCCGGCCCGTACTAGTAAGAGATGTAGTCTAAGGCAAGAGTGCGTTAACATAGCCTTACTGACGAGTCCGTTAACGTACTTAGGACGAAACTACAAACATTATGGCAAAAAGGCATATACCTTAAGTTTTGGTGGTTTACTTAAGAGTCAATACATAGAATGATATGAAAAATATGTCAAATAGTGCAGTGTAGCACGGAACTGAAAAATCTCAAAGATAAACTCGAAATTAAGCAAAATTTATACCTTAATTACATACCAAGTATGTATCAAAGCTTATATAACAACAAATTAAGCTGAAACAACTTCAATCCGCCGACAAATGCTTGGGATTAAACGCGGTCCCTAAGCCATTTGCCAGGTTTTGGATTTTTGCTTGTCAAAATACCTGTTGACCCCACTTCCAAATAATTACCAAAACTTCAATTAATTCTGGGATTTTTTCCACCAATCTGAGTGGGCGGACTTTTCCTTCTATTTTTTTTTTATCAATTGAAGAAAAAATTTTTGCCCAGTTGGGCTCATTTTACAAAACATCACTGGAAATTTTTGAGGGTGTATAGACGACTTCAGAGTTTGAAAAATTGAGACGAAAAAATTAATTGAAACTGGTTATCCTCGAAAAAAATTGGATTTTAAAAAAACTACACCTGCAAACAAAGAAAACGAAAAAATAAAATTGCCATTTGGTTTATTTTTGACCAAGTCACAGGCTTCTGAAAAATAAATCTAACGCACATCGCTATTTTAAAAGCCTGTGACTTGGTAAAAAATAAACCAAATTTGTTTCCAGGTGTAGTTTTTAAAAAAAATTATAGTAAAATTATTTATAGGTATCTTCTTTTTTTTTTCACTTTTTTAAAAAAAATCAAAATTTTTTCGGGGATTGGTGGAAAAAATCGCAAAATTAATTGAAGTTTTTTTTGAGGAAATAAAAAATAAAAAATGGCGAACTAAGAAAATAACAGTTTTTCTCAAAAAAGCCGAAAATTTCATAGAGTTTATCATCTTAAAATCTTTTCGTATTTTTTTATGAAAAGTACGTTCAAAGACAAAAATTTTGAAAAAAAAAAAACTTCCTAATTAGTCAATTAATGAAAAAGTCATAGCTATTTGAAAAAATAAAAGCCTTATTTTTGAAAAACTTTTTTTGGGTTGGGTAAAAAAATTTGGAAATTTCCTGAAAAATGATTTTAATTAGGTAAAGAAAGAAAAAAAATTGTCAGCCAAATCAAATGGGGTCGGGATCAAAAATGGTCGATTTGACGTGGAATGCCCCACCTACAAAATACAAAAAAAAAAATTTTTTGAACGTACTTATCATTGAGTATGAGAAGTTTATTGGAAAAGCATCAACATCTTCATAATCCATATGATGTTCATTTGTTTGTTGATTTTTTTTTTGTCTTTGACAGTTGTTCATAATTGAAAGTATTTGACTGTATTCATACAAGATTAATTCGATGCTCATTTCGGTAGTTGCAAATGTTTTAATGTTAACTAGCGTTTACTGTCATAATCTAGCAAACGTTCATTTGAGACATTTAATAGTGACGATTTGTATGTTGGTCGAATGATGATCGACTTATTTATTTCATAAGATATCTGTCTCATTTAATTGTTCTAGTTTTCGAGGTTTCCTTTCGTTCATTTATAAAAATTAATCATGAATAAGAAATGTGAAAATACCGACTACATTGCACAGATAATTGCCGAAAACATAAACGCGATTGATGAAGTATCATTCAGTGCGGTTGGAGATGGCTCATTGTGCAAGAAAGTAAGTAATTTAATATTCATGCTCTGTAGATAATTAAATTGTATCGATTCGTATTTTGACTTAGAGAATTACAGTCGGAAAAGATGATACTCATGAAAATGTTTTTTTTTTTTTTTTTCTAAAGATTAAATAAAAATTTTCTACTACGAATTCCTTTATCTAAAATATTAATACTCGTTATGTTATGGTTCGTGTACCAAAGATATGATTTGATACATATTCCGGAGTAACAAAATGTAATGAATATTCATTTTTAATAGTTCCATTAAATTCTTTATTACAAAATATTAAAGTGTCAACGTAGCTAAGTCATTTTACACTATTTCTTTCTTTCACAAAAGAAAAAATAAGAGTGAAAAAAAAATAGTCAGCCAATCTACTGATCCTGTTTAACGTATCAAGAGGTCTAGGTGTCAGAATAGAGCAGAATAGTCAGGCCTATGTTTTTTTTTTATTTTTTTAAAAAAATAGAGTGAAAAAAAAAAATAGTCAGCCAATTTACTGATCCTGTTTAACGTATCAAAAGGTCTAGGTGTCAGAATAGAGCAGAATAGTCAGGCCTATGTTTTTTTTTATTTTTTTAAAAAAATAGAGTGAAAAAAAAAATAGTTAGCCTATCTTCTGATCCTGATTAAAGTACCAAGAGGTCTAGGTGTCATAATAGAGCAGAATAGGCCTGTTTTTTTTTATTTTTTAAAAAAAATAGAGTGAAAAAAAAAATAGTTAGCCTATCTACTGATCCTGATTAAAGTACCAAGAGGTCTAGGTGTCAGAATAGAGCAGAATAGTGAGGCCTATGTCTTTTTTTTTATTTAAAAAAAAAAAAAGTAGTTAGCCTATCTACTGATCCTGTTTAACGTATCAAGAGGTCTAGGTGTCATAATAGAGCAGAATAGGCCTATGTTTTTTTTATTTTTAAAAAAAAATAGAGTGAAAAAAAAAATAGTTAGCCAATTTACTGATCCTGTTTAACGTATCAAGAGGTCTAGGTGTCAGAATAGAGCAGAATAGTCAGGCCTATATTTTTTTTATTTTTTAAAAAAAATAGAGTGAAAAAAAAAATAGACAGCCTATCTACCGATCCTGTTTAAAGTACCAAGAGGTCTAGGTGTCAGAATAGGTCAGCAGAGTCAGGCCTATGTCTTTTTTTTTATTTTAAAAAAAAAAAAGAGTGAAAAAAAAATAGTCAGCCAATCTACTGATCTTGTTTAAAGTACCAAGAGGTCTAGGTGTCAGAATAGAGCAGAATAGTGAGGCCTATGTCTTTTTTTTTTATAAAAAAAAAAGAGTGAAAAAAAAAAATAGTCAGCCAATCTACTGATCTTCTTTAACGTATTAAGAGCTCTAGGTGTCAGAATAGATCAGAATAGTCAGGCCTATGTTTTTTTTTATTTTAAAAAAAAAATAGTGAAAAAAAAATAGTCAGCTAATTTACTGATCCTGTTTAACGTATCAAGTGGTCTAGGTGTCAGAATAGGTTAGAATAGTCAGGCCTATTTCTTTTGTTCTTATTTTTTCAAAAAAAAAGAGTGAAAAAAAAAATTACTCTGCCTATTATTTAAATTTCACTACTGGTAACTATTTTTACTTTATTTAGATCTCTCAAAATTTAAAAAAGAAGAGTACTAAAGTTTTGCGGGATTATTTAAGAAGACAGTGGGATACCGGGTCATTGAGAAATGCAGTTGCAAATCTTCTCACCCTCAAACTGAACACTACCATCGCTCCACACCCTATTCTATTTCTTCCAATGAAAGGTGGTAATATTTTGTCTACTGTATCCATCGATGAGTTTATGATTTCTGAAAATGAAGGTCAAGGCGATTGTCTTTTTCGTTCATTGTCTCAAGCTTTATTCAATCATCAAAATGAAAGTAATCACTTAAGATTTCTTATTGTCCAATATGGTTTCGATAATTGGGATACTTTAAAAAATTTACTTTATTTGGGTTACGATACTTCCACTTTTTTAACTAATTTTCAATATAAAAAAGCTCTTATACGATCAACCGAGTATGCGACACCGTTTGAAATCAAACTATTCACTTTAATTTTTAACATTCCTGTTCGGTTATTCTTAAAAAAATACGATACTGATACTGTTTTTTCTCTTATTGCATTATTTCCTGTAGAAATTAATGAAAATAAGAATGATTATATTGATTTATTATTTAGTGGTGATTATAAAAGCGGTCATTTTAGATTGTTAAAAAAAAAGATGAATGCAAAATGACCTACAATCTAACTAGCTTAAAATTAAATGTTGTTTACAAGCCCTGTGCTCGGAAAAATCGTTTATGCGAATTCAATTGTACCCCAGTTAATCAGCAAGTTGATGAAAATCCAAAAAATTTTGACGATTTCATTTCGGAAATTAATGATATTTTAACTGATGATAAATTTTGTGTCACTGAACAATTACCTCACATGAGTAGTGTTAAAAATTTAAAAACTTCTCACAATACAGACGACTGTAGTTTCGAAAGCCCTCTTATTGCTAATTATGATAATGTAAATGATGAAAATTCGATTGTAGAGTGTGAAAATTTAGACATAAGTACAACAGAAAATTTAAGATCATTCGAAAACAATATTTTCTTGACTTCTGATATTAATAATGAGATCAATAGTATTGCTAGTCATGTTGATGGTAATTTTCAGGGTGATAATATTTCTTTTCCGCCTACTGATTATAAATTATCTGATAGTAAAGTTACTCGATCAACAGATGAGAGCTGTAGCTCAGACGATACCGATGAAAATTCAGATTACGAACAATTAGTAAATAAGAAAAAAAATTATATAAAAAAATTTGATATTGAAACAAATACAGATATAAACAAAAACAAAACTATTTATACTCAGCACATTGGAGAAGTGTCGTTTTTAACAAGTAAAATAGCAACAGAAAATAATTACATGAGTATTGATTTATTAAGAGGTGTCATAAAAGAATACATGCGAACTGATTTAGGTTGTTCTTGTCCACTGGCTTTCGCATCAGGATTCAGAGAGAATAGTGTAAATAAAGTAGGGTATGCACAGTGCAAAGTGACAAGTCATGGTGCGAAATATAAATTTGAGGTCATTGAAAGGGACGGTCACTATGTTCAGCTTGATGTATCAAGCAATATGAGCATTGAGTTTTCGCATGAACCCCGTGATAATCCATTTACTCAAATGAGAGGTCAAAGACGAAAACAATTTTTTAAACTTTCCAAGTATCGTACGAGTAGAGAATTGTATTTAGATAATTGTCGTGAAAGTTATGAAGAGTATCACGAGAAAAATTACACCGATAAAGAAATAAAAATGTCAACTGTTGAAAAAATAGTTTCTGAAGGAAAGGTAGCTAATCGGAAAAATTTAAAATCATTAGATCTTGGAGATGTTATGCAGCAATGGCTTGATGACGATATTTTTCAGGATAAATTTGTTCGAGAATTTAAACTACCACTATCAATCATATTATTTACAGAAAAACAATTAGAAGTAATAAACCCCGCGGTCCCTGCTGTAGTTCATATAGATTCGACTGGCGCTCATGTGAAAATTCCTGGTGATTTAAATTGTAAGAGAGTGTATTATTATGCATTAGTGTACAGAGCAACAAAATCTACAATACCATTGTGTCAAATGATAACTAGTGAACACGACCGACAATCTATTTCTAATTTTTTCAGACTACACACTCTAGCGATAAAAGACTTCTTTGCTTCATGGCCTATTAAGGCTATAGTTTGTGACTGGAACTGGCCAACTATGCACAGTATTTTAGATATTTATAATAATATGGACATCAATAAATATTTAGAAATTACATTTGATTATTATATGGACAAAACAAAGAATTTAAAAAATATTACTTTCATGTTAAGTTGCTGCGCGCATATTATGCATAGAGTGGCGAAAGAAATAAAAGATATGGGCTTAGATGAAAATAAAACGTTTTTATTAGAATGTATGGGTAAGCTAATACTATGTCGAAGTAGGGATGAAATGGACAGTAAATTCAAATTAATTGCCAGTATAATCTTAGCAAAAGATAAAGTAATAGCAGATAATTTTATAGTTGAACTGGGTAATGTATCGAGTGATAAGAGTAGTGATTTTACTGGTTTAGTCAAAGAGGCTGATAGGTTTATTTCTGAGAATGAAGAGATTGATATCATTTATCTTGAACCTTTCCATAAAATTAGTAAATACGAACCTATTTATCAAAAATCACCATTTTTTATTCATTATACAATTATTGTAGAGGAAATACTTGACAGATTTTGCAAAAATGAAGCTAATATTAACGAAGTTACCAATAGATATTACAGTAAAAAATTTATTGATTATTTATTGCAATTTTATATGGCATATGCTCCTTTATGGAGTGCTTTATTATTAGATTTAGTCGATCCGAAAATCTCACGAGTCTCAAATGCTTATTCGGAGGCACACAATAAGTCGTACAAGGAACGTATATTGCGTAATAAAAAAAATAACACACTAGGTGATACAATTCGAGCTTTAGACGATAACAATAAATGTTTACTTGCAGAAGAGCAATTATTTAAATTAAGGTCAGATAATGATGTTGAAATCGTGAAATATCCACCGGTCGTTGAACCCGTCGCTAATCCTAAACAACGTGATCCTTGGGGAAGAAAAAAAAAAGATATCGATGCAGTAAAACCTAAAAAAACTCGTAGCAGGTATGTTTCAGGACAAAATATTATAAAAATCCGTAAAAAAATTATTGACAATCATACTAGACAAAAATCCGATTTAAATGACAATAATAGTAGCAATAGTAATGAAGTTAATGAAAAAAAATTAATTAATTCGAAACAAAATAAAAAAATTAAACGTAATAAAAAAAATACAGTAAGTTACTCACAAAATAATTTAACAGTAGACATTTTACCAAACGGATTAATAAATTCAGCCATTTATTATATTAATTCTAATTCGCCGTCTATTAAATTTGCGCGTTATTCAGCTAATGAAAACGTTTTTTTTATTGTGCATGACTTTTTGTTATCACCACGAGAATTACATACTGTTGTTCATAAAAATGGGTGGATAGATGGTGAAATAATTGACTCTTTTGCATCAACTTTTATGAATCAATGGTCTAATGTAACTTACGTTCCCACAGATTTGTTATCTGGTATATTAGGTCCTACATGGTCATCGATTAAAACTACAAAACTAAGTATCCATAAAGATAAACAAGAACTTGGCAATATAATATTACTCCCGTATTGCTTTAAAAATCATTGGCGTTTACTTGTTTTAAATAGAAAAATGAAAAAATTATTACTTTTCGACCCAATTAAACAAAGTAATGACCTCGAAAGAGTTCACGAGGCATTAAGTAAATTTATAAACGAGTGTGATGTAGCTGGGTCATTTGGAAAATTAAAGAGAGTAACATGGAATACGTGTATTGATGATAGTAAGAGACCATATCAGGCAATAGGTGATGAATGGAATTGTGGCGTGTATTGTATGTATTACATAAAATGTCTCTATGAAAATACAGAATTTGACTCAAATTTCGATCCTGATGAATTCCGAAGCACGATTACTGATCGATTGATAATTTATTCTGATGATGTTAGAGAGTTGTGTTTATTTTGTTTAGGCTCATTTAATTCGGAAAGAGAAAAAGTCAGCTGTAGTAGGTGTAAACGTGTTATACATGAACAGTGTCAAGAGAAAGACGGTAATGATACTGAAAATGAATTTACATATGACGAGCCGCAACCGAAACGCCGGAAAAAAAATAAAAAAATACTATCAAATTTATCATTATTTACATGTCGATTGTGTAAAAAATACAAAAATTAATAGATTTACATTTTCATTTCTATAACTGACAAATAACATTGCATAACACGTCTTGACTTTTTCGCTCTTTCTTTCTTGAAGTCATCTAAAGAAAACGAATTGACAATTATATTGTCATTATTCTGAAAAAAACTAGGGGTATGTGAATAATTGAACCTCACCAATTCTGAATACCCATTTGAATCTAATTTTTCGATATTCAATAGGAAACGATCAGTTCAGTACTCAAATACTACCTCTCTTGCAATAAAATCTAATTAAATTTTCATTGCGCAGATTACTAAAAAAGGAGTATATGATTCTTAATATTTCAAATAATTTAGTTGTTTTGAATGTTTATGACTAACTTGAATATTTTTGACATCAAAGTTTAGTGTAACTCAAATTTATACTGATAAATTATTCTAGTTTAAAATGCTATGGTGTCGTACTAATGCCGGACCATGTTGGCCACCAATCGGAAATTGAATTAGACACATGCGAAAATTACTATGGCCATAGTAAAATCAACAACGATTCTATCACAAATGACTGTAACCAGTGAAAATTCTACTATGGTCATAGTAATTTCTGCATGTCTTTATTTTAATTTCCGACAAGTGGCCAACATGGTCCGGTTTTGCTATGACACCACGGCATTTCAAAATAGAATAATTTCTCCATGTATAGTCAAAGAATTACGTAAAGAATGTAAAATTTTTTATAACTTCAGATTATTAAATTTGAGCTCCGAAAATTACATTATTATTATTTATGTTCGATATTCTATTCATACAACTTAAATGAATATTAATTTTCAATATACATTTCTTAATGAATTAACATTTGTTGAATTATTTATTGCTATTTTACTAATGATGAATAGTAGCATATCTGTACGTGGTTTTGCAGTTGGCTGTAAAATTGAAATATCAATTTTTTTCACTATTTGTTTCTACTATTTTATGATTTTTACGTTAGAATTATCTCAAGTCGTAATCTTACACAATATTTCTGATAAAGTTTGAGAAAGTTATTATCTAATCAAATTATATGGTAGGCTGAAGAAAATATTATTACTATGATCACTTATAAGCACAGAAAAAAAAAAAAAATAAATTACACTTCCATACGATAAGTTTACAGTTAAATATTAAAAATTCGCTGCATTGACTTGGTCAAATCCTGAAATTATTGGTTGGAATTATAATTTTGATAGTTTTTCGAACAAAGCGCTGTTATATTTTTCTTCTGCATCGTTAATATGAAAAGCTATAGTTTCTCTTATTGCTTATTTTTTTTTTTTTTAATTAACTAAATTCGATTAATACTTAATATGAAAAGACCAAGCAAGTCAACTTTTAAAGGGATCAAAAACAAAAAATTGTAAATATAATTGTAAAATTGACGATTAAAGTGTTAATGTGTAAATAAAAATCTCAAAGCAATGAAACCGTTAGAAAATTACAAAAATTTAAGTTATTTTTATCATTGTTATTATTATTAATTATTATTATTATTATTATTATTATTATTATGATTATTATTATTATTTTTCTTCTTTTCTGATGATATTGTAATCCTACCAGAAACAGATTCTCTGTATAAAATCGCGCCAAGTACACGTTTAAAATTTTTTACAATTAAAAAAAGATTCTTCTTACAAAAAAAAAATAAATCAAATCGAAAAAATACCAAGTACCTAATGTAATTCGAAATCATGGAAAACATTTTCATAGAATTAAAAAAAAAAGTTTCAATGTTCTTGGTGTGCGTTACTAAATTTATTCAAGCAAAATTAATTTTTAGAATTCATTTCGCATATAAATTATTTTCTTATAAAATTGAATGATATTTTTTTTTTTTTTCAGTTGAAAGGCACACCAAGTACATTGAAATTTTTTTTTTTCAATTTTTTTTTCAATTCTATGAAAATGTTTTCCATGATTTCGAATTACATTAGGTACTTGGTATTTTTTCGATTTGATTTATTTTTTTTTTGTAAGAAGAATCTTTTTTTAATTGTAAAAAATTTTAAATGTGTACTTGGCGCGATTTTATACAGAGAATCTGTTTTTGGTAGGATTTGTCTTTTTTTTGTCGTGTTGATTATTAATGATTTTAATATACATTATTAAAAATCGATTTATAATTGAAGACAAGTGAGCCTATATTGTTTATAGTATTATTTTGTAGAAACAATAAAATTCTTTGTTAACAATTGTAGTAATTTTTTACTGCTAAATATCATAACTTGATAAATTAATTTTTATAAGACAAAGAGCTACAGTTGTTTAACAACAGTTTCCTTTAAAGTTAACGTCAAATACATCTGTCAACGTCGGATTTTTCTGTTAGTAATTTAAAACATCAAATGGCTTAGTAGTTTGACCTCCCAGCACCTTCCACCTATTACAACTAGCATATGGGACTAACTACTTACCCTCTGACCCAATGGAATGCTTTTTTTTCAGAATTTCAATGGATCATATATATATTAGACTGGGCCAAAAAAATCGGCTATTTTTTTTCTCTTTCGATACTGTGAAAATATTATTCCTGGTGACCAAAAAAAATTATTGTGCAAGTTTGAGCCCTCAATATTGATATTAACAGGTGTATCGTTACGACTAAGCTTTTTGAAAGAAATTTAATTTCTTACCCAAAACTCGTAAATTACCTTCCTGAAAAATTTGATCAATGTATATTTTTAAAGGAAATTAAATTCCCTACAAAAAATCTCTCTCAGTAAATTGTCGTAAAACGAGCCGTTTCCTTGTAACCGTGCCTTAAACATTGATTTGTTTTTTAAATTCTTTATTTCTACTTTGGATTTTTGTAACTACTAGAAATATTAAAATTTTTTTTAGTCAAGATATTTATTCTTGATCTAAATTTAATGCTCTACAAAAAAGGTCTCTTAACATTTTTTGCTAATCTCGCTCCTTCGAAAGTTATCCAAGGTTAAAGTTGAGTCAAAACGACTTCAATAACCTGAATAACTTTAGAAGGAGTGAATTTAGCAAAAAATGTTAAGAGACCTTTTTTGTAGAGCATTAAATTTACTTCAAGAATATATATCTTGACTAAAAAAAATTTTAATATTTCTAGTAGTTACAAAAATCCAAAATAGAAACAAAGAATTTAAAAAACAAATCAATGTTTAAGGCACGGTGACGAGAAAACGGCTCGTTTGACGTCAATTTACTAAGAAAGTTTTTATGTAGGGAATTCAATTTCCTTTAAAAATATACATTGCTCAAATTTTTCAGATAAATAATTTACGAGTTTTGGGAAAGAAATGAAATTTCTCTCAAAAAACTTAACGTCGTAACGATACACCTGTTAATATCAACATTAAGGGCTCAAACTCGCACAATAATTTTTTTTGCTCACCAGGAATAATATTTTCACAGTATCGAAAGAAAAAAATAGTAGTCGATTTTTTGGCCCAGTCTGATATATATATATCTATTATTTATATTTACTTTATTTATTTATATATATATTGTTTGAGTGCGAAAAGTATACTTGTCGCACGCAAATTTACTTGTCTGGTATACCCACCACACCGATTTGGAGGGGTCTTCGTAGCAACACATCAAAAAATACCCACACTAGGTCTTAGAGATGGTTCCGACAAACGGGAGTGGGGTATATATTACTCACGGGCACATAAAACTTGCCTGATATACCCACCACACCGATTTGGAGGGGTCTTTGTAGCAACACATCAAAAAATACCCACACTAGGTCTTAGAGATGGTTCCGACAAACGGGAGTGGGGTATATATTTCTCACGGGCACATAAGACTTGCCTGATATACCCACCACACCGATTTGGAGGGGTCTTCATACCAACACATCAAAAAATACCCACACTAGGTCTTAGAGATGGTTCCGACAAACGTGAGTGGGGTATATATTTCTCACGGGCACATAAGACTTGCCTGATATACCCACCACACCGATTTGGAGGGGTCTTCATACCAACACATCAAAAAATACCCACACTAGGTCTTAGAGATGGTTCCGACAAACGTGAGTGGGGTATATATTTCTCACGGACACATAAGACTTGCCTGATATACCCACCACACCGATTTGGAGGGGTCTTCATACCAACACATCAAAAAATACCCACACTAGGTCTTAGAGATGGTTCCGACAAACGGGAGTGGGGTATATATTTCTCACGGGCACATAAGATTTGTCTGATATAACCACCACACCGATTTGGAGGGGTCTTTGTAGCAACACATCAAAAAATACCCACACTAGGTCTTAGAGATGGTTCCGACAAACGGGAGTGGGGTATATATTTCTCACGGGCACATAAGATTTGCCTGATATAACCACCACACCGATTTGGAGGGGTCTTTGTAGCAACACATCAAAAAATACCCACACTAGGTCTTAGAGATGGTTCCGACAAACGTGAGTGGGGTATATATTTCTCACGGACACATAAGACTTGCCTGATATACCCACCACACCGATTTGGAGGGGTCTTCATACCAACACATCAAAAAATACCCACACTAGGTCTTAGAGATGGTTCCGACAAACGGGAGTGGGGTATATATTTCTCACGGGCACATAAGATTTGTCTGATATAACCACCACACCGATTTGGAGGGGTCTTTGTAGCAACACATCAAAAAATACCCACACTAGGTCTTAGAGATGGTTCCGACAAACGGGAGTGGGGTATATATTTCTCACGGGCACATAAGATTTGTCTGATATAACCACCACACCGATTTGGAGGGGTCTTTGTAGCAACACATCAAAAAATACCCACACTAGGTCTTAGAGATGGTTCCGACAAACGGGAGTGGGGTATATATTTCTCACGGGCACATAAGACTTGCCTGATATACCCACCACACCGATTTGGAGGGGTCTTCCTACCGGCACATCTAAAAATATCTATGACTTGGCCGTGGATATGGTTCGACAAAGGGGAGTAGGGTCGATGCTTCCGATGGGTTGAATACATCAATTACTGTAGCTTTTATTCATATTTTACTAAAATTCGAGGTTTAGAATAGTAATATCTTCAAAATCTCTTTCCATTCAATGAACGTTCGAAACTTCAGTTACATGCTTTAAGCTCCGATGTATCATAAGTATTGTTCAATATTGGAAGCTTTAATTGAGTTATTTATTTTAAGAAGAAGGTAGAGCCTTCAGCTCTCCTTCCACCTGAATCTAGTCTGGTTTTTAAAGCTTTAATTAATTAATTTATTTATTTTAAGAAGAAGTTAGAGCCTTCAGCTCTCCTTCCACCTGAATCTAGTCTGGTTTTTAAAGCTTTAATTAATTAATTTATTTATTTTAAGAAGAAGTTAGAGCCTTCAGCTCTGCTTCCACCTGAATCTAGTCTGGTTTTTTGAGGTTTAATTAATTAATTTATTCATTTTAAGAATAAGTTAGAGCCTTTAGCTCTGCTTCCACCTGATTCTAGTCTGCTGTTTGAAGCTTTAATCATTTTATTTATTTAATAAGAATGCAACAGCTTTAAGCTTTGCAATTTAATAATAATTTTATTATCATTTAAAAAATTGTTAACGTTCTTTGAGTGTTCGGGTTTATATTATGGTTGATAGGCCTCTGGGGGACCCACCATAAAAAAAATGGGAACGCATCATGATACACAGTACCTCATGGGTGATGTGGAAACCTGTGTCATTAAAATTATCAAATTAAAGAAAAAAAAACTCGAATTAAAAAAAAAAAAACTGATTTTTGGTCGCGGAATCGAACACGCGACTCTGCGAACGTGATGCCAATATGATAGCACGCGTCCATTGATTCCACTTAGAATTATGAGACGTGAGGTAATATAAAAGTCGTATTTTAGACTTCAAGTAAGAATTAAGTCTAATATTTATTATAAATAATATATAATTAAATTATTATTAATAATAAATTAACCATTAGAACTATGGATAGTAGTATACAAATGATAAAAAACGATAAATAATGTCTAAAAATTGCGTTTCGTTATTTATTTAAATAATATTGATAAGCTTTTTTTGTAAAAATTAGTTAAAGATAATTAGAAAATAATTAATTATTAAGTAGTTAAAAAAAAAAAAAATTCGACTCAGTCGCGGTTGTGAATACACGACTTGAAGCTCCTGAAACAAAAACATTGTCGCACGTCGACAGAATCAGAACAACGATTGAATGCAACAGCTTTGATAAAAATTGTATTTGAAACTCTAAGTAACATTTAAAACTAATAACTAATATTAATAATAAATGTGTTTTAATAATAATTATTTATTAAAATTACAATTAATAATCTAAAATTTATTATTAAATAAAAGTACAATGAGAGGATTATGTTTTAATATTTATTTATCTATTTTACAGCCATTTAAATTTGTTCAAAAAATTTTCAATTATCAATTAATTAAAAAATTTGAACAAATAAATATTTAAAAATTTATTACGTTAAAAAATAATTAAAAAAAAAAAAATCAAATTCGAGTGCGGATTTGAACACGCAACTCTAAGCGGGTATAAAAGGACGCATGGTGGGAGCAACATTTCTCCTCCGCTTGTTTACAGCGCTCGGTTTCTCTCGGCTTCTTTCGGTTTCCCGACACACCGATAGACATAATTGCGTGTGTGCATCGCGCGCACGGCCCTCTGGAAGGGGTAAAAATATCGCACGTTCTGGCAGCATTGATCATTATCATTATTATTGTATTGTTGATGGAATTTAATGGTAGCGCCACTCGATTGCTGGTGGTAAGATACAAAGTCATTCATAAAACTTAGTTTTTTTTTTCTGGTAGAGAAATGTTGAAACTGACTTTGGTCAACATAGAAAAATTTTAAAATAGAAAAATTTTTTCATAGAGTTGTTGTATCATAGAGATATGCAGAATAGAGAAATATTAAGGAGAGTTGTATAGTTATGGAGAAATTCCATAATATAAATATGTTAACACCTAATTCTATCATATTATAGTAAATTTTATAGAGACTTAATTTTCATAGAGATATATAATATAGAGATATTTTGGACATGAATTATTTTGGCATATATTTATATTTAATAGAATAAGTTTACATAGAGATAATTTTACATAGAATTATTTTGCAACATAAATATAATTAATATTGATATTTTCGCATAGAAATCTATTTAAGAGAGTTGTATGTTGGTAGAGTACTAAAAGTAGAAAAGTAAAAAGTACGCTTGTAACCAGGTACGGTATGAATACCCCGCGCTGACTGTATAAAATTATTTTAAAGAGGCGATTGCCAACACACATGCGCGATAAGTTTATTAGTGCACATGCGTGATGAGTTTATTCGTACGCATGCGCAACGGCAAAGTGTCTCCCACTACTCATGACGTCACGATTTGACAACTATTTGAATCATAATAATTATTTTTAATTAATTAACAATAAATAAAAGCTATTTTGTAAAAAAAACGTATAGGTATCGAATGAGCAAAAGGTGAGCAATTTGTTAGTAGGAAAAGTTTTAAGAAAAGTATTTATATTTACTTAGATACAAAAAAAATATTTTTTGTATTTTTAATTAGCGATAAATAATTAGGTAATTAATTAATAATGTGAGCAATTGCAGAATTGAATTGAGCATTTTGTGAGCAATTAGGAGCACTTATTCATTATTCCTGATTGTTATAGTTCCATGCCAACTTTTTCTCGGTTAAAAAGTTGCCTTTCAATTGAATTGAAGAAAGATTAACCGCAAATTTTTATTTTCAACTTTTGTTGTCTAATTCTCGACAAATTCAGGCAGCAAATTTCAGGTAATTTAGACATCAAATTACCGTCAGTATCAAGCTAAAGTGGTTAAAGTACTGGTATTAGACGGCAAAATTAAGGAAAAAGCTTGCTCAGCAACCCTGGCTATCTATCTAGGTAATTTACTAGGGACTTAGTTGGCCGGAATGTTTCCCCATTACATTTCTTTCCGCTTCGCGTTCGAGGCGTATGATTTAGGCAACGAAACCAAGCTTGCGAAATCGCCATCAGATGGAGCAACAACAGCGAAAAAAAAAAAACATACGGGATTATGTATACAAATACGCTATCGGTCATCAGTCTTAATTAATTATAAAAACAACTATAAGAGCTACGATAGTGAATAACGAAAGGGTACATCTGGACAAAATGCCAAACAAAATAAAAAAAAAACGAGTTGATTCAGTAAATGGTTCGTGAGATATCGTGTTTACATCCGCACATTCCAATAAACAGACCAATTGACGTCCAACTAAAATTTTTTTTCGACCAACTTTTTTTAATGATATACTCAACAAGATGACTTTAAATTATGTTGGAATTATTTATTGGAATGTCCTCTTGACATTGGTGCATTTTTTTTTTCGTTTAAGTGCTATATAAAATAGTGGAGGTGATTTAAGTTGGCGACAACCCTGCTTTGACATTTGACCTCCGCTTCGCGTTCGAGTTGTGCAAAAAAATTTGAAAATTGTTATTACAAAAGTTTTTGAATTATAACAAAAAATCATTGGATATATTGATCAAGCTTATATAATGGATTTGGATCAAAATATCCTTGCGAATAAATCGTTGGTCACACGAGGACGAACTGTAGGCTTACGACAAGCAAATGTCTAATCACGAGTATTCGCGGAATACGTTGGCTGTAATTTAAAAACAGTTTACTTATGGGAAAAAAAGTTTCGTGAACACGATCAAGCTGGCTTAGTTGATCATCGAAAAAATAATCACCGTCCTCGAACAACAACTAACCAAGAAGATTTGTTATTAATTTAAACATCTATGTATAATCCTTTCTTACCCTCAGAGGAAATTTTACAATTATGCAATTTAAATTTGTCGAAGTGGTCAACTGCACGTCGTTTTAAAACCAATGGTCATGTGTCCGCTCGTCCAGCTAAAAAGCCAGAGTTGACTGATGCTCACCGAGTAACTCGTAGGCAATACGCCTTAGATTTTGGTAACTGGACTCCAGAGCAGTGGGAGAATGTTATTTTTACAGACGAAAAAGTTAATCCTTTATTATTTCTATTTGTTTAAAATTATTAATGAATTGCTTCCTATTTTTTAAAATTTATTTACTGTGTATTTAAAATTTTTCAGAGTTTCTCAACGTCTGCAGAAAATAGATTGCGAGTGTGGCGACCTAAAGGTGAAAGCTTGAATCCAGATTACGTGCTTCCTGATCGGTGGTCCGGCAGAGTAACATCGAATCACTGGGGCTGTATGTCTGGGAGAGGACTGATAGCTCTACAACCTCTTTCAGCACATTTCAACGGGGAAGAGTATGTCGAACTTTTAAACGAATGTATGGAACCTGCGGTTCGAGAACTATATCCTGATGATGAGTATCCTTTCATTTATTTTCTTCAAGACAACAGTCCTATCTACACATGTCGTAATGCTCGGGATTGGTTTATTGCTCATCCAGACTTCATTCTGATTCCCCATCCTCCAAAATCTCCTGATCTTAATCCTATTGAGAACGTATGGGGTAAAATTTTCTTTCTACTGTCTATTAAATAAAAAAGTTATTTGTTGTTGTTTATTATCTTATTTTTTTTAAATTGACTTTTCAAAAAATGTCTACGCTACGAGGCCTTAGGAAGCTATTTTTCCTACTTGCGAAATAATATTTGTACGCCTGTGTGTGTGGGTGTGCATGTAGAGAGTATATTTTTTTTAAATTAATTTTTTAAAATATTTATTTCTTATAGGAATGATGACTATGAATTGGCAACCACGAGAACGGCTTAGAACAAAACAACAACTTGATGCATATGCTCAAGAGGTATGGAACATTGTTGGGAATAAAATTCCAGATCTATTAAATACAATACGGTCGATGTCGAGACGTCTACAGCAAGTAACAGCTCGGGATGGTTACTGGATTCCATATTAAAACAGACATTGGATAGTGATATATAGTTATTTATATAATAATATTGATAATAATAACGAGCAACCTACAGTCACTACGTGACTAACCAAATATTGTTGCCAAATTTATAAAATATAATTTGAATTTAACTGCTTGTTAAAATCTCTACTGCAAAATCAACTCTAAAATCTTTTGCTTATTTCTATTATAATTAAAATTTAATGAGACCAATTTTATCATTAACTCAGAAACTTATTGATTTCGATGATTGTATAATCATGGGGTTCTTGAAATAGTATATACCTAGGCCAGTAAAATAAGAAAAGTCTCAGAGCACATGTAATTGTTGGCCGAGGCTGACAAACATGTGGTCTGAGGCTTTCTTTTTTACTGGCCAAGGTGCGTATACTATTTTTCTGCTCGACGGAGCTGGAAAGTTGCAACCTCGTTCAGGGCAGCGGCCCAAAAGTTGCCACTTTCCGGCCGGAGGGCAGAAAAATTAATCTACACACGGTCAAATTTTTTTTTATTAATCGTTTAATATATTTATTTACACTGACACCAAATTAAATTTTTTGAATTTTTGTTATCTTAAAAGACATGGCATAGACTAAATTTTTTTTATTTGCTGTTAATTACATATATAATAGTCATATATATTCAGTGACAGAATAATTAAAATATTTATTTATTTAAAAAAAATCAATACGATCGTATTTTTTTCCCGCGTAATTTAAATGTGATTCGAATAATTTAGATACGTTTATTAATCTTGAAACTTGGTAATTAAATAAGAGTTCAAACCATGCGAAGGCACAAATTCAAGTCAAGACCTTTCTATTAATACCAAATTTAATAACATTAACTGATTCTATCATGTAGATATGGCAGGAACTAAATTTTCCTTATTCTCTTATAGATAATAATAATTGAATTAAATTAATATCGTAGATGGATGGTAAAGAAAAAAAAAGGTACAACACGATAAAATGTAATTTAAACGGTTATTATTCTAAAAATTACATTTGTCTTAAAAAAACTAATAATAATCATATAATTAAACAAAATTATATAATCAACAAAATTCAAATTCGATATCTCAACAGAATCTAAAGCCAGTGAAAATGCCAGCTGATGAGTTGTCTTTTATATGTGAACAGTCTCTACCAATAAGGAATCGACGGATATCAATGACAGCTAGTTTCATTGGCAGGTCTTAAATAGTCGGCACTGACTTTTTATCACAATCTCCGTAATGAAATGCTTTATGATTTGGTGACAAATGGACATACCAAAATGTATCTTTGATCCTCTACACAAATTTTAAATAAAATAAAAAATTTTATAAAATTACTCATGATATCTTATAACTAATTATTAATTATCATGATAATTACCTGACCCCTGGCACTGTACTTAGTAAATCTCGTGCCTTCAATAAGAAAACCCAAGCGGTGGTTGGATGAGCTCAAAAATTTCCGGTGTTATTTGCTCGCGCAGTTCAACAGTTGGCTTAGCATGACTTCCTACTCTTCCCTGTAAGTTCTCTCCTGTTGCCATAAATTGATGATGGTCAAGTACGTTAAATGCTGCAATTTGTTCCTAAATTTATCAAGACTTGTCGGCTTACACTGGAATGCGCGTGTTATTTATTCGCGCATAACAGAAAATACTTTAATAAAATCTTCAGTTGCACTCCCCATTTCTTTTCAGGTTTTATTCAGCAGCACCCTCGCACGCAGTAAAATTCTTTGAACGGATGATCATGAGCAAAAAATATTGTATGATATAATTATTCTTTTTTACTTGGCGGTTCTCCAATTCTCAATACCTAAAAAAATAATTCGTTGTCGTATTAATTTATAATTAATCAGTAATGACCAAATAAATAAATAATGGTAATAAATTACCTCGTATAATAATTTAACAAGTTCAGCACTTGTCCTATCAAATCAACACTCATGTTCATCAGAACGACAAGAATGTTCCATAACAACTTTATTGTACGACTCAGCATAATTTCTAGCGAAATAAATCATGCAATCAAGCGTCAGCATACCAGGTGTTGTCCCGGTAAAATCTAACGCCGGGTTAATGTCATACTTGAAAACTAATTTTTTAAAATCTTTGGCAAATAAAACGTGTTTACGTGCAGCAACATCACTGCCACTGGCATTACCCTCGGTATCAAAGGCAATACAACGCAATTTTTTTATTTTATCATGAGCGTCCTGGTCCTGCGGGTCCATTTTTGTCATCAACTTGTCCAGTTGACTGTATGTTGCTTGTTTAAACAGCAGTGTTGCTGCTACCGCACCTATTTTTATTAAATCAGCTTTTAAAAATGATGCGTTTATTAAAGCTATCGTGATATATTGAATCTGCGGTGACATACTTTGCAAATGTATCACAAGATTTGAAAATGTAACTTCTTTTTCAACTAAACTGCACTTGCCAAATGAATTCTAAAAAATATTCTTTAGAATACTAAGAAATGATCCAATTACACTAGTACTCGGAGATACTGATTGATTGTTTACACAACTTGCGACTTTGTTGGTAAGCGGTCACCCCAAAATGTCCCACGACACTATCCCCTGATCCATTAATTCAACGAATGATTGGAGCGAACATGCCATTGCTGCAGTTTTATATTTTCCTGATTCAATCTAGTTTAATTCAAATAAATTAATAATTTATAAAATTATAATTAATTTTAATACTTAAATTAATTTAATGAATTACCTCCAGCAATTTTATTGATGCAAATTAATCCACATTACAGATAAGCTCTTTTACTGTTTATATATATTTATTTGTTTGCTTTACACTGTCAAATTCTTCTACTACTAGCCATCCTAATTAACAATATCATAAATATGCCAAGTTCACGTTTTACTTGCGCTCCAGTGTAACCAACATTATTTTTCAAGCGCTAATCATACATTTCAATAGATTGACTACGAGTGAGAAATAACGTTACCAGGCATTAATGCTCCAAGCTGTACAAAGATTAATGTTGGCGATCGTATATGCGTTTAAAGCGCCTCAAGATGAATGCCGCCAGAGTTCTACCGAAGCAACGGAACCTATATGTATCTAGGCTCCCTGACCGAGGCATATATTTTAGTATAGTCAGTGACGTAAAATACGCGTGGGATTGTTTAAGGCGCTATTATGTGTCAGTGTTTTTGATAGTTTGATGAACATAGCTATGTACTAAATTGTTTTAGATCATTATTGAATTATCGTTTCAAAATTTTATTATTATCTTAGTGAATAATTGTTTTCATAATAAAAATAATACAATGAGGTACGATTATATATTCTAATCGTTTTTGAGGGTTTTACATTTACTGATTCTATTGTTTGAAAATGTTGGATTTTGATCTTCTATTCATTCTTTTGTCTTGTCAGAAATAAATATTTTCTGTCATTTTTACTTATTAAGAGTAATAATTTGTGAAACTCATCATGAAATCTCTAAAATGTTTTTTTATTCAGTTTCCATGTTACCATTGTATTCAATCTCCTTTCATGTGCACTTGCTAACATTAATGCCTAGCCCCCGTATCTAGTTAGGATTTTAGAGTTTTTTGTATTGGCAAGAAATTATGACAATAAAGTTGGCAGACATTTAACAATATTTTGATTTTTTTCAACAAAAAAATAAATATTTAAAAAAATAATTTCAAAAATTGTAAGTATAGTTTATCAAATTTCCTACATGTGCATTTTTTTAGAAATATATATTTTTTTTTTATTATTTATCTGGTAAAAAAATTTATTTAAATTTCAGATGTCTGCTAACTTTACTGTCATCAAGAAATTTCAATTCACGAGATTTAGAAGTCTCCAAAAACTATAACTCAAGTGTCGTTCAATTTGTATTGTACGAACTAAAAGTGTAAAACAGATTAAATAATTAGACTTCAAAATTGCAATAGAAATAAGCAAACAAAGATGTTAAATAATGAGGTATGAATAATTCGTCGATACTTTGAAAATTGTAGTAGATACCGTAATGTGCAAAAAAGATTCTTAAATACTATTAAATTTCCTGCAAAAAATTCTTAGCTTTCGGTAATGTAACTTTACTATTTATGGATTTTTTTAAATGTTTTTATAAAATTTTTTTTTTATACCATTAATTTTAAATATGAAAATTTAAAACAATTCAGAGATTTTTGATAAACATTACGTGGTCCTTATTTTGGACATTTTCGAATTTTTACGCTCCCATAGGCTTAGGTGGTTTGAAATAAATAAAAAGAAATGTCTTGCAAGTTGCCGGTCTGTATCTCAATTTTAACCCGTGCCGCACAGCGATGTAAGTTTCCCATTTAAATAACACGGTGTTTTCGTCATTGAACGATTAATTTTTTATTCCGGCCAAATTAATTGTTTAAACAATTTTAGACTTTGTAGACTTCAAATTTATAATAGTAGCTAATCCTCAGAATTTTTACAGATTTTTAGCTGCTATAATTTTGGAGGTACAGCAAGATGAAAGAAAAAAAAAAACAAGTGAGCCTCACAGACATTAGGTCATAATAAAAATAAAACTTTTTTTATAGTTGAGTCGGTTTGAATAAATAAATTAATTAATATAAATGTTAGGCTGGGCCAAAAAAATTGGCTACTTTTTTTTTTTAAAGTATATCAAAAATATTATTTGGGATGATAAAAAAAAATTACTGTGAATTGCGAAAAACATTAAATGTTCTACAAAAAAGGTCTGATTGAAATTTTTCGTCAGATGAACCGGTTCCTTATAATAATGCCTTGAACATTGGTATGATTTTAAAATTTTATTTTTCAAGTTTGGAATTTTGTAATTTATATAAAAATCAATTTTCGGAAAAAAGTCAATGAATATTCTTGAAGGAAATAAAATTTTCCCCAAAAAAAGTCTTTTAACAATTTTTGCTAAATTCACTTCTTCAAAAGTTATTCTAGGTTATTGAAATCGTTTTGTTTTAAAATTAACCTTGAATAACTTTTGAAGGAGTGAATTTAGCAAAATTTATTAAGAGGCTTTTTTTGTAGAGCATTCAATTTCCTTTGAGTAATATAGGCCAGTAAATAAAGCATTTAACCTCGCACTTAATTTCCGATCCAATTTTATTTTATTTTTAGATTAAGGGTCACTTACTGACCATAGAATCATAAAATGCTGACAGATCCAGGTGGAGCTTCGATCGCAATCTTGAACAGAAAGTTTTTGGCTGATATCTCGGAAACTATGCACTTTAGAGAAAAAATTATTAAAACCATTATAGTAGAAAATAAAATTTCGCATCTTTTATTTCCTGTGAACTTTTTTGTAAAACTAACCGTTTACGATTTATGGCCCATTTAATGAACCGGTTTTTCTATTTCGGCCGATAACTTTTAAAATATTGGATTAATCAATGAAATGTATCTGTTCATTTTTAAAGATCACTTTATTCTCTACAAGTTTTTTTTTAACTTTTTTTTCTAATGTCCATACTTTTTGAGCTGTAGAACATTCAATGTTGGACCACCGGGCATAAGGTCAAAAATTTCAAGGTATGCATAGTCTGATGGTAATAATTTAACAAATAAATTAAAGAAAATATCCAGATTGTTTATGTACTTAACAATCAGAAGTTCATTGGGTTACTTGCAGTACCCGGAAAAAAATAATCGGTAGAAGCTACCGATTAACAACCGGTTTCCTGTACTTTTTGTAAAAATCCCAAGTAACATCCCTCAAAAGTAGTTTTTTTTTGTCCACTGAAACCGGTCAGTAGAACCGAAACAATCGATTGCAGCTACCGATTATTTTGCGTATCGGGTACTGAAATTTAATCGGTGGCTGCTACTGAATAGTTTTATATAACAGCTACCGACTCGTAATTGGTAGCTGCTACCTATTATTTCGTTACCCGATACCGAAATAATCGGTAGCTGTTACCGAAAATTAATAGTAGCAGCTACCAATTACGAATTGGCACCTGCTACTAATAATTTTCGGTAACACCTACCGTACGTAATTAGCAGCGTCTACCGGTTCATTTTCAATAACAGCTACCGATTCGTAATAGGGAGCACCTACAAATGACGAGTCGGTAGCTGTTATCTAAAACTATTCAGTAGCAGCCACCGATTAAATTTCAGTACCCGATACGCAAAATAATCGGTAGCTGCAATCGATTGTTTCGGTTCTACTGACCGGTTTCAGTGGACAAAAAAAAACTACTTATGAGGGATGTTACTTGGGATTTTTACAAAAAATACAGGAAACCGGTTGTTAATCGGTAGCTTCTACCGATTATTTTTTTCCGGGTACTGCAAGTAACGCAATGAACTTCTGATTGTTAAGTACATAAACAATCTGGATATTTTCTTTAATTTATTTGTTAAATTATTACCATCAGACTATGCATACCTTGAAATTTTTGACCTTATGCCCGGTGGTCCAACATTGAATGTTCTACAGCTCAAAAAGTATGGACATTAGAAAAAAAAGTTAAAAAAAAACTTGTAGAGAATAAAGTGATCTTTAAAAATGAACAGATACATTTCATTGATTAATCCAATATTTTAAAAGTTATCGGCCGAAATAGAAAAACCGGTTCATTAAATGGGCCATAAATCGTAAACGGTTAGTTTTACAAAAAAGTTCACAGGAAATAAAAGATGCGAAATTTTATTTTCTACTATAATGGTTTTAATAATTTTTTCTCTAAAGTGCATAGTTTCCGAGATATCAGCCAAAAACTTTCTGTTCAAGATTGCGATCGAAGCTCCACCTGGATCTGTCAGCATTTTATGATTCTATGGTCAGTAAGTGACCCTTAACCTAAAAATAAAATAAAATTGGATCGGAAATTTAGTGCGAGGTTGACTAAAAAAAACGGCTTTATTTACTGGCCTAATATTTTTCAATCAATTTTGTTTATCTCGATGGCTTGGGAGTTATGAGATAAAAACCCGTTTACCAAATGAAAAATCTAGAATTGCGATGATAGCCCTCTTAATATTAATATTACACTGAGAAAAAAAATCCTTTTATGTAGACTATTTACTTGATACAAGAATATATATTCTTGATAATTTTCGAGAATACATAATTTTGTTTCCAGAATTCGTAGAATCGATGGAAATAATTTTTATTTAATACGAGTAAAACTATTCTTTTGTTTACCCATAAAATGCATATAATAAAAAAATAAGTTTGATGTTTTTTTCTCAAAAAATTGATAATTGATAATCATGAAATAAATATTTGTAACGGATTTCTTGAACCAAGAAATTCTTGTTTGGACAATATTATTTTATTTTTTCATTGTGAGGGCTCAAATTTCGACAATCATTTTTTTTTGTCATTCCAAATAATATTGTCGATATACTAGTTAAAGTTTTAAAAAAAGAAAACAGTCGATTTTTTTGGTCCAGTCTAATACATCGATACTGCCATTCTAATATGCCCTATCCCACCAAATTTGACATTTTCACTTTTTGTGACAAATGGAATCATTGTAACAATGTGCAGCTTATGTAAAAATTTTAGAGGTCAAATTGTTTATTTAGTATTTTTAAATAAATATTCTAATATGTCGTATCCCACACGCAGACTTTCGCGCATTTTAATATGTCGTATCCCACATTTGTATAGGTTTAGTCAAGCTTAACATTTTTGATTTTAAGTTAATTTTAAGGAAGCAATTAACGACATGAGTAAGAAGGTAATGATGCATAATTTTTTACTCTTCTTACAGCATATAATTCAAAATTATTTATTCACTGCACTGTAAAAAATAAGGTACTGACATCAAACTCCCTAGGAGTTTGACGATTTTCCCCTTCAGTGAAAGCGAATTCGTTTGAACCAACAAAAACTAGATTGTCTCAAGAAAATCATTTTTATTAAATTAAAATTTCTAGTCGATTATGAGAAATTGATTAAGCGTTTATGTTGAAGTTTTTAAGTTTGACCGTAATTAAACTAACATTTGATTGAATAGTAAAATATATTTTAATTAAAGTTTGGATGTACTTGATTTAAAGATAAAAACTTGTTGAAGCAAACTTTTCAATTTTCAGAAATTTAACTGAAACTCTTGAAACGTTTGGTTTGACAACTTTACATATTTCAATGAAACAAATGTAGTTTTCTATAATACCGAATGTGTCGTGTCAACCGAAGAGTTTCTTGGAGAGAGAACCCGATGAGGTTAAAGGAATAATTTCACGCACTCACATTCAAACTTAAAAATATTCGACAAGAATATAAATGTATTTGTTACAAAATATCGAACTATATTTGAATGGAAGTCTTTATATTATCGATTCGATAAAAAAATTTATTTATAAAAAGAGTCACATATTTATCTCGTTTAGATCAATCTATAAGCAATTGACTGTATATATTCATTCAATATGAAAACGAAGTACTAGAAGCACAACTAAACCAAAACTTTCCTACTGGTTCCGTAGCGTAGCGGCAAAGCGTCTGACTCTCGCGCGTAAGGTACTGGGTTCGAATCCTCCGGATGGCAAAATTAAAATTATTTAATTTTTCACTAAAAACTGTGAGTATATGTTAGGATGGTTGTAAAGTATAATTTATAAAATATAATAATATAATGCAATTGTCCTAATACTTGATAAAAAAAAAAATAATAATAATAATAAAAAAATAAAATCAAAAATAAATAAATGCATAAGAAAAAAAATTTTTTTTTAATGAATTATTAATGAGATAATTAAAGGCAATATTCATTTGATTCAGATTACTGTTTTTTTGGATCAATTCAATACAGCAATTTGAAATAACTCGATTTTTTATTTAATCAATTGCATGGGCAGTTTCTACGGACCTAAAAAATTATTACTTTCAACACTCAAATTAATTTGCTTTAATAAAATTTTGACTTAACTGAAAACTCATACCTTCAATCACCTTACAATTTACTTTGAGTGAAATTTTTAATTATTTTATGTGAAACAAAAATCACTATTGCATCAACAGCATTAATGACTTGAACTAATTTCTATTTTTTTTTAAATGAAAAAAGTTACTGAGTTATATCAAATACTATAGAGTTAGTTTGAACGACTTGGTACCTTCCCTCAAGAAATTCTCAGTTGGAGCAAAATGTACTGTTAAACGTAGAGGGCGGTAGACTCAATCGCTTGACGCGCTTGGCTGTATCGAAACGCACGGAGTACTTGAGCCAAACGAATCTGGTTTGATGTCAGGAGTCTTTTTTTACAGTGTACAAGTGCCTGTATTTTATGAAAACATGAAAATAAATTTGTAGGGTATACCAATGTAAACATAATACAAATAATTTTTCTTTGCCGTCTGTGAAACGTTTTTATCGTCTCCTGAAAAATTTCCCACATGTGGGATAGGGCATATTAGAATGGCAGTATCGATATATATATCAGGGTGGCGCAAAAAAACCGACTATTTTTTTTTCGATCTCGCATAAAAATTTGTTGGTTTACGATGTTTAAAGGAGGTTTGGGACATACAGTCTGTTCACTGCGTTTCATCTCACAATTCATAAGTATAGATATACCATAGTACGTGACTTGAGAAGGATTTATTTAGCTCGAGACTGTACCTTCAAAAAATGTAAGAAGCTTTTACCAGTGATTTAATGACATTTAGCTTACCGAAATAATCTTTTATGCATTAAATTACTAAATTATTATAAAATAATCGATAATTTATTTCAAATTTAAATAAAATAATCAGTTATATAATTTTAAATATTTTTAAAAAAGTTTGGCAACGTCGCAAATTTTACCGCGGTTGCGCATGCGTCGCTGCTCTATTCGTGTTGGTGATGTATATGGGTGTCTTATGCTTGCAAGTAATGCTATTTAGACCGAGAGATAGTTCATTGCTAAATTTTTGAATAATCAAAAGAAAATAAGTAATAAAAAAGAACGTTGTTTTTAACTACGCAAATATTTATGTTATATTTTATAGTAAATAGTAAAAATTTTATAATACTTTCCTTTACCTATTTGACTTTTCCGCTAACCTATTTTATTGAAACTTTAAATTCCCCGCGTGACCCACTATTTACAACGTTGCCGTCAACATAACCCACATTTGCTATGGCTGAATATTTTTTTTAAATTTAGATTTTTCAAATAATTAATTAATTAATTAATTTTATAACTCCCCGATGAAAAAAGATTTTATACAATTGTATAAAATTATACATAAATTGGATAGAAAAAATGGCCCGATCCAATTGTGTACAATCTGTATAGAAATTGTATACAATTCTATATAATTATATACAATTCTATACAAATTGTATTCAATTCTATATAATTATATACAATTCTATATAATTCTATATAATTATATACAATTCTATATAATTGTAATTATATAGAATTGTATATAATTATATAGAATTCTATACAATTTGTATAGAATTGTATACAATTTGTACAGAATTGTATACAATTTCTATACAGATTGTATACAATGGGATCGGGCCATTTTTTCTATCCAATTTATATATAATTCATATATAATGCATAGATAATTTTATACAATTGTATAGAATCTTTTTTCATCGGGAACTTAACGACAAGTTTTTGGCAAGCCTTGGCTGGATAATACTTGCGTGCAAGTTAATATGAATCTACTGCCGTCATCTGAATGTAATTTGACAGAAAAACTTGCCGTTAATTTCAAGTAAAACTTTCAATCAACTTAACGTCATTGTCTGACAGTAATACTTGTAGTCAAATTAAATTCAAGTTACAGGACAATTTACTGTCAACTTAAAGGTAACTGCTTGTTCTCCTACTCTTTCCTTCATATTGGCTTCAGAATACGGCAGTAGCTTGAAGTTAACTTGTTGATAAAGTGGCTATCAGGGTATATCTAATGTTAAACCGAGTTAACATTAGTATGATTCAAATAGATAAATTTATGGTAACGATTTCTCAACTTTTTGATAACATTTTGGTAACTTTTTGATTACACTTTGTAACGTATTGTTGACGAACGGCAATTAGTTTTTTTGATACCAAAAAGATAAAAAAAATTAACAACTTTTTTATGTTGACATATCAAATTCAGAATTTCACCCTGGTGGATTAAATTACGGTATTTTACGGCAACATTATGATATTTTCGCCGAGAATTAGCGGTAAAAAAACAGCAGTTTACGGTAAAACCTTGAGGCAAGCCTGCGGTATTTTACTGTAAAGTATTGCTCTGTAAAAACTGTAAAAGTAAAAAAGTATACAGTGTTCAATACAAAAATGTCGCCGAATACGGTAAATTTCCTATTTTAGCGTAATTTGTCGTAAACTACAGTACATGACGATCAGTTGCTGTAACATACGGCGAATTAACCTAAGAAATACTGTACTTTATGGTAAAGACGGTAAATTACGGGAATTGACCGTAATTTATATTTGCCCGGGTGATTAAGAGATAACATTAAAATATAACAATACGTTCACCTTGAATAGTTTTAACACATCTTTGATAACTCAATCATATCTTTTAAATAACGTAAAAATTTCGCCATTTAGTCCACATTTTCGGATAAAAAATTGCCAGCATTAAAATGTTAGCTTTTGTGTATCCTCAAATAGTCATCAGTTATTAATTTCCTTAATAGCCACTTTAGCTTGAAATTAACAGTAATTTGATAATTGAAATTACCGAAATTTGCTGCCCGATTTTGCCGACAATTTGACAGCAAAAATTGGAAATACAAATTTGCGGTTAATTTTTCCGCAATTCAGAGGTAACTTTTTTTAGTAGAAAAAACACCCTAATAAAAATTTCCTCGAATTTTTCCTCAAATGTCCTTCAATTTCGAGGTTTTCTGTTTTTGACGACAATTTGTTTACAACTTTTGAAGTGAATTTGCATTTAAATTCGGGTAGTAAATTTACGTCAATATTTATAGCAAGTTGTATTCAAATTGTCGTCAAAAATCGAAAAGCCTGAAGTTGACAGCCATTTGGCGAAACATTCAAGGAAACTTTTGTAAAGTAAACGTTTGCTAAAGCAAACTGTGCCATTAGGGTTATGTTATGATAACTATTTGCTATCACTCTTACAGTACAGTTTGCTTTAGCAAGCGTTTACTTTACAAAAGTTTCCTTGAATGTTTCGTCAAATGGCTGTCAACTTCAGGCTTTTCAATTTTTGATGACAATTTGAATACAACTTGCAATACAAATTGACGTAAATTTACTACTCGAATTTGAATGCAAATTCACTTTAAAAGTTAACTAGAAAAATATTTGCCGTCAATTTTCAGGCAAATTTTTACATCAATTTATTGTTAATTTGACTTGAAAAATTGTGAAGTACTTTTTTACCGTTAAATTGTAGACATTTTTATGTGTAAATTTGCTTACCTTCTGAAAATGGTAGTAACTTATATTACCGACTTTTTTTTTGTAGTAAAAATTTACGTCTAAATTGAGTAAAACTTAACCGAAAATTTTTCTTTCCAACTTTTACTGTCAAATTGTCGGCAGGTTCGTGCAGAAAATTTTAAGCAATTTTAATGTCAAATTACAGTTAATTTCGAGCTAAGTGGGTATTTATATTTTTTTTAAATTACTCAATTAATATTATTAATTAAGTATAATTAATTATCTGTTACGTCCCAGCCTGTACGTCAGATGACGTGGGCATTTACTTCTCTAAATACCGACCTGAAATCTAACTAATTATATCGAATATCGATAACCAAGTTATTTCCACAGTATTTAATTAATTATATAAAATAATATAATATAATAATAGAATAATATTATTTAAGATATTCGAACGTTAAGGATATGAGTAATAATTGATAAAGTTATTATTCTATATTTTATCAAATATAAATAAGCGCTGACGCCTCGAGTAAATCCTCGAGACGTGCAGCTGCACAAACATTTATTTTGTTCAAGATAACTTTTTGTTAATAGATAAGTGACTCATTTGTTAGTAACAAAAGCGGAGAGATCGTGAGAATGAAGTATTTTCAATAAATATTAGAATGGATCATTCGAGAACATGCGTTATCTCGAATGACCCCTCCATATGAATCGATGCGCGGGTCTGATGCCCAAGCGTATTGATAAGAGTTACTCTAGTTTTTCTCGATCAAGAGAAGGCAGTCTGAAAGATTGAATCATTGAGAGCAGTTGGGCTCAATATTAAATACTCAACTTTTTCCTCACCCTCTTGAAGTTATTGTTAAGAGAACTTTAACAAATTTATAAATTGATTCAATTGTATATTTTCACATTATTCAAATTATTCTTTTACCATTGAATAAATCGGATTGAGATATAAAACAATATATAATCAAACAACCAGTTTATTTCAATCACCGTATGGTGGCTGTTCAACCCATACTTAATAATTATTTATAATTATATGTAAGTTCTCATTACGTCCAATTCAAATCGACCGCTCAACTACGCCAGCGCCAAAACATCAACCAGGACGTAAAATATCTATCATTCACCATCAGACGATTTTACATCGAATTGCATTTAAAAAAAGGCATACTTGAAAAATGGGGTGCAAAAAAAAAAGAAAAATGAGTTCAATTTTTATTTTTCATTTTATAAATAAACAAATAACCAATGAACCATAATAGAAGACTATCATAAACCATCAAACAACTATCAAACGATTGCAAAAAAAAAAAAATTGCAATTACTCATTATGGGATGCGAAATGTGAGATACCGATTTTGCTAGCTAGCGCCTACCCGAGTAGAATTCTGGCTAATGAAAATGAGTTTATTGCCAGTGACTAGCTCAGCGTTACTAGCTAGCAGATTTAGCTAATAACGAGCTTACCGTTGGCTAATTTTTTTCTCAAGAATATTTTAAGGCTGGGCCGGACCTAACGAAATCTTGAATTTAAGAATTCTAATTATTTATTAAATAATTGTCATAACAGCAATTTTCTTAGCTTCCGACTAGAAGCCGAAGACGAACTTCCTCGGAAGATTTTTATCATTCGAGTCCCATAAATATTCCAAAAGTAATTACCCTGATAGCCACCCTAACCATAAGTTAACTACAAGCTACTGCCGTATTTTAAAGGTAACTTAAAGGAAAGTGTTGGAGAGCAAGCAGGTTACCTTTAAGTTGACAGTAAATTGTCTGTTAAGTTGAATTCAATTTGACTACAAGTATTACTGTCAGACAATGACGTTAAGTTGATTGAAAGTTTCACTTCAAATTGACGGCAAGTTTTTCTGGCAAGTTACATTTAAGCTACTGCCGTATTCTGAAGCCAACTTAAAAGAAAGTATTGTAGAACCAAGGTTTGCCAGAAACTTTCTCGTTAAGTTAGCCGAAAGTGTTGCTCTACAACACTTGTAGAGCAATGACTGGCTATCAGGGCAGTATCTCATGGTTATTTCATCGTTAATATTTACAGATGGAGCTACCCTGATAGCCAAGTTGGCGAGAAACTAACGAGAAACTTGCAGTTGCAACTGGACACCAAGTTGGCCGCCAACAGTTGGTCCCTCCAAAGTTGATAGACATTTTCTGAGAAAGTTGGTGGCAAAAGTTGGCAATCATAAGTTGACGGTAAGTTTCCTTTCAATTTTCTCAGAAACTTGCATTCCAGTTGCAGCTCCATACTGGCGCCAACTTTCTGAGAAAGTTGGCGGTAACTTGTAGCCAAAAGTTGCAAAAGCTAAAGTTGTCGACAACTTGTCGTCAAGTTGGTCGGAAACTAATGAATGACCAACTTTTTCACGATCAACTCGTGCTATCAGGGTATATAAAAATATATAATTGTAACTCATCAGCATCTCATGGTCGTCCAGCCGCGATTAGCTACAGATGGTGCCACATAAAAATATAAATGTAACTCACCAGTATCTAATAGATACCCAGTAATTATCAGTTATAGATGGAGCTGCTTAAAAAATAAATTTCACCTCACCAATATCTTGTAGTTGTCTAGGCACTATTAGTTACAAACAGCACGACATCAAACATATATGGATCATCGAATAGAAGTCGACTCCAACCAGCTGTAGCAGCCCAGTGGATATCACGCGAGACTCGTGATCCCATGGATCCAGGTTCAACTCCCGTCGCCGCCTAGCTGGACATCACGGTTAATTCGATAATAGGCTCACAAAAAAAAAATCTAAATATGAAATGTAAACTAAAAAACGGACAAGTAAAGCCAGTGTAAAATAAAAAAAAAAAAATTTTTTTTTTTTTTTTTTTCAAAATTGACGTCATCATGAACTCATATTTTTTAACTAACCACTGGCTACTTTTTATATCTTGTCATTAGCTCATATTCTTTAGCCAGCGATTAGCTATTTATAGTTGCACACTCACTACCTCATTGTTTTAACCTAGCTATTGGATATAAGTTTGAATCTATCCACTGGCTTGTTCTGATCAGTCAACCATCGGCTAAGATGGCGTTACATAGTGAGGTTATGGCTGGTCAATTCTATTAAACAGTGATGAGGTATGACTCAAATCTGTTAGCTACGGGCTGGCCACCTATGAGTTTTAATTCTACTCGGGTAGCTTAAAACGAGACAGTCCTCGTTTATTTTTACTAGGGTTTAATTGGAATATAATAAAAAAATGAAATCCTGCTAGTTAATGAATAAAAAACAAAAAAATTGTATTCATTTTCAAAATTCGATATTTTCCTCTTAAGTTTCAACCTCTGTAACTTTTTTCCTATCAACTTTGACCGTATGACACAAGAGACCTTTTTTTTTGGAGAGAATTTAATTTACTACAAGACTGCTGAATTCAAAAATCGAAAAAAATTTTTTTTGACATAGTTATTTACAAAATAGAAAAAACGAATTTTTTTCAATGCATTTTAAATAAGAAGCCCCCCTCCCCCCCGCGCCAGCTCAATTTTTGAGATATGGAGCTAAAATTTTAGAATTTTTTTTTTTTATTAAAGTAACTTTTAAGATGTATTTAATGAAAATGAAAAATTAATTTTTTTTTCTGACACAGTGTAATATATATATATATATATTGAATTTCCTACAAGAACGTGCTTGTCAAAATTTGAAAAAAAAACTTTTTGATAGAATAAAAATAGAAAATAATAAAAAAAAATTTAACACTGAGGAAACTAAGTTTTTGCCTGTGGAAAAGCTCTTATAAATTCTGATAAGATATTAAATATTTTTTATAAGAATCTATGAGCTTCGAAAATATTTATGAGATTTAAAAAAATTCTCATATGAATTCTTATGAGAATCTATGAGTCAAAGCTTTTAATGTTTTCCTATCATGATTTCCGTACTAGATTTTTAAAAGAATGAGTAAGATTTTTCAATTTATGAGATTTTGTGACTCGAATTCCGCCAACGATTATAAGATTGAATAAGTACTTTCACTTCTATAAGATTGTTACAGTTTATTCTAATGTATCTTCAATAAGAATTAATCAGGCGAATTCTGATGTTAAAATACATACAAAATCTCAATAAGATTATTTTTTTATACGAAATTTTTAGAATTTATAAGTTTTAATAAAAGTTATCCTAGGAGATAATATCTTATTGAATATCATAAAATATTTATCATATTTTATGAGAAAATATTTAACAAGTATTTCTTAGAAATTTTATGAGACTGAATCAGGAATCAAATGGACAAATGCAGACCTTTTTCTCATAAAAATTTTATGAGAATTAGTAAGAAAATCTATAATCGAATTAACTTGTAAAAACTTAAAAAATTTTATTTTAATTTAAAAGCTATGTAATTTATGAGTTTTTGTAAGTTTTAGTCATAAGGCTATTACTTATGAAATATTATGGAGTACTTATGAGATTTTATAAATAATTTCCATTCACATAAAATATTAATTTTATCAGATTCATTCAAAAATAATTGCTTAACTTTATTTTTTTTTATAAGAATTTACACCAAAAATACTAATATAATTACTTTTTCTTGTACTTTGAATATTTTAACTGTTAGGAGATATGGAGAAGGGGAAAGTCACCGGTGCTAGGCAGCAGCAGCGGGAGTAGTTCGGTGCTTGTCACGAGATCGCGCCTACGATTTGTAGTGTCCCTGTTAAGACATTTATTTCAGAAGTGTTATATTCCAAATTTCAATACGATTTTGTTCGAGTACCTTTCTGTCATTTGACAGAGCGACAAGTACCTTTTTGGATTGTACTATAGTATATCCTATAATACATCATGACTTTAATATTTAATATTAATGTTTAATTGAGTAATTATTGATGAATAAATACACTGACTCAATTTCATAGATTTTTCGGGAATAGATTGCTGAGGATTTTCCGCGTAAATACTCATAAAAATATTCTTGAGTATACACAATAACAACTTTTTGAATTCATGCTGAAAAATTCAATAATTTAGCATATAAACCTTAGCATATAAAACTAAAGAAACTATAACTTAATTAATTTCATAAATTTTTTCGTTATTATATGAAAAATTACTGTACTCACATTGATTAATCCGTATCAAATCTTATATGATTACTTCAGAAATCGTCTCATACAATCTTATTCATTTCCAAAATCTACGCAATTGTAAACTTTACATTTTTCGAAAACTTATAAATACTTATAATCACAAAATTACAGCTTCTGTTTCTTATAGATTCTGATCATTTAAATGAGAATTTAAAAAAAAATTTTTTTTTGATGCACCATCTATGAGAAAATAATTGTATAAGAATTTTTGAGATTTTTCGCGGACAAATACTGATCGTTTTCTCATAGCCAATTTTTTTTATGAGATTTTATAAGACCTTTACCACAGGGTTGTCGATCTCTGAAGCCCCGTAACTTTTTTCCAGTTTGTTTGACGTACATAATGCATTGGCACTTTTTTGTAAAGAATTTAATTTCCTACGAAACTGTACTAGACAGAATTAAAAAAAATTTTTCTCATAATCTTAATAACGAAAAACTAAAATGAAACATTTTCACGTGTATTTTAAATGTGAATGGGGACCCCTCTTTGTGACAGCTTAACTTTAAAGATATTTGACTGAAATTTGTGAAGATTTTTTTTATAATATAAAGTAACTTTAGAGCCCATAAGAGGTTAAAAAAAAATGTGTTTCTTTTGGAACACCCTAATATATATATTAGGGTGTGTCAAAAAAATAGCCTAATATTTTTTTTTTCGAATGGCCGTGGAATTGTGTCAGAGGACGTCAAAATATAGTTCCTGTGAAAATATGAGCTCTTATTATTGATATTTAAAGGTCGCGAATCATAATTTTCTATTTTCCATTTAAATAACATGGGAAAAAAAAAATTTTAAGCCTAGAATTTTATTCCTTGGCAATGGCTCATTGTACAGATAAGCTCACGATATATTTCTGTAGGGAACTAAACGCTCTACAAAAAAAGTCTCTTATCATTTTTTTTTCCAATGTTATTTGAATGGAAAATAAAAAATTATAATTTGCGACCTCTAAATATCAATATTAAGAGCTCATATTTTCACAGGAACTTTATTTTGACGTCCTCTGACAGAATCCCACGGCCATTCGAAAAAAAAATATTAGGCTATTTTTTTGACACACCCTAATATATATATATATATATATATAGATATATATATTAGGGTGTCCGTTATTTACCAAATTCGATTTTTTTTACTTGGTCATGATATAAATCATTTATTTGTCATCCAAAAATAAGAAAAAAAAATAAAAAAGTTTAGTCTAATGCCGTTTGACCCTGCCTAAGTAATGATACATTCTCATTTTAGTACAATGAGAAAAATTTCATTCCTTGCTTAAAAATAAGTGTACAGCTATAACTAATACATATTTTTGTAGGAAATTTCTCGCCCTTGAAAAAATGTCTCTTATGTTTTTTTTGCGAATCCAACTGTTTCAGAGATATTGAAGGTCAAAGTTGATAGATTTAAAAAATAATTTTTTTCGATTTTAATTCTATAACTCTTCAGTAAAAAGATATTCGCTCAGGCTTTTAACAGTTTTTTGTCGGAAATTTACCGCTCTGAAAAAAAGGTCCCTTTGATTTTTTTGATAAACTCAACCGTTTAAGAGATATTAAGCTCTAAGTTGAAAGAAAAGTTTCACAAACCAAATCAAAATTTTGCTCTGAGGATATAAAAAATTTCTTGTATTTTGAGCTTAACTTTCTCTCAATCAGTTGAGTTTATCAAAAAAATCAAAGGGACCTTTTTTGTAGAGCGGTAAATTTCCGACAAACAACAGTTAAAAGCGTGAGTAAATATTTGTTTGCTGAAGAGTAATAGAATTAAATCGAAAAACATTATTTTTTAAATCTATCAACTTTAAGCTTCGATATCGCTTAAATGGTTAAATTTTAAAAAAAAGTGTAAGAAACCTTTTTTAAAGAGCGATAAATTTCCTACAAGACAACTTATAGCGCTCAATTTTATGTCTAGGTGTTAGAGAGATCAAATTTCAAACAAAAACGCCAATTTTTTTAAACAAATCAAACTTTGACCTTCAATATCTCTGAAACAGTTGGATTCGCAAAAAAAACATATGAGACCTTTTTTCAAGGGCGAGAAATTTCCTACAAAAATTATATTGGTCATCGCTGTGCACTTATTTTTAAGCAAGTAATAAAATTTTTCTCATTGTACTAAAATGAGAATGTATCATTACTTAGGCAGGGTCAAACGGCATTAGACTAAACTTTTTTATTTTTTTTTTTAATTTTTGGATGACAAATAAATGATTTATATCATGGCCAAATAAAAAAATCTAATTTGGTAAATAACGGACACCCTAATATATATATATATATACACGTAAAAGGGAAGTCTATAGACAGCAGCTATAGACAGCAGCAGCGGAAGTACTTCCGTGCTCGCCACGAGATCACGCCCACCAGTTGTAGTGTCCCCGGTAAGAAACATTTCATAACTGTTATATTCCAAACTTGGAAGCAATTCTAGCACGAGTACTTGTCTGTTATTCGACAGAGTGAAAAGTATCTTTATTGGTGGCAACCTAGTATATCCTATCCCTCGCGGACCTGGAATCACTATAAAATCACAGTGAAATCACAGTGAGATTATAGTAAAAACATTGTGAGACCATGATGAAATTACGGTGAAATCACCATGATTTTGTGCCATTCGGTCACTGTAGTTTTATGGTTATCTCACAGTGATTCGATAGTGGTTTCACAGCAAATTCACAATGAATGTACAGTAAATTCACAGTGAATTTACAGTAAATTAACAGTGAATTCACAGTGAACTTGCGGTAAATTTACAGTGAACTGACAGTAAATTCACAGTGAATATACTCGGAAAAAAAATGTAGTAAATTTTACTAAAAAATATGAAAATAATTTTACTATATCCCGTTCGGTAAATTTTACTATATTAGAATAGAAATAAATCAAATCAAATTTTTAATAACTCTTAACTTTATATCATTATTGCTATCATTCTGATTATTATTGTTATTGATGTCATCTGTATTGGTGTTCGTATCTATTTTTATTTTTAAAAATCACTTGTTTTAACCGAGATTCGAACCCTGATCTCCCGCGTGTAAGTCCTTTCCTATGTCTAACGGCCTGATGTTTCCTTTAAACAAAAGTTTCTGAACTTGTAATACATATTTTTATATGCTATCCCTACCAACTTTTAATTTTATCTACACATAGTAAAATTTAATTTACAGATAATATAGTCGTGTTAGCGAAAAATACATTAAGTACAATAATTTTTAATATCTTCTTATGCAATTATTGCCAACCAGTAAATTTTACTAAATATTTTGCAATAATTAAGATACAGAATGTATTTACTGACATCTGTTATCAAATTTTACTACAATATTGTAATTCTGTGTATATTTTTTTCTCCGTGTACAGTAAATTGGCAGTGAATTTTTGGTAAATTCATAGTAAATATACAGTAAATTAGCAGTGAAAATACAGTGGATATCCTGTGAATTTCTTACTATTTTTATCGTAAACTTTAGACCTGAAAATAATAATAATAATTACGAAGTATCAATTACTTTATTATAATTTAGAATTATTTTGACATCTTATAAATTTTTTTTTAAAGAGAAAAGCTCCATATATACAGTCATTCAGACGTCACATGGGAAATGATATGAACAAATGTTCGGGGCCTCCTAACCTCGCGTTCTAATGAAAACTCTATTTTCGAATATCGAGGTAAAAAAAATAAATTGTCACTATACCATTCTAAAGCTACGATTTGATGACTGTGGTGTCAAATCATCATAAAACTATAGTCAAATGACCATTAATTTACCGTGGAATCATGGTGGAATCAACATTAATTTACTGCGGAATCATGGTAAAATCACCATTAATATACCGTGGAATCATAGTGAAATCACCATGAATTTACTGTGGAATCATGGTAAAGTCACCATTAATTTACTGTGAAATCATGATGAAATCACCATTAATTTACTTTAAACTCGCAGTGAAATCACTACTAAATCACAATGACAAAATGGCACAAAATGACTGTGAATTCACGATAAAATCACCGTAAATACACCGTAAAATTACGGTAAACGTGAATTCACTGTGATTTTACAGTGATTCCAAGTCCACGAGGGATATATTACATCGTGGCGTTAATATTTATTACCAATGTTTCCATGAATGATTTTTCTTCGAAATCGAACGTGGAATTATGGAAAAAAACTATTTTAATAAAAAGTATAAAGTCTCTGCTATATGAACAAAAATATTTGATTTATTTAATACATTGTAAAGGAATTTAATTATGAATGTTCTATATAATTATATAGATCTATAATTAATTATATATAATTTTTTTTGCCCGGGTATATATTAATGTTACTTATTTTATAGTTTAACATTTATAAATTAAATCAAAAATAATTGAATGCTAAATAAATAAATTTTATAATTATTTTGTTCATTAATCATTATTTCAATTTTAAGTCATAATTGATTTATTTAAATTGATTTATTTTCAATGTTTTTCAATGTGGATTAATAATTGTTTATCTATTATATATATCAATGCTTTCCCTTGCAGATTTGAATCACGGTGGAAACACTGTGGATGTGTAAGCACCGTGGATCTACCGTGGTTACACGGTGGGTTTGTTCCATTTTACTACCGTGTATACACAGTGAATCCACTGTGATTACGCGGTGTATTCACCGTGATTCCACGGTGGCTTTACCACCGTGTATACACGGTGTTTCCACTGTAATTACGCGGTAGATACACCGTGGAACCACGGTGGTGAAATGGCTCAAAGTGGTGTTTCCACCGTGATTCTAAACCGCCAGGGTTAGGTGAGATTCATCTATCTGTTTGTTGCATATGAAATTTTGTTATAATTTTGAGAAAGTTAAATTAATTTTGATTGACCTCTAATGTGACTGTATTCCCGCATGAAAAAACTTTATATGGAAAAAAATATATTTTAAAATATATGAAGATCATAATGTAATATATTGTACAATATATAAAATAATATATTGAAAAAAAAATGTGTTGCTGCAATATATTAATTATGTATCTATCAATATAACGTTTTTTATGTATGTTTAACACATATATCTTGGTGTATCGTTTTTTATATTGATATATTATATTGAAAGTAGTATATTAATTAATACATATTATGATGTATATTTTTAGGTAGATTTTTTTTTAAATCTAACTTTTGTATTTGTCCTCATGGTCGATTTTTCAAGGAATTTCATCATAAACTATCATAATTAGTTGAGTAGAGTTCAAAAATACCATTCGTTGAAAAATTTATATATGTATATTTATATATATATATATATATGGGATATAACCGACTTTTGAGGACACGATTGCATCTACAGTTCTTATCCGATCTTAATGAAATTTCCTACACTTATTCTATGTGTGATTACCACGGTTAAGTTCGAAGATGGGCTGATTCGGTTGATTAGTTTAGAAGTTATGGCTGTCTAAAATTTCAACAATTTTTCGAAAAAATCAGTTTTTAATCACTTTCAAGTCCATATAACTTTAAAACTAAAACTCATAGATAATTTTTGTAAAAAGTATTTTAAAGCTTGACTAATAAGCTTTAATTTATGACCTTAAACTTTATGTTTTGACCATTTCTTCTAATAATTTGATAGCCTTGAAAATTTTAATGGAATCAAAAAATGTTGAAAATATGGTTTTCATTCCACAGAACTTATGCTTGTCCCATGATAATCCAGTTTCGTCAGTTGTATTTTATTGTGCACAAAATAACCTGTAAATTTCACTGCTATTTTATATTTTAAAAGTATTTCTTTTATTACTTATGGTGTATCAAACGTACCTCTACTCTCTACGATTATCACTGGTCTTGTCATTACGATAGCACTCACAGTCCTTATCAGATCTTAATGAAATTTCTTACACTTATTCTAGAGGCGATTATCTTGACCAAGTTCAAAGATGGGCTGAATCGTTCAAATAGTTTTGAAATTATGGCTGTTTGAAATTTTTATGATTTTTGCTGAAAATCATTTTTTAATCACTGCTAAAGCTCATATAACTTCAAAACTAATATTCATAGACAAATTCCGTAAAAAGTATCTAAAAGCTTGACTAATAATCTCGCATTAATGACCTTAAGCTTTATGTTTTCACTATTTCTTCCAATAATTTGATACCCTTGAACTTTTTAATGAAATCAAAAATGTTGAAAATATGGTTTTCATTCCACATAACATATGAATTTCCCATTATAATACAATTTTGTCACGTGTATTTTATTGTAAACAAAATAACCCGTTAATTTCACAGCTATTTTATATTTTAAATAAAAGTATCACTGTTATTTTAACTGGGCTTGTCATGGTAACAGCGATTACAATTATGATCTCATACTATTTAAATTTTCAATACTTTATTTATGTGAAAGTTAGTTTGGTACATACCTATATAATGTTATGTCAAATCAACTATGTGAAGTTCTCTATCAATAATAATCGTTGTCTTTTTTTACCCTCACTCCTAGAAAACGAGTCTAATTTCATATCATGACTATACACTAACAAGATATGTATGTATAAAACTATTTTTTCATATCAATTAATTGAAAAATCTACCTTCCATTTCGGCTGCCGAATGGCTTTTTTTTGTATGTTTTCAGTTCATTGCAAAATATATGGTGCTCCATATATTTTACAATATACAACGTCCAATATTTTGAAAAATATATGATACCATACATATTTTCCGTCATATGGTGTGTTACATAATAACAACGATATCCCTTGTGACCTTCAACCCACTCTCGAAACACTCTGGAATCATAGTCAGAATGTAAACATTCTAAACCCAGTATGTTTCCAGAGTGGTTTTGTGCCCTTTTTCCAGAGTGAAACCAAAGTGGTTTCAGAGTTGATCCAGAGTAGATCAAAGTGTTTTCAGAAAGGACCCAACGTGAATCCAGAATGAAATCAAAGAGTTTTCAGAATGGACCCAAAGTGAGTCCAGAATGAAATCAAAGTGTTTCCAAAATGAGCTCAAAATGAGTGCAGGATGAAATCAGAGTGCTTACAGAGTGGGCCCAGAAACGATGGAATTTAAATATACGAAATAGAAAAAAATTTGGTACTTTCTAAACACATGAATCAATAACGATCTATAGAAAAAAAATTTTCACCCCAATTTTTTATTTAACTATGCTATTGTTTATTAGTTAATTTTTACTTTTTGAAAGTTTACATAAAAACCCTAATTATTTCTAAACTAAAATCTCCGGATTTTTTTTACTTCTTGGAGCTATTCTTGAAAGGGTTTAGAAAAGATCGCCGTTAGAAAAATTAAAAAATTTTGATTTTTTACTTCTTTACTAACAATCTAAAGCATTGAAAAATAAAGCAATCAAGAAAATTAACTTTTTTCATTTTTTTTATTATTTTGTTTTTTCTTTGCTAAAAGCTACACAACAATAGTTTTTAAAAATTTTTTACTCTCATTGTTTAAATAATTGTTGTAAACAAATTCATTGTTAATAAAATTTTTTTTTAGGAAAAAAACGCTTAATGAAAATAACGATTTTTAAGAAAAAAATCGTTTCTTGAAAAAAATTTTTTATTGCTAAACAGCGCATTTGCCACTTAACAATTTTTTTGATATTCAATATTAATATCAAGGAACCATAATTTTTTGTTAAACCATCACTTATCATGTTCTCTTATATTAGAAAAAAAATTTTTTCATTCATTTATTATTTTTTTCTTAAGCAAACAATTTGTTATAAACAAATAAATTTTTACGCAATATTTTTTTTTTAAATACTAAAAAAAACCATGCGTTTTCTTTTTGTAGATGTTACGTTCTCGTAATAGTTTATTGATTAAATTAAATTAATTATTTCTAATAAAATAATTTTATGCAAAGTAACGGAAATCGGTCACGATAAGAGATTCACCGTGGCTCGCGGGTAGTCAAAACAGATGACGATGCATGAGACCCGGGCCACGACTATTCTCTCACAGGGAACCTGAGATGCACCGTCAACATTTTGTCAACTCTGTTGGCTTTATTATATTTTTATAACGACAAAATAGTCAGTCTTATGAGAAAGCTCATGGAGCTCGAACCTCTACTCTCCATAAATAATTAAGAAACTATAATTAATTCTAAATTAATTCAACCTTATTTTGGGGTGCCAACTGGCGCCCCCAATATTTTCATCTACACCATGGCCTGTCCATAACATTATTACCACCCAGGGGCGAGCGCTTATCAGCGGTTCCACCCTGTGCTATAACCCTGAGCGCTCAACAGCAGTTCGGGTTTCCTGCTGACTTTCCTACCATTTACCTGCTGCTATAATAAATAATATGAAGATTGGGTCGTAAAATAGTTAAAATCGCGAAAATAAAATAAAAACAATAATAAATCAAATAATCGACGACCAGGGCCCACCGGGGGTCTATAGACACTCTAACGAGGCCAAACCTGGATTAAATTTAATAATTATAAATTATTTTCATTTTTAATTAATTTGGGGTAATTTCCCAAAATGTAACATAGAAAAAACTTATTTTTTTATTTTTCATATAATTTTTTTAATTATTGCACACTTGGACTTGTCGCTATCTTTCTGTTATTCTTCATTGTTATTAAAATAACTCATTGAAGATACGACTACAGCACTTCAAGTCTATTTCATTTTCCATTAATCATTGAAGAGATTGAGTTTTTAATCGAAGCTCTAACTCAATTCGCTTTTTAGCAATAAAAAAAATTTTTCAAGAAATGATTTTTTTTTTAAAAATCGTTATTTTCATTAAGCGTTTTTTTCCAAAAAAAAAAATTTTATTTAATCTTATTAACAATGCATTTCTTTATATTAATTATTTAAACAATGCAAGTAAAAATTTTTTTAAAATTATTGTTGTGTAGCTTTTAGCAATGAAAAAACAAAATAATCAAAAAAATAAAATTTTCTTGATTGCTTTATTCACGTTTTTTATTTTATAATATTTTAGATTGTTAATAAAAAAGTTAAGAATCGAAATTTTTTAATTTCTCAAACGGCGATATTTTCTAAACTCTTTCAAGAATAGCTCCAAGAATTAAGAAAAAGTCCGGGGTTTTTAGTTTAGAAGTAATCAGGGTTTTTATGTAAATTTTCAACAATTAAAAATTAATTATTTGATCCGTTTTTGATCTTCTAGAAAAATGTTTTGATCTGTTGTTTTAAAAAACAATTGCGTTACGGGCAGACAAAACTAGATTCATTCTTGAACTTTAAAAAATTTTGCTCTGAATATTTGCAAGGACGAAAATAGATTATATCATAGACTTGTAATATTTTTATTTATGGGCAATATTTATAAAAATATATTAAGTTACAAAATCGATTACGTTTTGTTTACTATTTATTTAGTGTCTTTTGTTTTAAAATGTCGACAGTTAATGAAAGTTTTGACAGCTTTATGTTTTAGATCTCTTATTGACTGAATATTTATAGTATTGAATCAAAGTAATAAAATAACTTAAAATTTCAAAAAATTTTCCTTATTTACTGAATAAACTCGAAAGTATTGTCACATTAGAAATCATCAAAGTTCTTGTAACATCTTATTACGGAAGTGCATTAGCATGCTTCAAATATCAAGAAAATTAAAATAAACTTATGAATCTATATTATTATTATTATTTATTTTAGTAAAAAGTCCTGTTTTTGATCTAAAAGCGATTAAAAACAGACTAAAACTTGTAGTCAATAAAGTCTGATATTGGCCTGGATAAGGAATAGTACGGACAAAAACAGATTAAATTCTTTTATAAAAAATCGGTCTGTCAATTGACCCTGCGGGTCAGCCTCAAAACTTCCCGCCGTTTTCGAGTTCCTTGAGCTCGAAAAATTGTTGTGAATACATTTTCGAGCTCTTCGAGCTCGAAAATACTTTTGTATGCCTTTGTTTTCGAAAAAAAACGTTTTTTACCATTTTTTCTCAAACCATATCTCTCGAACTAATAAAGCGATTGAGATGGTTGAGGTGGCATTCGACGCGGTTTATGAAGCTTCAGAGCCCAGTTGATTTTGGAATCAATCCATGGAGCCCGTAAAAAGTTATCCGAAAAAAACATTTTTGAAAAAAGTTTATTTTTGGAATATCTCCGAACGAACCCTACCGATCAAGCTCAATTTTTTTTCGGCTTCAAGATATTGACATACCGCGTCGAATGACACCTTGACGATCAAAATCGGTTCATCCGTTCAAAAGTTATAGATATTTACATACGTACGTACATACGTACAAACATACATACATACACCCGGACATCATCTTGAATTTAGTCAGAATAGCTTCCTAGAACCTCAAAACGTCGACATCTATTAGAATTTCGATTTTCACAAATCGGGATAAAACCCATAACTCCCCGAATTTTTGAAAATTTGCAATTTTTTTAGCGGGAAGTTAAAAAAATACGATTTGTAAACTTAAATTATAGAAAAAAAATTTTAATTTATCATTTATTTTAAAACAGATCTAATTTTTTGACCCAGGTTTTAATGTGATAGACTTAATAGAAAAATTTGCTGGGAGGTGGTATATGTGGAGGAGGAGAAAGTCACCAATGCTAAGCAGCAGTGGAAGTAGTTCAGTGTTCGCCACTAGATCGCCTTCAACCTATTATTGTCCTGTTCCTGGTTAGATAGGTATTTCAGAGTTCTTATATTTTATACTTGAAAACAATTCTGGCACGGGTACTTCTCTGTTATTTGACAGAACGACAAGTGCCTGTTTCGATGGTCATATAGTAGATGCTATATGATATTATGTTAATTATGTCAAATATCTTTGTTTTCTCGAAAAAATTGTTTTTACAATCCAGAAACATAAAAAACGTTTCAGACAATGAAAAAAATTGATTTTTGTATTCAATAAATTTTGTTCAATATTCTGAATAATATATTTCGGTAAATTTTTTTTTTTCAGTATTCATTTACTCTGAATAATCTCTGGTTTGAATATGTATTCACTCTGATCCCACTCTGGAAACATTCTGGAAACATTCTGGAAACACTCTGGTATCACTTTGTATTCAGGATGTATCCACTCTGGATACTTTCTGGAAACACTTTGGATTTACTCCGTATCCGCTCTGAAAATATTCTGGGTTCACTCTCAGAAAAGGGCACAAAACCGTTCTGGAAATACTCTGGAGTCCGTATGGTTGCATCGTGTTACCAGAATATTTCCAGAGTATATCCCGAATTTTTTTTAATACCGCAAGGGTACATTTTAGCTTTTAATTTTTATTTTTATGCTATCGGTCAGTTTCTCGAAGAATATATGTACATATATAAAGACTATAATTTTTAATAAATCGAGAAAAATATAATTTTTAATATATTGGAAAAATATAATTTCAATATACCGCAAACCATAGATTTAAACATATAAGTTCATCCTTATATAGTCAATTATACAGAGACAATATATTACTAATTATATAAGTCAAAATATATGGAAATATATAGAAAATTTATTATATTATATTTTATAAATTACATATATACCATTCATATATGACAAAAATATATGGAGCATTATATGTGATAATATATATAGAAAAATATAAAACATTATATAAAAAGAAATATATTATCAAAAATACATAATTCAATATATGTAAAAAACATACATATATTTATGAATATAGATATTTTTGCCGCCATATATTTATCACATACTCACCATATACATTTTTATATATTTTTAACAATATATAGCTTTTTCATGCGGGTTGTTTCAATTAACAAATCTTTTTATTTTTCCGAGCAACTGACAATTTTGATAACCTTAAAACCTAAAGTTTAAAAGCGACAGTTTTTTCAAAGTCACTATGTTTCATGGATTTCTAGTCAAACTAGCCAGTTAATTGATAGAAACTCGGGAAAAAATGATCAGACCTGACCATGCCTGTTCATGTATGATCAGGCCTGAAATTAGACCTGATCATGCCTGTTCATGTATGACCAGGCCTGAAATTAGACATGACCAGGCCTGATCATACCTGTCCATGCCTGTTCATGTCTGAAGCATTAAATACGCTCAGGCCCGATCATACCTGTCCATGCCTGTTCATATCTCCTCATGCCTGAAGCATTAAATACGCTCAGGCCCGATCATACCTGTCCATGCCTGTTCATATTTGTTCATGTCAGAAGCATTAAATACGTTCAGGCCCGATCATACCTGTCCATGCCTGTTCATATCTGTTCATGTCTGAAGCGCTAAATACTCTCAGGGCTGATCGTACCTGTTCATGCCTGTTCATGTCTGATCCAGTCTGATGTATGGGATTAAATTTAAAATCTAAGTTATAATTAAATATAACTTACTTAGTTATTATTATATATAGCTAACGTAGTTACAATTATATACAACATATATAATTTCATATAACTATAAATCAATAATTAATTAATTAGATATAAAAATTTTTTAACTAAAAATCTATCATGTATAATATATAATATATACGAGCAACCTGCAGTCACTACGTGACTGCCCAAATATCACTACTGATTTTATAAAATACTCAGAAAAAAAGGATTTCTTGCCTCAAAAAATTTTATTTGCACCAAAAAATTTTTTCTAGTTCTAAATAACTTTTTGATTTCAATTCACAATGCAACAAATTTATTGGGGAAAGTAAAAATTTTCTTTAGGCGAGTAAAAATTTTTTATTTCAATGAATCCTTTTTTTTTCTATGCACACTTTTCTGGCTTTGAGAAGCTTCCTAAAACCAAATGGAAATATAAAACTTTGTCATTTTGGAATGAGTAACGCGATATAAATAATATAGTATATATCTAGTGACATTCAGTCATATTTAATGACAAAATAATTAGAATATTATTTTATCTAAAGAAAAGGAATACGATCGTATTCTTTCTCGCGTAATTTAAATGTAATTCGAATGATACAGATAAATAGAATTTTCTCAATGATTGATAATGAAAAAGAGTTGAAACTACGAAAAGGCACCAATTCAAGTCAAAAGCTTTCTAACGATACCAAATTTAATGACATTAACCAATTCTATCATACAGATATGCCGGGAACAAAATTTTCCTTATTCTCTTAATAATATAGATTATCATGTATAATGTATAATATATAATATAAGATATAAAATTTTCTTAACTAAGAATCCATCACGTATAAGATTTTTATTACTTGAAGTTCATGCGAAACTTAGATTAAAAAAAACGATTCAAAACGATTAAAAACAATTTAAAACAATTCAGCTTTCGGCTATATAGATTAGGGTGCTTCGTATGAAACGACTATTTTTTTTTTCTGGTCCATCGACAGAATAATGTTCTGAACATGTATTAAAGAGTTCTCACTTTTTTTTTTTTAATTATCTATAGCTCCGCGGCATTGTAAGATATTAAGTCGCTATTAGGCGAAAATAACAGAAGAATCCTTTCTTTTTAAAAGTGCTTGTGGCTAATTTACGTTTTGTAACCGGCCTCACTGGTAAAGAATCTTAAAGCCTATTTTTTCTCAAATTTCATGGGTTTTTTTATTTTACTCGCAAACCACTAACTTTAGAACAAAATTGCACAGGACGTTTTTTATAGAGAATTCCATTCCCTACAAAAAAAGTTATTTAAGCCATTACCGTAGAGCTAGTAGTTTCCGAGATAAATCTAATTAAATATCTTAAAATCTGAGATATCGCTGTTTTATCCACGATTTTAGTACTTTTTTATAAAATTATGGCTGTACCCGGGAAAAAATCATCAGGCATGATCATGCGTTAACCTCATGCATGATCATGTCTGAATAATGGCCAGCCATGAGCATGCATGATCATGGCTGGTCAGGCATGATTGTGCTTTTTCATGCATGATCACGCATGCTCATGGCTGGCTAATATTCAGGTATGATCAAGCCTGAGCAAGCACAATTATTAATTAAAAAAAAATCAATTATATTGAGTCTGATTATCAATTTGGCAAGAATTTATTATTTCAATTCTTTAATTAATTCAAAAAAACAATTTTCAATTAAATTCAGTTAAATTATTTTTCGGAAAAAAAAGATTGGTTTTCGTTATTAATTGAACCAAAAATCATAAATTAAATATATTTTGATTATCGATTTAAAAAATGATAATTTTAACTACTATCGTCAAAATAAAAATAAATGTTTAATTATTTGAAGTTTTTCATAAAAAATATATGATTATCCTTAATTAAAAACCTCAATCAAATCCGATTGAAACTCGACCGGATTTTGATCGAATTCAATCAGTTCAATCGGAGATTTTAATCATAGATTTTGATTAAATTATTTGTAATGCTTGACCGTGCATGATGCATGTTTGAACATGCTTACCCTTGCCTGAATCATGCATGATCATGCTTGATCATGTATGCTGATTTTTTCCCAGACAATTAATATAATTTAAATAAATAATAAAATAAAAAGGAAACAATAATTATAATTAATCTAACAGTTTCTATTAACGACTAACTTTCATCTATGAATATGAACGAGTACGCTTAGTCGTTTATGATCAAGCCTGAATATTCTCGAATATTTTTCACTATTTGCATATAACCGTGAAAGATTAAGGTTGACCATGCATAGCCTTGTACGATCATGTCTGCGCCATGCATGATCATGGATAACAGAGCATGCTCAAACATGACCTTTTTCGAGGGATTACATCTCTGGATACGATTATTTCTAACGTAAGTCATGAGCAAGCCTGATCTCGAATGAATCATGCATGATCATGCTTGATCACGAATAAGTTATATATGATCAAGTATATACCATGTATGGCCATGCATAACAGAGCATGCTCAATCACAACCTTTCCTGATAGGTCATATCTCTGAATACAATTATTCCTAACGTAAGTAATGAGCAAGTCTGATTTAGAATGAGCCATGCATGATCATTCTTGATCACGAATGAGTCATGTCTGGCCATGAATGAGTTATGCATGATCAAGTATGAACCATGCATGGTCATGTATAATAGAGCATGCTTAGGCATGACCTTTCCTGGTGGATCATATCTCTGGATACAATTATTTCAAACTTAATGCATGCGCAAGCTTGATCTAGAATGAGTCATGCATGATCATGCTTGATCACGAATGAATCATGCCTGGCCATGAATGAGTCATGCAGGATCAAGCATGAATTATGCATGAATCATTCACGGCCAGGCATGAATCCTGCATGATCATACATGATCATGCATGGTGATTTTTTCCCGGGTAGAAGTATATAATATATCCTGGTTAATCTATCATCAAAAATATGTCCAGTAATACGAAACTGTCTCCAATTACGATTGCCTTCATCTTTTTTTATGTTAACGCAAATGTCTTTGTTCGACCATCGGAAGTTTTTACAATTACTACCTCTCTCAGTACAAAGATAATTGTTTCATACTCTTTATAATTACATATAAATGTGTAATATGTATTTTCATATTTTACTCTGATACATTACATGTTCCTACAGCCATAATTTCATAAAAAAGTACTGAAATCTCGAATAAAACAGTGATATCTCAGATTTCGAAATATTGAATTAGATTTATCTCGGAAACTACTAGCTCTACGGTAATGGCTTAAATAACTTTTTTTGTAGGGAATGGAATTCTCTATAAAAAACGTCCTGTGCAATTTTGTTCTAAAGTTAGTGGTTTGCGAGTAAAATAAAAAAACCCATGAAATTTGAGAAAAAATAGGCTTTAAGATTCTTTACCAGTGAGGCCGGTTACAAAACGTAAATTAGCCACAAGCACTTTTAAAAAGAAAGGATTCTTCTGTTATTTTCGCCTAATAGCGACTTAATATCTTACAATGCCGCGGAGCTATAGATAATTAAAAAAAAAAAATCAAAATTTACATGTTACTTAAATGGGAAAATTTTAAATTCATTCAGCGAGTACTTAAAATTAAAATTAAGAGCTTATCTTTGGTGAGAACTCTTTAATACATGTTCAGAACACTATTCTGTCGATGGACCAGAAAAAAAAATAGTCGTTTCATACGAAGCACCCTAATATAGATACACATTCATCATTGAGCGAATCGTTTTGTTTAAGCAAGGTGAACAAAAACTCGATTCCATTCTACTAGGGATCCCACAATGTATCGTTCATTTATAAGGACGTTCAAAAGTAACTGTATGGTTTGTTAAGGAAATATTGAGCCATATGGCCGTGATAGCGCCTACAATTCCGAAGGGATCGGAATAAAACTTGGCACACATAATTTTTGGTTCGGTAGCTAAATCAATTTCAGAAATGAGCCAAATTGATCGATTAGTCTAGAAGTTATAGGTGTTTGAAATTTCCCAAGTAATCTATAAATAACTTGAAACCAAAACTCATAATGCATTATCGTTCAAGATATTTTAAAGCTTTTTTCATTAGCTTCCATTTCTGTCACTCAATTTGCCATTTCGACGATTCCTTTACATATTTTGATGGCATCGAAATCAACAAAAAAATTTTTTTTTTCATCAACTTTTGTCGGAAAGCTTGGAAATCAATAAATAAATGATGAGTAATCTACTTCCATTTCGGTTGCCAAATGGCATATTTTTAAATTGGTTTTGATACACAACATCCCTGGTCGAGAAATCCGATTCACTTCAATAGGATTTGATCTGAAAGTTCTGATTGAATTCCATTAAAATGACTCGAAAATTTCCAAAAAATATATTATTTTTCGATTGAAACCTATTGCTTTCCATTCGAAATTTTCATCGGAATGAATCGGTTTTACACGCAATACTAATCGAATCTCGTTAAAAAAAAACGCCAGCTTGAAAAACTGATCTTTATTATCTGTATAATATTATAACATTTATGTAAAGACAACTATAAAATCTTATTTTTTTTTAGTGGAAAATCACAATCAGCAACAATTACCGCAAAACGGCCTTCAGTGAATTCTATTCAACATCAGTGTGAGTCATCTGCTCAACATTTTGGTCTCATTGAATATATTTATGAATGTAAGTACTGCTTAATAACACATTCATTTAAATATATAATATTTAGAAGCTATCACTTCATAGCATGGAGTTCTGTATCTAAAGAATTGGATATGTGTCATAATCAATCACATGGAGATACCCAAAATTATCGGAATGCGGCCTCTGTTACATATTATCAAGAACGGGAGCCTAACCCTGAGCTTAAAGGTAGGAAAAATAAATTCTTAAATACAGTAGTTATTAGTCTATCAGCTGATGTTCATTGTAATATTCTAGATTTTCAGCCGTTTAATTTGGAAGCATGGTGGGGTCAAAGAGTAGTTCAAAGTATTACCAGAAATACTAATTCTTAGTGCCAAGTCTCAAACTACGATTATAGCCGAATACTTATTAAAAAGTTTAACGAACAAAAAAGAAAAGCATTTTCGTATCTAGTGTATTATTTATGTGAGTAACTGAATTATGTTATTGAATCAGTAATAATTTAAAGCTCCAAAGAAGTAAATTAAGTGGAACAAAATAAAGATACTCATATACATATATATATTTATATACAGTAGCGCTCAAAAATATTTTGACAAAGATATTTATTTCATTGATTAAGAGTAAACAGAAATCACAAAAATCTTCAAGTCAAATTTTTTAATGATCTTAACGTTTTACAGAATAGTGATGACATAACCTTAGTTCGCAACAAAATAAAGTTTGAATTTTAAAAAATAAAAAAATGGTGGTTTATAAGTATTTTGACATCATTGAAAAAATTTTTTTCTCACATAGTATTAGCACTTTTAGTCATTAGAAATTGACTATTTAGTAGCATATCCCTTAGCCTTTATGACAGCCTCACATCGTGCTGGCATCGAGTCAACCAACTTCAGTAATCAGTTCAGCAGAATTTTCTCCCACTTATTTTTTAAAGCTTCATATAAATTGTCATCCGAAAAATTTTGTGTTCTTATTCTACGATCCAACTCCTTTCGCAGATGTTCCATAGAATTAAAATGTAGGCTTTGACTTGGCCACTGAAACTGTGATTTTTCCGCGTTTCATGAAATCACAAATGTAATTGGATCTGTGTTTAGGATCAATATCATGCTGAAAATACCACCCAGCTGGCATATTCTGCTAAACGAATGGCAGCATTTAAGGTCTCAATATATTTTTTTACACAAACCGTTCCATATTTTCTTCAATTCGCACTAATGGTGCAACGCCAGAGCGTAGAACACACCCTCAAACCATCACACTATCACTTCCATATTTAACAGCCCTCGCGGACTTGGAATCACTGTAAAATCACAGTGAAATCACAGTGAATTCACTTTCACCGTAATTCTACGGTGTATTTACGGTGATTTCATCGTGAATTTACAGTCATTTTGTGCCATTTTGTCATTGTGATTTAGTAGTGATTTCACTGTGATTTCACTGCGAGTTTGGAGTAAATTAATGGTGATTTAATCATGATTTCACAGTAAATTAATGGTGATTTCACCATGATTTCACAGTAAATTTATGGTGATTTCACCATGATTCCACGGTGAATTAATGGTAATTTCACCATGATTTCACAGTAAATTAATGGTGATTTCACCACGATTCCTTGGTAAATTAATGGTGATTTGACTATAGTTTTATGATGATTTGACACCACAGTCGTCAAATCGTAGCTTTAGAGTGGTATAGTGACAATATCTTTTTTCTACCTCGATATTCGAAAATCGAGTTTTCATTAGAACGCGAGGTTAGGAGACCCCGAACATTTGTTCATATCATTTCCCATGTGAAGTCTGAATGACTGTGTGTATATATGGAGCTTTCCTTTTTAAAAAAAAATTTATAAGATTTCAAAATAATTCTAAATTATAATAAAGTTATTCATACTTCGTAATTATTATTATTATTATTATTATTATTATTATTATTATTATTATTATTATTATTATTATTATTATTATTATTATTATTATTATTATTATTATTATTATTATTATTATTATTTTCAGTTCCAAAGTTTACGAGTAAAATAGTAAGAAATTTCCAGGATATCTACTGTACATTCACTGTGAATTCACTGCTAATTTACTGTATATTTACTATGAATTTACCAAAAATTCACTGCCAATTTACTGTACATGGAGAAAAAAATATAGTCAAAATTACAATATTGTAGTAAAATTTAATAACAGATGTCAGTAAATACATTCTGTATTTTAATTATTGCAAAACATTTAGTAAAATTTACTGGTTGGCAATTATTACATAAGAAGATATCAAAAATTATTATACGTAATGTATTTTTTGCTAACACGATTATATAATCTGTAAATTAAATTTTACTATGTACAGATAAAATTAAAAGTTGGTAGGGATAGCATATAAAAATATCTATTGCTAGTTCAGAAACTTTTGTTCAAAGGAAACATCAGGCCGTTAGACATAGGAAAGGACTCGTACGTGGGAGATCAGGGTTAAAAAAAGTGATTTTTAAAAATAAAAATAGATACGAACACCAATACAGATGACATCAATAACAATAATAATCAAAATGATAGCAATAATGATATAAAGTTAAGAGTTATTAAAAATTTGATTTGATTTATTTCTATTCTAATATAGTAAAATTTACCGAACGGGATATAGTAAAATTATTTTCATATTTTTTAGTAAAATTTACTACATTTTTTTTCCGAGTATATTCACTGTGAATTTACTGTCAGTTCACTGTAAATTTACCGCAAGTTCACTGTGAATTCACTGTTAATTTACTGTAAATTTACTGTAAGTTCACTGTAAATTCACTGTGAATTTGCTGTGAAATCACTATCGAATCACTGTGAGATAACCATAAAACTACAGTGACCGAATGGCACAAAATCATGGTGAATTCACCGTAATTTCATCATGGTCTCACAATGTTTTTACTATAATCTCACTGTGATTTCACTATGATTTTACAGTGATTCCAGGTCCGCGAGGGAGTAGGTAATTAATATTGAAAATCATATTTTTTATTTTTTGGACGTCAAACATACTTAAGACTATCATCTGGCATTAGATTAAATTTGTTTTCATCATTCCACAAAACTATAGAACAGTCTAAGCTTAACCATGATTTATACTCTTTTAGGAATGCAAGTCAAGACTTTTTATATTTTTTTGTAAATATTAAAGTTTTTTTCGGCGGCCGTCGACCATTCAACCCGAATAGTCTTAAGCATTGCTTGACAGTAGAAATGTGAATATACATGTTGTACTTTTCTTTCAATTCATTTTTTATCATCACAACTGAATTTCGGCCAAAGCTGGTTGATAACTTTTTTGTAACGTTATCGACTCTAGGAGATATTTTTTTTTGGACGGCCACATTGTGGTTTATTTCTGACTGTCTTTCGTGTATTGTACACTTTGTTCTATGTACTAACGAGTTGTTGAGACGCTTTGAAAATGCGAGCAACATTTGTTTTTTTCAACCGTTTTTTCAATGCATTTATAACGGCTTTTTTAAAGTCAATAGAATATTGCTTGGATTTTGGTAAGTTGAAATAACTACGATAAGTAATTATAAGCGAAAATAAAAGCGCAGTGTTATCTAACGTCCGTGAATTTTCGAAGCTAACTGGGTGTCAAAATATTTTTGAACTCACAATTAATTTTTTTCTTACGATGGTATGTAATATATACAAACAAGTTGAAACCTAACGCGTTCAAATGATTGCAGTTAGACTGCTCCCTACTATATTCAAGGATATTTTGATATAGTTTTATTTTAAAGAAGATGATAACGAATTTCATATTGTCAAAATACTTTTAAGTGCTACTGTATATAAACGTTTCTAAATACATCAATAGTAACTACTGATCAGTAACTTTTGAAAATTGTAAGATAATCTTAGCAGCTATTCGCAAAAACCATTTTTCACTGCACAATCATTGACATTCCTCTTTAACAAATAATTTATCTACAATTAAGTTAAGTATTGCACTCAATTCTTCATTGAAATCAATTTTAACATTTGTGCATTATTTGCAAGATAAAATATCTTTAGTCAAATTATATATTATTTAGTTGAGAATTGCAAGACAATTTTAACAGAGATAACAAAATATCCGTGATAAATTATACAAAGATAATTAGAATCAAATTTATTCTTGTGATTACAATAATTTAAAAACATTCTGACATTTAGTTCTAAAATAATCTATTCGTGAAGAGAAAATGAATATTATTTAGCATTCGATAATTAAGGATATTCAATTGTTGTTTTCCACCGTGCAATGTAATGTTTTTCGTATATATACTAGATATCATTGCATATTGGGTATCTGTAATATGTAGTGTGTATTTCTATATGCAGCATGTATTTTTGAACTTGACGTCATATAGTTTTATAAATTACCGATAATGATTCTGAATAAGAAATCTGAAGATGACTAAAATTTAAAATTATGAATAATCTAAATCATAAGTTGACAAAGCTGTTTAATTTATAGAATATTTAGTATTCGAAGAATTTTTGAATCGCTAATAATAAATCAAAATTTTCATTACAAAAATATATATAGAAAATTGAAAATTCACCTCTTTAATTAAAAAAAAAAAAAAAAAAACTTAAGAAAAATATAAAAAAGTAATTTAAACAAGTGGGTGCTTGTATACCCGGGTAAAAAAAATTATATATAATTATATATGGTTATATATAATTATATGCGATCCATATCTAATTATATATAATTCATGTATAATTTTCGATATAATAACATGTAAAAATACATAATTATATATAGAATATGTCCCAATGTAATTATATAAGTATATAATGGTTTTTTATATGTAATCATGTATAAATTATATATAATTGTATGTAATTACATATAATTATCTTGGTAACGTATATACAATTACATAAAATAATATATGATGATGCCATTCTACAGAAACTAATTTTATCGTTATGTAATAGATGAATAAAAGTAATGTTTATTGAATAAATACTTACCTTCATGTTGTTTTATTAAAACTACACGTGTAATTGATGCATTAATAGCTTATGTAATAATTAGATTTTTAATTATAAGAAATGTGTTAAATTTGAAAATCTGTATTTAAAAATGAGCTATAAAATAGATTCATTCTAAAAAGAAAAGAGTTACTAACTAATGTAATTATATATTTACTTATAAGAAATCTGTCAAATTTAAAACCCTGGATTTAAAAATTTGGTATGAAATATATACATTCTAAGAGTCCCGTTAATTTCTTTTTTAATTTAAGATTAAGATATTTTTGATTTAATCATCACTAATAAATAATTATCATAAACTGCGTCTCAGAGTGGCGGATCGTGGAACCGTGAGGCACCTAAGATTACGATTAAATAATTGATCATAATTAAACAAAAATTAATTATCGTATATTGAGCAACACAAAATAAATTGATCAGTATCACAAATCAATATTATAGGTTTACAAAATATAAATTGCTGGTTTCGACTGGACTCGATATAAACAAAATTGCTCGCAAAATACTCGTACTTAATCTAAATCAGAAATTCAGTTCATTCTCAAACAAAAGTTGGTTGACGTAATACAATGAACTTTTATTTGATTTTCCGGTCCACATATACAACATATGTCTTAACTAAATACTTGACGAGTGACGTCCGAGTATTTTACACGGCAACCTTTATAGGAAAAAACAATAGGCCCAAGCTTGGCCGAGGCTTGGCGCAAGACTTATTAACTCTGGGGAAAGCTTGAAATCCAAGCTTGGCCCAAGTCTGTCTAAGCATCGAAATGATAACACCGAGCCAAGCTTGAGTGACAGTATTGTGTCAAGACTGCATCTTAGTATAGGTCCAATATCGAGAGCCAGTATTGTGCCACGACTGTTGCTAAATAAGCACCTATGCTTATTAAAAATAAATTTAAAAAAAAAAATATTAGTAGACATTTGCGTGATGTTAACATATGGAAATAAATTTGTATACAGAGAAATCAGGTGGATCGATGAAGATAATTTTTTTTTTGCATTTGCTGGGTCTCGAACCTGGTCCTTCAAGGCTGGTAGGCAAGTGTCTTATCCACTAGGCTGCTAAGCTATTTACAGAAGCCAGAGGTTTTTAGGTACCATTTGTTATTTCGACCGGTAAACCAAGGCTTGTCACTTGAGTATTGGCTGAATCTTGGCCCAAGACTGGCAATCCAAAACTTGTCAATTAAATGTCTGTTGAATCTTGGCCCAAGACTAGAAAACCAAGGCTTGTCTCTTGAGTATTGTCTGAATCTTAGCCCAAGGCTGGCAAACCAAGGCTTGTCACTTGAGTATTGGCTGAATCTTGGCCCAAGACTGGCAAACCAAGGCTTGCCACTTGAGTATTGGCTGAATCTTGGCTCAAGGCTGGCGAACCGAGGCTCGTCACTTGAACGTTGGTCGGATCTCGGACCAACCTTGGGAGGCCGAGCTTCGGTAGCCCAGTATTGTACCGAGACCGGCCTCGTTGTCAATATATTTTTTCCTACAAGGGAAGACTCGACTGCCGCAACGAATGAGAAACAATACGAATGATAATCCGTAGTTCTTAGGAAATTTCGAATAAAATAAAATATAAAGTAATATTTCATTTCGGTAACACGTTTAAATTGCACTATCATACAATTATCACACGTAATTAATTAATCAATTCGATATAACAAAAGAACGCACAACAACGCACTTCGTACGGGTTGGTTAGATTCGCGCCGATGCTTCGGCTTGTTCACTTGTTCACAAAAGATTGATTAATGTTCACAAAAATACTCAGATAATTGCTCGTTGATCAAAACTTGCATCGTTCAAAAGTCGTTATCGGAATTATTCACAGCCGTAAATCGAAATTGTTTGACTTCTAAACCGGATTTCTCTTCAATATTAATCAGGGGTGCTGATTGAATCACAGCCGTGATTCAGTCAAGTAAAATTCATGAACAAAATACATTTAGTTCAATGACCAATACTTAGGTAGTTGAAGAAAACCTTTTGTGAAGACCGATCGTATCACGATACGATGAGTATTCGGCCTAGGATACCATCTTTTCGTTCCGATCTTAAAAAAATTCACTCTGTTGTTTTATGTCGGTGAGTAAAAACCTTCGTGTTCAATCGGGTTAACGGAAAGGCGTGAGTGTAAAGGTGTGAATTTTATCCCCACCATATTATGACTTGAACCGAACGAAATACTTATGTTAGGAATAACTCAAAACAACCTCCGAATTAAACATCTGAACAAAACCTCGTGAGTAAAACGTTAAGTTCACAGCGTTTGAATCATTTAACTGCACGAGCCAGTGTTCCGCTAGATGGTGCTCATAATAATATTGACATGAATTGTGTTATTTAAAAGATGACCATTTAATAAACTATGCTTATGAATATTATTGAGTAAGGGATATTGGTAGGATAGACTTTAAATGGGGAGGGGGGGGGGGGTAATTTAAGCTATTTGCAAAGTTAATAAAACAAATTAATTTAAACTGCCCGTAAGAAAATTATTGTACAAAATTTTCTAAAATTTTAGTAAAATCTTATTTTACCTGAGCACAAATAGCTGAGTATAATTTTAAAAAATGTATAGTAAATTTTCGAATAGGGTAAAATAATATAGGGGAAGGGGGGGCAAAAGGGGGTAGGGTAGGCAAAACGGGGTACTCCCAAAATTTGGTGAAAAAAAAAATTTTTTTTTTTCGTCTAATTACTGTATATCCGATATTTTTGAACATTTTCAGCCCTACGCATGATACCTAGGGCAAAATGGACCAGCCCAAAAATCGAAAAAATGATTCTTTCATATTTTTATCGTCAAATTAAAAAAAAATTAAAATGTTAATTCATTTTTCGGCTGATTTTCTGTAGTTTGGGCAAATTTGGCCACTAAAAATATTTGAAAATAATATTTTATTTTTTAATTGATAAGAATTCAATTAAAAAAAAAAAAAAAAAAAAAATTATCATTTTTTGGAGGGGGGCCTCTCTGCCCCACAAAAAATTTTTTTTCTCCCTTCGTATCCACCAATGATGTGAAATGTAATTTTTCTGTATGTATTTTACATAAAAAAAAATTTAATTTAATGAAATTTGATCAACTTTCAGAAATTTTTTTTTTTCAACTTTTTTAAAGAGTACCCCCTTTTGCCCGCCAAAAGTAGAAATTTTATTTCTTAACGGCAGCTAAAAATTTTGTCTATTTATCTTGGATATCATTAAAAACAAAAAGATTTGGCGTATTTTAGTCATCGAAAACTTAGTATTTCCATAGGTACCCCCTTTGCCCCTCGCTCCCCTATTGAACTAAGAATATTTGTATATATAAATATTAGGGCGTATCAAAAATAAAACTATTTTTTTTTCTTTTATAGTATCCAAAAATTACGTATATCTGAAAATGAAAATTTTCATACCAATCCGAGCTCTTTATAATGATATTACGGTTTGCCTCAATCCGTTTTTCTATTTGCCATTTAAATAATACGCGAAAAAATCTTTTTTTTTTTTAAACTTTCTAGCTCACAAACCAATCAACAGATTTCTATGCACGATAAATTCTTTTGTAGGAAATTTAACACTAAAAAAAAAAAAAAGTATTTTATCATTTTTTGATAAATCTAACTGTTCAAAGGTTATTTGAGCTTAAAGTCAAATTTATAGTAAATTTTGAGATCTTTGTACTTTTCCGGCGAAACTATCAGTCTTATCACAAAATGTCTTGAGTACTTATTCGTAGGTAATTTCATTTCTTACAAATTATTACGAATAAAGTTTTTCGAAATTCCGCAATATTTTCCAATTATTTTCATTCCAATGTCAAGCTATTAAAATCAATCAGGAAACTACTTTTTCAAGATATTAAAATTGAAAGGAAAATAAGTAGAAAACAATGCGGAATTCCGAAGTACTTGATGAATAATAATTTGTAAGGAATGAAATTACCTACAATAGAGTTATTATGACATTTTGTGATAAGACTGATAATTTCGGCGGAAAAGTCGAAAGATCTCAAAATTTTCTATAAATTTGACTTTAAGCTCAAATAACCTTTGAACAGTTGGGTTTATCAAAAAATGATAAGAGACTTTTTGTGCATTGGTTTGTGAGCTGAAAAATTCTAAAAAAATTAAATTTTTTTTTCCGTGTGATTTAAATGAAAAATAGAAAAGTCGAGTAAGGGATAAACCTTAATATCATTATTTACAGCTTGCATTAGTATTAAAATTTTTACTTTCAGGTATACTTTCAACTTTCGGATACTATAAAAAAAATTTTTTTTTTTTTAAACACCCTAATATATGGGTCATTCCATGCCAAATCACCTGATTTTAAAAATCATATTTTTTGATCCGGTTGAATTTTTGATATGTTTTTGTATATATAGAAAGACACCTAATCCTATATTTTGAGCCTTTAATTTTCAAAAACCTTGGAGATGTGAATTTTTGAAAATCGCGAAAAAATAACGATGAGGTAATTTTCAGAAATTCATAACTCCTGATTAAATTATCGTATAATTTCATTTCGGCAGTGGTTATTTTCTTCACGTTTAAATGTAGTTTTCGAAAAAAATATTTTAAAAAAAATTTATTCTTTTTCACCGTTTTTTCTTACATTTTAACTTAAATTTTTAATTTTCTTGAAGAAAATATATGTTTTACTAGACTGTAAAATAAGACTGTCAAAAAATTCCACCAAATGCTATTTAATTTCAATTTTAAATCAGTAAATAATTTTCCTTTCATTAATTTAATCCAATCATTAAAATCAGATGGGGTCAAATTGATGAACTTTGGAAAAATTTTTGACGAATATTTTATTTACAAAATTACTAAAATCCTTATATCACGTGAACAAAGAACTTGAGCCACTAAACTAAGAGGACCTTTTTTGTAGCGAATAAAATTTCCTAAAAAATCGTTATCTGCATTTTTTCTGTAAATTTCGTTATTTAGTTAATATTAACTAAAAACCCAAATTATTATTAAAAAAATTATTTTCAGAACCAATACAGAAAAAACAATTAGAGTCCGAGTAAAATTATTTCGGAGACTTTTGAAGAGTATTAAATTACCTACAAAATGCCGTTAACGGCGATCCGATAACTTGAAAGGCGGCTGAGTTATAGAGAATTAAAAAAAAATCCCAACTTTCCTATGCATTTTAAATGGGAAAACTTCAAATTCAAATATAAAGTACTTCAAATTAAAATTAAGGGCTGAAACTTGCAGGGAATTTTTTTTCAATGTCGATAGCAATATTTTCAAGTGGGAGTGAAAAAAAAAATTGTCGTTCAAAACAAATGACCCTAATATATATATAGCGAAGGGGGGCAAAACGGGGTACTTGAAAAAATACTAAGTTTTCGGGGACTCAAATACGTTAGATACTATTTTTTATTATTCAATGATATTCAAAGTATATAATAGAAATTTTCATTTGCCGTCAAAAATAAAATTTTCATTTTTTGCGGACTAAATGAGGTACCCCCAAAAAAAAGATGGAAAAAAAAAATTTCTAGGTATTTAATGAATTTAATGTAATTAAATTTTCTTGTATAAGTAATTTACAAAAAAAAAAAATTGCATTTCATATAATTATTAGATGCACAGGAACAAGAAAACAAATTATTAATAGTTTTTATCATAAAACAATTCATTAACATTTTTCGACTGACACTTACGATTTTTGAAAAAGTTCAACTCCCGACTTTGAACTGTTAATTTTTTATTTGATCATCACTTTATATTATCAACTTTAAAATTAATGATTTAAATTTGTTTTAATTCTAAAGAAGATATTCTTAAAAAAGCAATTATATACATTGCTTTAGGTAAGAGATAAAAAATTTATTATAAGTTAATTAAATTACAATATTTTAAAAATTGTTAATAGTTTCATGTTATTATTGAAATGCATCTGAAGTAATTCGACTCTTGGAGCTCTTTTCTTGTAATATTGTAAATTCATAAGAAAAAAAATCAAATTGATTTTACAATATTTTTTTATAAAAAAAAAATTTGTCGAAATCGGTGTGAAATAAAATTCTAAACAATGTTCAACTATATTTACAAAAGTTATTTTAGAATATTTGAAGAACATTCAAACAAAAATCTTTTGGGATACCCCGTTTTGCCACCATACCCCGCTTTGCCCCCCTCCCCTTCCTCTATATATGATTTAACTATACAAACTATAATAATTGAGATTATATATAGTATAACAACCAAAAAATTTTCAACGAAATTTTTAACCCACAATTAAATTTTCTATGTTGAAAATATATTCATGTATTGTAATTCTAGAATGATTTCCAAATAATTTCGCGGCTTAACAGTTAAGTAATTTAAATCTAAAATTTATCAAAAAAAAATTATTTTTTATCGTCATATTTTCAGGAGTTTGATATACTTACTACGCTTCAAAGTGATAAGAGAAACCAAGGGCAAGACGGTTCCCCCGAAAAATTTTGAACACTAAAAAAAATTTTTTCCAAAGTCTACATTTGTGAGTTTGATGTAATTTACATATTTCCTCTCCAAGAAACATAATTTGTGGTTGAAAAAAGAAATTTTAAAATTGATTTATCGAGTCGTTTTTGAGAAATTTCAAAAAAACTAAAAAAAATTTTTTTTTTTAATTCTTTCGTTCACGGTTTCTCTTGAACGAATTAACCGATTTTTATGGCTGAGGTGGCATTCGGCGCGGCTTATAAAGTTTTAGAGCTGATTAGATTTTGGAATCAATCCATCGAGCAAATTAAAAGTTATTCAAAAAAAACATTTTTGAAATAACTCCGAACGTACCCTACCGATTAAGCTCAAATTTTCAGTGCTTATAGTAATTAACAAGCCCCGCCGAATGGTACCTTGACGATCAAAATCGGTTCATCCGTTCAAAAGTTACAGAATATTTACATACGTACGTACATACATACACTCGGACATCATCTTGAATTTAGTCAAAATAGCTTCCTAGAACCTCAAAACATCAACATCTGTTGGAATTTTGATTTTCGCAAATCGGGGTGAAAACAATAACTTCCCGAAATTTTTGAAAATCTTCGATTTTCTTAGCGGGAAGTTAAAAATTTTTTTCAATTTTCCGCTAAAAAAATTAGAAATTTTCCAAAATTCGGGAAGCTATTGTTTTCACCCCGATTTTCGGAAATCGAGTTTTCATCAGATGTCGACGTTTTGAGGTCCTAGGAAGCTAGTCAGACTATTTTCAGAATGATGTCCGAGTAGCTGTGTGTGTGTGTGTGTTTTTTTTTTTGAATCGTTTTTGCGGTAGCCGAAAGAGTTCATTGGCCGTCAACTTTCCTGAAAATTTCAGATCATTCGATCAAGTAGACTCAAAGATAATTACAAAAAAAAAAAATTTTTTTTTAGTATTTTTTTAATTACCAGAAACGACTCGAACGATCAACTCCAAAATCTGATCAGCTCTAGAACTCGATGAGACACGCCGATCGCCACCACGAACAGCAAAATCGGTTCATTAGTTCAAGAGACATCGTCGGAGGAACAATGACAAAAAACGGTTTTTTACGAATATCTTTAAAATGACTGAATAAAACGTTTCCAAAATTTAATCAACACTAGAACTTAATAAGACGCGTCGATTGCTGCTTCAACCATCAAAATCGGTTAATTCGTTCGCGAGATATCGTAGAAGAAAGAAATGCTAAAAGACGGTTTCTTTCGATAACAATGAACATACAAAAGTATTTTCGAGCTCGAAGAGGTTGAAAATGTATTCACAATGATTTATTCGAGCTCAAGAAGTTCGAAAACAGCGGGAAGTTTTGGGGCTGGCCTGCAGGGTCAACCGATAGACAGATTTTTTTTTTTTGGAAACAAGTTCAAAAGTTTCAATTAGATGTAAAAATATGCTTGTGAAAATTAGAGCTCTTTATATAAACATGAAGAGATTCAGCATCACACTTTTCTATTTTCCATGACAGGGGTTATCAGACATTTTCGGCTGGTTTTTTTTTGGAAACAAAATCTCTCAAAACAAAACACAGACCGCACTTTGATGCATTACTATCTAGTCTAGTGAAGTGCGCTTTAATTGTTTCATAACATTCGTTTGTTTAAGAGAAAAATTCGGCCAAAGTTTCCATTTACTGTACAAATGCAACAAAGATAGTACCGTTCGTGGACTTGAGTATAATAGAGAAAAAAATGCGAACCCCCTGATAAGAATAACAAAAAATTTTTTTTTTCGAAAAACAAAAACTTGAAAAAAAAAAATCGGGCAATTTTTCTACAAAATTTTACGAAAATAAAGACGTGAATTTTTTTTTTTTGGCCTGGCAACATTAACCATTTTATCAATATTTGTAAAGTAGCGGCTGATTGATTAAAAACCATAAAAATCATTTTTTTGTACGTTTTTCAAATCATTGCTAAGGATGAGAAAAAATTTTTTTTTCCAAAAATCGAAAATTAGGCTTGTGCTGGGGAATTGATTCAAGTTTGTTATACTGTCCTTAAAATTACCGTACAACTATTAGTTGCTGAGATCGATAATAGAAGACAAAAATATCCTTTTCCATTTGAAGGCTGATATCTCAGCAACAAATCGTCGTACAGATATAAGAAAAAAATCAAATTGTAGCTGAATAAATTTTCTAACAGAGCTATGCATTCGTTTGCTTGAAAAAAAATTTCCCGGGCCCGTGACTCAAAAAACAAAACTAAAAAATTTAGAAAATTTTTGTGTCGAGCTATTTCTTATGATTACGCAATAAATATAACTCAAAAAAAATTTTTGCTAAAAGTTGTTTAATCTAAAGATATCAAGCTTCAAATTCCTTTTTTAAATTTTCGATACGATTATTTTTCACAAAAATACAGCCCTCTGAAAATCACTAGAAAATTTCTAAAATTTTTTGTTTCTTTCCTTTAATTTTTTGGATGTGTAGATACTAATATTAAAAAACAAAACAAAAAAAAAAAAAAACAAACTATTTGAAGCTCGCAATTTCAGAAGCTCGCAAGTTTAAAGATCTTCTGACAAGAAATTTTTTGAGCCACGTTTATTCCCCAATCATGAGAATTAGCTCGAGACAAAGATTTGCTAAACTTGTTTTGTTTCATTTTTAGGGTCCACGGGCAAGAGTTAGTCATGTAATTATTATTATAAAGAAAAAATTATATTTTTTCTGATTTTTCTTACAATGTCGCATTAATTACTTAGTGACTGTGAGGAAAAAAAACAAAAAAAGTTTTAACTATGTTGAACTTTGAGTTTGATCGATAGGTCTGGAAAAACGGTTTAATGGATCAATTAGAACATAGGGGCCGGCAGAAATTGTAAAATTTATAAACAATTAAATAAAAAAAAATAAGAATAGTTTAGTTTTTGGCAAATATTTCCAAAATTATTTGAGATATCCGAAATTGGAAAAAGCTCCTTAAAGAGCAAGAAATTTTCTCAAAATAATTCCTTTCCCTTCCTCGAACTGTACCGAAATTATTTATAATTTTAATTTAGAGATGACAATAGGGCTAAAAACGGGTAATGGCCCTTGCATGGACGTCAGCGGAATCAAAAGCATAATTAAAAAAAAAAAAGTTTTACTGATAAAATATGATTATTAAAAAATAAAAAAATTTTAGTTCTATCAAAATACATGAATAAAGAATAATCCGTTAACAAAAAATGTTCATCCCAGTTTTATATTAACTATGCTTTTGTTAATTAGTTAATTTGGTAATTGTTTGGAAGTGGGGTCAACAGGTATATCGAAAAGCAAAAATCCAAAACCTGGCAAATGGCTTAGGGACCACGTTTAATCTCAAGCATTTGTCGGCGGATTGAAGTTGTTTTTGCTTAAATCGATGTTTTATAAGCTTTGATAAACCTTGGTATATAATTAAGGTATAAATTATGATTAATTTCGAATTTATCTTTGAGATTTTTCAGTTCCGTGCTACACTGCACTATTTGACATATTTTTCTTTTCATTCTATGTATTGACTCTTAAGTCAACCACCAAAACTTAAGGTATATGCCTATTTGCCATAATGTTTGTAGTTTTGTCCTAAGTACGTTAACGGACTCGTCAGTAAGGCTATGTTAACGCACTCTTGCCTTAGACTACATCTCTTACTAGTACGGGCCGGCGTAAAACAGTGTTGTGGGTTTCTGCCAAACACTATACTAGCAAGGGAAGGCAGATACCATCCAAACTACTTGCAACAAAATGTTATGTGAGCTGTTGTACACATTAAAATACTGAAATAACAAAAATATGCTGATTTTCACTATTACAAGAGTTCAAAAATTATTTGTAACTCTTAGATCGACCTTTCTATCACCACCGTCCATCTTACGGTATTATATAAAATTACTTATATTTATTAGAAAAATTTATTTTTGAAAATTCACATGGTTTTGTGTTATTTTTGACATTTTTTCACACTTCAATTGCAAGGTTCAGATAGATATCTGGTGTTAGAGACATAAACTCATACAGAAAATTTAATCCGCCGTGTAGCTGAACACGTGGAAAAAGTTTAATTATGGATCTTTAAGGTGTAAGCACTTGGAATTCTGAAAAATGTGGTTGACCCTGATTCCAAACAATTACCGTTAATTTTTCCCTGTTTAAAGCTTATATAAAAACGCTGATTATTTCTAAAGTAAACAGTTTTTTGTAAAAACCTAGAATTTTATTTTTTTTTTTACAATTATCCTAATTATTCGGTTTTTTTTTATTATTCAAAGCTACATAACAACATTTTTTAAAAATTGTTTACTTTAATTGTTATACACAAATGCATTGGTAATAAGATTACCAAACAAATTCTTTGGAAATCTAATCTTTGATGAATATAATGATTAAAAAAACATTGTCTCTTAAAAAAAATTTTTTATTGCTATAAATTGCATTTTCTAATTAATAATGTTTTGTTTTTGCTAAAAATAATATTAAGGAAGCTTATATCTTCAAATCACGTTCTCTATAATTATTTATCACGTTTTCTAAAATTATGAGAAAAAAATTTTTGTTTATTTTCATTTGTTTATCAAACAAACAATTTGTTACAAACAACTGATTTTTGCGCTATATATTTCTTTAAGTACTAAAAAAAGAACTAAAGACAACCATGTGCTTTTTTTTATTGGAAATTATTTTTTTGTATTTTTACATTTTTAAAAAATATCGTGCACTTGAACTAATCACTTTCGTTCTGGTTATCTTCATTGTTATTTAATTAACTTATTAAATATTGAAGATACGACAATAACACTATAAATTATATAAAAAATAGAAAAAAATTATTTCACATAAAAAAAATACATGGTTGTTTTTAGTTCTTTTTTTTAGTATATAAAAAAAAATATAGCATGAAAAATTATTTGTTTGTAACAAATTGTTTGTTCAATAAACAAATGTAAATAAAAAACGAATTGTTTTTTCACAATTTTGGAGAACGTGATAAATAATTATTTCCAAAAAAAAAAAATATGTATATTCGTTTACGAAACGCTCTATTTGTTCATAAAAAATAGTCCTGCAGGGTTTCCAGTAGATGAATTTTTTTTAATTATAAATATTAATTAAAATTACCCTACAAAATTTCAAAACGTTTTAAATTTTTCTACCTCAGCATTCCTTTAAGCTGATTCTACCATATTTTATTTTATTATGAAATCCAAAAAAAGCGAGTCAAAAAAATAGTTTGAAAAAAAATCAATAATGTCTAATATTATAAAATTCAAAGAGTTCTAAGAAATTGAGAATTAATTATATCGACTCATGTACGATTATATGAATTTTTCTGGTGACATATATTAAAATATGATATTACTAATACCACCATCTAGTGGGACTACATTTCACGGAGTTGAATGATTCAATGGTATGAGTGGCAGTATTATTCAGACAGTTTTGTTCATGAGTTTAAATCAGTGAGGTTTTCTTCAAGAGTAGGCCTCAAGAGTGTTTGAATTATATATAGTGTGAACAGCATAGATGCTAGGTATAGTATTCATGAATAGAGCGGTGTCTTCGGAGCTTCGGCCAGTTCACTCATATAGTTTAGTATTCAAGTTTGTGGATTTTAGGATCAGACTCCAGGTAGTTTTCTAGCTACACATTATACTCAATTCGGTTCTATACTTTTTTTGGCGCCTACAGTATAATTCAGTTCAAAGTCATTGCTCACATAGAGCTAACTATTTAGTTCAATGAATAAAAATGAATTTGAGTAAAACTTTTGTTCAGCACCCCTGATATTAATGCGTCTCGTCAATTGCTCAGTCAAATTTGAAATTTTGATCCTAGATGTTACTAGAAATTGCTCATCGGATAATTATTACTTATTTGTAAATAATTTAAAACCACGGGTCAGCGTCGAATTTTTCCCATGTTACAACATATACACTCCCTCAAGGAATTGCTATACACAGAAAAATAGGTTGACTTGGCCCAAGATAATTTTCGCCTTCATTTTCTTATTCTTGGGCTGAGTAATTAGGTTTTTTTAATCCGAGAACATTTTCTTCGATTAATATTATACACTTATCCAAAAAATTAAAGGAACAAGAAAATTTTATAAATTTTTTAGTGATTTTTGGAAGGCTGTATTATCGTGAAAAATGATCGTATCGAAAAAACAAAAAAGCAAATTGAAGCTTGAAATCTCTCGTTTGAAGACCTTCCAGCACAAAAATTTTTTGAGCCACGGTTTTTGCGGAATCATAAGAAGTAGCTCAAGACAAAATTTTTCTAAATTTTTTGGTTTTGTTTTTTAGGTCTACGGGGCCAGGAAAATTTTTTTCGAAGAAACCAATTCTTGGCTCGTTTAGAAAATTTATTCAGCTACGATTTGCTTTTTTTTTGTTTCTCTGTTCGACAATTTGCTGCTGAGATATCAGCCTTCAAATGAAAAAGGGTCCGTTTGTCTTTGATTATCGATATCTCAGCAACTAATGGTCGCACAGTAATTTAAAGGGCAGTTTAAAAAACTTGAATAAAGTCTCTACAAGCTTCATTTTCGATTTAAAAAAAAAAAAAATGGGTGCGTGTACTTATGCACGCACGTGAGAAGTTATACTTCTTTGGCAT
>OZ024706.1:20841986-20946678 GCA_964016945.1 Microplitis deprimator | reverse complement strand
AATCGGTGTGCGACCGTGCGGTCCATTTTTTTGTGATTTACTATAATCTCTTATTATTATTATTTGACTAATTACTATTGTGATTTTCTACGACTATTATTATTACTACTTATTACTACGACTTATAACTAGTATTATTACTATAATTACTCTTATTTACTTATGACTAAAACCTAAAACTAAGGTGCTTATTATTGAACTTAATAACTATTTTTTTTCTTATGTCTTTTTTTTCTATGACTACTTATGTTACTTAAATTACTACTTTTTTCTTAATACTCAACTATTACTACATATATGAGGACTTATTATTTTTATGGCTGTGTTTATCATTTATTGCTATTATTAACATTAATAATAATTTTTCTTTCACCACACTTACGTGAGCGACGCTAGAGGGCGATAGAAATTATTCTTTTCATATGTATGGCGGATGGGCCAGATAATAAAACCGCTCATAAAAGCCCGTATAGGTAACTTAGTCTCCCTGGAGGGTGTTTCGAGGAAGACCATTCCCAGGACACGAAGGAGGCTCTTTTACAGGAGTCCGACTGGACTAGGTAAGCGAAGTTTAACTCTCTTTGGGAGGGTTAAGGGTCCCCACTCCGAGGCCTTCTGTCAAAGGGTGGTAGGCGAACATCCGAGTAGGTGAGGGTTAGACGGAGACCATCCGCTTACCCTCTGGGAGGGGGAATTCGTGCAGACCGACGGGGAAGTCGACAAGACACCCCCTGAAGCAACCCGGGCGAGGGTACAACCGTGTTATTAGACCGCGTAACTTTTTGGTGTGTGATGGTGTGAATTTAACCGCGAAACCGTGATAATTATTATAATAAGAATAAACCGTGATTGAACCAAGTTTTAATATTGTAGAGGTAGTAGAACAGGGCTTGAAGCCCATGTAAAAAGATTCGTTTAAATAAAGTGTTTTGTTTATTAGTAGTTAAACAGGGAGGCTTTTGGCCCCGAAATCAAAACAGTGACCTACCTTACCGGCCTATGATAAGCGTGGCGGTTGATAATGTAGATTTATTTTTATCGATATTTTGTGCTGTTGTAGGTAATGTAGATCTATTTTATCGATATTTGGGGCCTTTTTTTTTCATTTATATGGTAATGTAGATTTGTTCTTATCGATATTTGAGGCTGTTATCGGTAATGTAGATTTATTTGTCGATATTTGGGACCTTTTTTTCATATATGTGGTAATGTAGATTTGTTCTTATCGATATTTGGGGGTGTTATCGGTAATGTAGATTTATTTAATCGATATTTTGGGCCTTTTTCTCATTGATGTGATGATGATAATGTAGATTTTTTGGGGCTTGCTCATGATAATGCATGCTTGGTTGAAGCCCAAGCATGGTAACGCAAGATTCAATCGGAACCTGATAATGGTAATGAAGATTTCATGTTTCCGCTTATCGATAAAAGAAGATTTTGGGACTTTCAAGAACTTTTTAGCGGATATTCAAGAACTTTTTAGTATATATATATTGAATTTTTACTGTTTTACGTAGGATTGAAGGGGCTCGAACATTCGAGAATTATCTCGAATTTTCTACGCATAAATTGGCGGGGATATATTTTTTTCATTCTGGATCGTCTAGACGTTTTAACAGATGTAAGGGGGCGGTTTATGAACTAAAATTCGAAAGTTTTTCCGAGAATATTATTTATTTTATTCGAAGTAGGGGTTTTAACGGTTGATTGAACCGGATTTTAGCCAATCATTTTTACGTTTGTACTCCGAAATTTTTTTTTCTGTAGAAATCCCCACAAAGAGCATTTTTTTAAGTGGGGATCATCAATATAAAAACTCGAGTTTTTGTCATAATCCTCACAGTTATTTAGAAAATTTTGTTCTGTGAGTAGTGCACTATAAAGTCGTGTTCAACAGGTAAGACTATTTTTCAAATTGTAAAAACTATTAAATATATTTAAAAGTTGATAACTTAAAATTAATATTTGGAATATTTGCGTAGGGAATAATGGACCTTTCATCAGTTAATGAAGCCATTAAATTACCTGTACTTTTACCAACCAAAAATCTGAACGAATTGGAAAGAGATGGAGATTATCAAATAACCGCTTTCAAAAATGTGAATACAAAATTCGGATTAAGAGTGGTTGCAACAATTAACGACGAATTCAATATATTTTTACCAAAAAAAACGTCAGCATTAATAACGAAGAATCCTCATTATTTTGAAGAGTTGCTGAATCCTGTTCCATATTACAAGCTTTATCTTACTTACTTCGGTGGTGAATATAATGATCTCGAAATGGCGTATCGTGATTAATATATAAATATTATGATTTTTATTCATAGAACGAGAGAATCTTGAGTTATTTATAAACTTAATTAATTTCTTAACAACCTAATTAAAAAAAAAGCGATTTTAAAACGATCAGAAAAAAATAATCAATAGTAGAAATTTTTAAGAGTTTCTCATTTCTATTTAATTAAAGAATCGATAGTTATATCATAACTTTATTAATCTCTTAACAATAATTATTAGACAATTAATAATAAAATTAGAATTAATAATTGCCTTATTACTATAGTTTATGGCTAAGATTATTATAAAATAAAAAAAAAAACAAGATTTATTCAAATAGTTTAATGATTTTTTTATTTATTTAATAATTCCTTAAAAATTAACAATAATTTCTTAACAATAATTATTAGACATTAAAAAAAATTAGAAGTAATAATTACATAATTACTATAGTTTATTGCTAAGATTATTATTATCATCATGATTATAAAATAAAAACAATATTAAATCAAATAGTTTTAAAGATTTTGTATTTAATAATTCCTTAAAAATTATTAAAGAAAACTTAATATTATTTACTATAGTTTATTGCTAAGATTATTATTATTATCATGATTATAAAATAAAAACAATATTAAATCAAATAGTTTAAAGATTTTGTATTTAATAATTCCTTAAAAATTAACAAAGAAAACTTAATATTATTTACTATTTGAAAATTGCTACATATAAATTCCGAAAATTTCAAGCGATACTTTTGATTACAAATGTACCCAATGGAGAATAGTCACAAAACGTGCTACAAGAGAAAAACTGTAAAATTTAGAACACTACATATAAAAATAATCATTTTGTTGTTGCTGCCCCTCATTATTATTATTTTCGGAATGCATATTAAAAATGTGATTCTGCATAAAATTCATTTCAAAATTACTATAAATAATCTGTTGATCACCTGGTTGATAGTAATAATTATTATTATCATGAAAACCATATTGTTGGTGTTGTTGTTGATGATGTTGTTGTTGTTGTTGTTGTTGTTGTTGTTGTTGTTCTTGCTGAAATATCGCTTGAGTTGACTGAGCAGCTAGGATAGCCGCTAGCTGCATCAACTGAGCATGATTAGATCCCTGGTCATTGATCTCAATTTCTGGTTCTGGTGAAAATGATGATGATGATGATACTGGTGAATAATTATACATCGAATCATCATAGCTGACTGTATCTATTGGCGGTGGTGGTAGTGGTGTTCGAGCTCGTGTTGATGAAAATGATTCCAAAGTTGTCGGATCCCATGTTGAAGTTGATGGTGCGTATATTGATGCATGTAGTGGTTGTTGTGGTGGTGCATTCACAAACAATGGTTGTGGTGATAAATATGATGATGATGCCGATGGTGCATACATTGTCTGCGTTAAGGTAGAAGCTGGATATAATGATGAGTATGAAGGTGGTGGTGAATATGGTGGTGGTGGTGGTGATGGTGATGGTGTTGATGGCTGGAAGAAATCAATATCTTCATCATCTTCTTCCCCATCATCAATGGAGATTTCATAGTCATCGTCCTGATCATCATTAATGGTGATTACTTCGATGTCCTCAATATCTTCATTTACAGTCATCAACTCTTCACCTGGTCTTAAAAAATTCACAATTTCACCTGGCCTTCCTTCTCCATCGACTGCAGCTCTTATGCAGCGAGCTGTTATGGCATCCAAATAGAAATAATTAGCATCATATGCAATTTGCCTCAGGTCAGCATGCAAAATTTCTTCATCGTCATTGTCTCCGACCATGAAGAAACACCAGATGTTCGCCCCCAATTTCAGCAGCCTGGTCTTCTGATTATCAATCAAATAAAGGATTTCTGAATAATCTTCTCCAGACTCTATTTGTCGCCAAACTTCACCCATGAGCGTTTGCCATAGTATGGCCAGCCCAAATTTTTCAACCCACTTCAACAGCAGGTAACACGATTCATTAAAAATCTGAAAAAAAAAAAAAAAAAAAAAAAAAAACGATATAAATCGATAAATTGAATATAAACTATAAACAGAACTAAATAAAAAAATAATAATAATATCATACTTACATTGCGAATATCCATTTAAAAAAAAATTTTTTAAATAAAAAGAACTTGTTTATTCGATATAATAATAATAATAATATCAAACGTTTTCACAAAAATACACACACACACACACACGCAATGTAAAAAAACTTAAAGAACAAGTAATTTACAAGATGCTTTGTACTGATCTATGTAGTGTTTGTAGCCGATATTTATATGGTCAGTGGCGAGTAACAAAATTTTAACCAACCCACCTCATTAGGACAATAACCTATCACTTAAATTTGACCATAAAACGGGTGGAGCAACAGTTTTCTTATCTATTTTCTAAGTCGGACCCCTAATCCACCCTCGCCATAAACTTGTACATTGGAAATCTCTTAGAAGGTGGCAAAATTTTGACCATCCCATCTCATTAGGACTATACCCTATTGCTTAAATTTTCACTATGAAAACAGGTGGAGCAACAGTTTTCTTGTCAATTGCTAAGTAGAGTTCCAGCCCACGCTATACACTTGTACATTACATACCTATAAGAAGGTTTGTCTTATACATTTTTATGACACGTCTTTTCAACCCCTACCATGTACTCATAAGTACTATTCCTAGGAGGTATGTCTCATGCTTTTCGAAGAATATTTTTTTTATCCCTACTACATACACCTAAAAATTAAAAAAAAAAAATGTCTATAGCTATTTTAATATAAGTAAATCTTAAATAAATAAAAAATTATTTTTTCATAGATGTAAAATCAAAATCATCATGAAAACAATATTCATAGAGGTTTTTATACATGAAATTTTTTCCCATATTAAACGTTCACTGATAAAAAAAAATTTTATCTCGTATAAATAATTAAAAATTGTTTAACGAAAAAAAAAAAATATTACTTTATAGAATAGTTCAAATTATTCTTTATTTTCAATGTTATAAAAAGTTTTTCTTTAAAACCTCTAATGCATTTAAAAAAAATTCTTTATTTACACATCTAAATTTTGTCTTAAGGATAAATTTATATTTATTCATAACAGCTGAGAATTTATACCAATACATGTGTTTTACTTGTTTTCTCTATGACCGGGCCCCGTAATCCTCATTTATTTGCGCATCGAATATTTTTCGGTTGAAAAACAAAATTTTATCTCTATAATATTTTACATTTACTTGCAGTTGTGATAGAATTATCCTAATGTGAATATTTACCTGCTTCAAAAATATTGTTCCTAAACTGCTTATCTGTACTTTGCATTCGTTTATCCGTTAATAGATTCTTTTAGCTGCTCAAGAGTTTCAAAATATTTTATAAACATTATTTAATCCTACAGTAGTAAAAAAAAAAATTTACATTTATTTATAAATGTTTTAATCTCACAGATTTACTCTTCTTAACACCCTTTTGAAAACTTATATTTGCTCAAAACTTTATCTTGGAAAAATTTTATATATTTTATGCTAATTTTGTTTGTCGAAACCTTTAAAGAATTAAGATATTTTTAGAAAACTTCTGCCGCCTGTTTATGCAATCTGTAAAATACATTATGCAATAGCAGACCTTTATAAATTTATTTTATTATTTTGAGGAATCTTAGATAAATTTTGAAAAAATATATGCATGTATTTGCTCAAGACTTTATCTTCGAAAATTATATATATATATATATATATATATATATATATATATATATATATATATATATATATATATATATATATATATATAATTATGTTTATTACCACCATAAAGGATTAAGATATTTTCGAAAACTTCCGCCGCCTGTTTATGCAATCTGTAAAATACATTATGCAATAGCAGACCTTTATATATTTATTTATTATTTTAAAGGATCCTAGATAAATTTTGAAAAAATAAACGTATTTGCTCAAAACTTTATCTTGGAAAATTTTATATATTTTATGCTAATTTTGTTTTATCGCAACCTTAAAAGGATTAAAATACTTTTGAGAACCACCGCTATCTAGTTATGCAATCTGTTAAATGCATTATGCAATAAAACCTAAATATATATTTGCTATTTTAAAAGTTTTCAAAATTTTTATATTTACTCAGCTTAAAAACTAAAATTATTTTAATTAGCATAATTTATAAATTTACACGATTTTAGAGAAATTTTTTCTCAGAAAAATGATCCTAAATCTTAAAAATTCAAGGAAAATTTTTATCCTTTCATAGTCGGTTTTTCTTTGATGCATTTTATATAAAAAGAGATGTTTTAGGAGATGATGCATTAGTTCATATCTGTTCGTCATAAAACGAGTTTGGTATAATTCTGCGCTTTACGAAAAAAATCTTTATTTTTTTTCAACTATGGCGATACAATTATATTCCAACGTAGTGAATACAATTGCTCAAACATATAAAGATCTTTTAACACACAACCCTATAAGTAAAGATATGAGTATTAGAGCTTGTAATGTTTGCAGTGATACTATCACATCATTTAATAGTATTCTATTGAATCCGCAAGTAAGTGTTCAAGAAAGACGGTGTATACAAGCAAATATTACACTATTACATTCTTATTATGAAAAGTTTCTACGATTAAGTGAGCAAGTGGTTGGTGGAGATTTGAATTCTAGAAATTTAATCCAGTGGCGCGATATGGAAAACGCTTTTCAGAATCGTATAACAACTGGCTGCATTGTAAATATTGGTCATATTGATTTAAGAACATTTCTGACTGATGCAAAAAGTTTAACAATGAATAAAATTCGAGAAACTATGCAGCGGATTGGAAATATTAAAGTCAGTACAACTTTAATGTGCAAATTTGAAAATTTTAAAAGTGATTTAACTGTTGAGGAAACAAAGACATTTCAAACTCAAAGTCATGAGATATTGATAACAACAGATCTAGACAACTGGTTTGCTAGTAGTGTGTATGATGTTTTATTGAAGAAAGTTGAAGAGTTTAATCAAAAAGACTCAGGGTGGAGTTTAGTGGAAGTGATAAATTTAACTATTAACGTCGCTAGATATGCCCTATTGAGAGCTGGTTTATCAACGTTTGTCTCCTTGCCTAAAGATATACAATATAAAAGAGCTGTCATCAACATCCAAAATAATGATGAATTTTGTTTTCTTTGGTGTGTAACTGCTGCAGTATATGGTGCTGAAACTACTCATCCAGAAAGGACATCATCATATCCACCATTCAGTACACTTTTTAATAATAAGGATATTAACTTTCCTATAACTCTCAAAGACATTCCGAAATTTGAAAAGTTAAATAACTTAAAGATAAATGTTTACGGGCTTGAATCACAGTTCACTAAGAATGAAGAAGAAGATGCAGCATCCAGTGTAATAGCACCATTATACTTAAGTACTAATTATCAATGTGAGAAACCTATAATTTATTTATTAATGATTGAAGCTAATAATATTAATAATAATAATAATAATAATGATAATAACAATCTTAATAATGATAATCTTAAGAACTACAGACCAATTTTCCATTTCACTTTAATAAAAAATTTATCACGTTTAGTAAAAAGCCAAATATCAAAAAGTAAAAGTAAATTATGGTTTTGTGAGAGATGCTTGTGTCATTTTAGATATGAAAATTCTCTAGAAAAACATAAATTAGACTGTATTAAATTTAATAAGATTAGAATGAGTTTGCCTGACAACGATAACAAAATATTGAAATTTAAAAATTTTAAACATAAAGATCCTGTTCCATTTGTTGTCTACGCCGATTTAGAATGCACTCTTGAATCTGATAATGGTACGGAAAAACACGTTCCTTATAGTATAGCTTATAATGTCTTGTGTAATTATGATTCTTCGTTATCAAAGTTTGAGCTCAAACGCTCTTCTGATTGTATTGAATGGTTTATTAAGGAGTTGGAAATTTTGGGACGAAAAGTTGATTTTAAACTCAAAAACCCTATACCTATGAAACCACTCAATACTGATGAAAAAAGATATCATAATGAAACAAAAGATTGTCATATTTGTGGGAAAATAATCGATTCTAATGCTAATAAATGTCGTGATCATTGTCATTTCACCGGAAAATATCGCGGACCTGCTCATAATTCATGTAATCTAAATTACAAACAATCTCACAAAATACCTATTATCTTTCATAACTTAACAGGTTACGATTCGCATTTTATTATTAAATCATTAGTCACAGGTTTTGAAGGTTTAGTTACTGTTTTACCCATTAATGAAGAACGTTATATATCTTTTACAAAGTCTATAAAAAATACATTAGTTGAATTGCGTTTTATTGACTCATTTCGATTCATGGCATCTGGTCTCGAGAAACTAGCATCATATCTTACAGATAATGACAAACAAATTACACGAATGTATTACTCTGATCATGAGCAGTTTAGTTTAGCCACTCGTAAAGGAGTATTTCCATATGAGTACATAGATTCAATAGTAAAGTTAAATGAAGATAAATTGCCTCAAAAATCATTTTTTTATTCCAAACTAAATGATAATAATATATCTGACGAAGATTATGATCATGCAAAATTAGTTTGGAGTAAATTTAACATCAAAACACTTGGCGAATATTCTGATTTGTATTTAAAAACCGATGTGTTATTATTAGCTGATATTTTTGAAAATTTTCGACGTAGTTGTTACAATACTTATAATTTAGATCCCCTTCATTATTATACAGCACCAGGATTAGCCTTTGATGCCATGTTAAAGCTCACTGGTATTCAATTAGACCTGCTAGATGATGCTGAAATGGTATTATTTATAGAAAAAGGCATGAGGTGGTGTATCACAGTGCACGAATCGTCATGCTGTGGCTAATAATCGATTTATGGGCGATGACTTTAATCCGAATGAACCTGAATCTTATTTAATGTATTTTGATGTGAATAATTTATATGGAGCTGCAATGAGTATGCCCTTACCATATAAGTCATTTAAATGGGTTGACAATATAACTGCAGACAATATAGATATTACTTTTAATTCAAACGAATCAAAAGGTTTTATACTAGAGGTAGATTTAGAATATCCGATAGAGCTTCATGATCTGCATAAAGATCTACCATTATGTCCTGAACATTTTGTTCCACCAAACCGTAAGCAATCTAAATTAATTACTACTTTATATTCTAAAGAAAGATATGTTATTCATTATAAGAATTTACAGCAGTGTCTTCAGTTAGGTATGAGGCTTGTAAAAGTTCATCGTGTTCTAGGCTTCGGACAATCAGCTTGGCTACAACCATACATTGATAAAAATACTGATTGTCGCAAAAATGCTAAGAATGAATTTGAAAAAAACTTTTTTAAGCTTATGAATAATGCTGTATTTGGAAAAACAATGGAAAATGTTAGAAAACATAAAGAAATTAGAATAGTAACAGAATGGGCAGGACGTTATGGTGCAAAATCTCTAATTTCTAAACCTAACTTTCATAGTTTAACTGTTTTTGGCGAAGACATTGTAATAATTGAATTAAAAAACGTTCATGTACATTTTACAAAGCCCATATATATTGGATTTAGTATACTTGACTTAGCTAAGACATTCATCTATGATTTTTATTATAACTATGTAGAAAAAAATTTTCATAATGATACCTCAAAATTAATGTATACAGATACTGATAGTCTCATTTATCATTTTACAGTGCCAAATATATACGAAACTATTAAACGTGAAATTCATAAATTTGATACATCTGATTATTCACCAAATAATGTATATAATATCCCATTAAAAAATAAAAAAGTATTAGGTCTTATGAAAGATGAAAATAATGGTAAAATTATGAAGGAATTTATAGGTTTAAGAGCCAAGCTTTATACATATAGAAAATATAAAGATAATAAAGTTGAAAAAAGAGCTAAAGGGGTTAAAGGTTCAACTTTAAGAAGGATTGAGTTTGATGATTTTAAAAAATGTCTTTTAGAACATTGCAACGTTGTAGAAAAGGAATGGTTAATCAAAAGTGATAAACATATTGTTAGGACAGTTTTACAACAAAAATTAGCATTAAGTTGGAATGATGATAAAAGACGTTTGCTTGAAAATTCGACAGATGCACTACCATGGGGATATATGGAAGTAGAAAAATAATGTATAATTATTAATTTTTCTAAACTTGTAAATTAAAATTTGTAAGGAAAAAAATAGTAATAAAAAATAAAGAAAACATTTATATCGAAAAAATTGTTTATTTATTCTTTAAAATACATCGCATATAAGAATCATCTTTAAATTAATAAATTTTCATAAATCTGATTCGTCTATCCAGCTATTATGTGAGCTATCAAATCCTAACCACTTTACAAAATATTTATTTCCACGCTTTTTTACTATTTTTTCTACAAGGTAGACATCAGGATATTTGACTTTACTAAGCTCTTCATTGTAAAATCCACCTTCGATTGATTGGTTTTGATAATCAGTAAGCTTGTACGTTGTTGGAATAGTATTTTGCACGCTTTTTATTGTGAATATTTCTGTTGTCCAATTTGGTGTATAACCTTTTTCGAAAACGTGCTTGTATTTGTTTATTCGCACTTTATCGCCAACTTTAAACTTGCTTTTCTTTTTATTCAACGGTTGATGGATTTGAAGGGGTTTGTAAATCTTCTTGAATAGTTGTTTTTCATTTTCAGCCGTTACATCAGTGGGTTTCATTTTGATTGTGCGATGTTTGGTGTTGTTGTATGCATCAACTAAGTTTTTAAGCATATCGATCCATCGATAACTACCTTGAGCTGTGAATTCTTGCCACATTTTATTTTTTAGAGTTCGATTAAAACGTTCACAGATAGATGCTTTTAGGTTGCTAAATGTTGAGTACAAATGAATTTTATGACTTTTCATGAGATCTTTGAATAATTTATTGTAAAACTCCTTGCCCTGGTCAACGTGTAGATTTTTAGGATGCCTCCCTTGTTGTAATACAGACTTCATAGCATTTCTGACATCACCAGCACTTTTGCTTTTAATAGGAACCGCCCAAGCATACTTTGAGAATACGTCTATAATTGTCAGTAGATATTTAAATCCACTATTTACAGAACTATATGGTATCATTTCTACCAAATCAGCTTGCCAAGTTTCATCGAGTCCTCGAATGTCAACATGACGACGAGTATAATTTTTTCGTGCTGGTTTGTGAAGCTCTTGAGCTATAACTTTCTTCTTATTTTCCATGTTTTTCAAGTTTAGATACTCTACGTTCAAAATTAGCTAATATTTCACCATCACGTATTACAGATCTCGTAAGCGTTGATACACGATTCGATTGCTGTTGACTATATAGAATCAGTTCACTAAGACTCTCTTCTAATGCACTCACTTTGGTTTTCAATTCGATAATGAGGTCTGGATGAGTTTTGTATTTATCATCCATATGGTTTATTGCAGCTTTCATAGCATTATATGTGACTGCATCACTTTCATTCTTAGGTTCAGCAACATTACATAACCTCTTTTGGTCTAAGTCAAACTGTCCATCATTTGTTAACTTGAAACCTTTTGCAGGTGGTCCAACACCACTACTGCAGCCTTTAAATTGTGTCTGATTCGATTGGGAAGACGTCCAAAGATACACGTCCAAATATATCGATACTCATTTTGATGATACTCTCTTCTCGAATGTTATTTTATAAATGATGAATAATTGTCAATGTCTCTCTTAATAAATAAATTCAGCTTCACGCAGCTCTTCAATAATTGAAATTATCTCATTCGAATGACTAGAGTTGCCAGCTGTTTGAGATGCCATCAATAGACGAAGGCGATCTACAAGTTCATTAGGATCATCCCAATAAATATAATCCACATATTTTCGCTTCTTTGAAACAGTCATTAAGTCTGGTAGTCCTTTACCCTTTTTTATTGGTGATTGAACATAGTCAGCAATATATTTAATATATTTAGAACTCCTTTCAACATAAAGACTTCTTTCGGATTCGTAATTTTTCCTGTGTGTGTTTGTGGAAATGATTAGTTTATGGTATACATCTAAATCATTTTTTGTAATAGATTTTTCATATGGATCACTTTTAAATAATAATTCTATAAGTCCCGGTGATAAGACATAATTTTGATGATTCACTGAAATTGTATTATCACCAAATTGGACAGGTGAATTGCCAAAAAATAATTGATTATTTTTTTTACGAATCCCAAATCTTGTATCTAAGCCTTTAGGATTATTTTTATTTAACATCTCAATATATTTGGAGATGGAGCTATGATATCGCAGTGGTGTACTTGTAGAGGTTGGGGGATCTGATATAATGGTTGCGTCCAAGTTGGTGGTACTAGTACCACCGCCATTTAAGTCATCATAAGTATTTTGACCATCATATATTTCACTGTCATTAGTATAAACAGTTTGGTAGTTACTTGGATAGTCACTACGTTCGCGTTTCTTCAACGGAAAATTTTCTACAGCTTCTTCTTTAATTTCATGGTTCAAAGCTTTAGAATTCTCAACTAATGTCCTTAACGGTGTCACTATAGATTTAAACATTTCATTTGCAGCTTGTTCAGAAGTATCTTTATCAACTTTTAATATTTTATGCTTCTGTCTTATTGCATCACTAACTTTAGATATCTGAAGCAGCATATCTTTCTGCTGAGAAATATTTCTACACGCCATGTTTGCGCACTTGAATGTCATTTATGACTGGATCAATTTGTACAGGGTATGATTAATTTATACTTATAAAACAATCAAAACCTTTTCTATAACGTCCATTATTCAATTCACTATCCTTATCAATAACAACAAATTCATGTTTATTGTCACTTTCCTTATCATTCCGGCATGCTGAACATAAATCTTTGAATTCACTGTAGGGCATATCTGTATTCACATGATCATCATATATGTGCTTCAAATTCATTTCATCTTGACGAAAAAGTACGAGAAAATTAGCATTGTCGCGTATCAGATGTTTAGGTATCCGTGTATAGGTTTGACAGAGATAAAAGCTATCAACGTTTTTGTGTCGCCCCATACAAAAATATGCTCTGACATGATCTTGCTTCTCACAAGCTACGTCATCGAATATCATAAGAGAATTCGGTTGTGCATCATCTGGATTAACAACTGATTCATGATCATTAAATGGAAAGTATCCAACTCCTTCTATAGGCTGTAGTGCTGACTCTAAGAATTTATATTTAGGCTGATTCAATGATTTGGAGTATACATAAATGTTTTCAAATCTCAAACCATTAGGATGAGTAATTAGTGCGAGGAGTGCATTTGTTTTCCCACAGTTCGATGGCCCACAAAGGACTGCTCGAACAGTATTTGGTAGCAGTGAACCATGACGTTTTTGAATTTTTTTCTCATCACCTTGAATTATTTGATCAAAATTGATCACAGGTAATTTAGCTGTCTGTTTTCCAAACTTCATTTTGAATTATTTTAGATGACACTAAATACTATGTTAATCTGCTGATGACTTAATTCTGACTCAACAATATGCTTATAAGTACCGAGTATTTATACGATTGAGATTAGTCATAGATCTGCAATGGCTAAGAGCAGACGTATTAGTAAAGTTGCAACTAAACGTGGCAAAGGTTTTATCAACAGTGTTATAAATAAACTACCGATAGAATTACATGTGCCGGGATATCAGTACTGTGGACCTGGTACAAAATTAACGAAAAGATTAGCTCGAGGTGATCCAGGTATAAATCCTCTGGACAGAGCATGTAAAGCTCATGACATTGCTTATTCTAAAAATCCCGACAATATGGCAGCACGTCATGCGGCTGATAAAGAGCTTGCTGAAAAAGCTTTACAACGTCTTCATGCAAAAGATGCTAGCCTTGGTGAAAAAGCTGTGGCTTGGGGAGTCAATAAAACCATGAGAGTAAAGAGAAGTGTGGGTATGGGCATGAAAAAGATGGCTGCAGTTAAAAAGAAGTTGAAAATAAAGAGGGGGAAATCTAAAAGAAATAGTAAAAAGAGGAAAAAGACAGTAAAGAAAAAAAAACGACTTGTCCCCATCCAACAAATTATAAAATCAGCTGAAAAAACGATGAACGAAGGTGTACTCATTTCACCGTTCAAGTCTGCATTACGGGGTGCTCGTGAAGCTGTAAAAATGGTTGGTGGGAAAAAAAATATACGATCATCGCGTGTATTACCAATACCACCACTAAAAGTAGGTGGATTGCTACCATTTTTAATACCAATTCTTGCAGGTTTAAGCGCTACTGGTGCATTAGCTGGGGGCGCTGCTGGTATCGCTAAAGCTGCAATTGCTGCTAAGACTGCTAAACGTGAATTGGAAGAGACTAAACGGCATAATTCAAGAATGGAAGCTATAGCCCTGGGAAAAGGGTTATACTTGTCACCACATAAGTCTGGGATGGGATTATATTTAAGTCCTCCTTCAAAAAACATGTAACGCTACCTCATCGAGCTCTGACCAATTTTGATTTAATCAAATATGCAAAGAATTTGAAAATTCCAAATTTCCGAGGTGTTTTCATGAGAAATAATTTACCAAAATCTGGTCCATGGAAAAAGGAATAATCGATCATAAATCTAGATGATAAAAATGGTGGTGGAACTCATTGGGTCGCATACAAGAAGAATGGTGATGACGTCATTTATTTTGACAGTTTTGGTAACCTTCAACCACCAAATGAACTCATGAAATATCTTGATGTTGGTAGCGTAAAATATAATCATCAGAAATATCAAGATTATGATACCGTTATATGTGGACACTTGTGTCTTAAATTTCTAAGTAATCAATTATAAATATATGAGACGAGAATAAAATATGATTAGTCATGGCTGATTCGTTGACATTAACACTATCTGGAGCGACCTCCACATTGGAAGCTCAATATTTTCCACCCATTGAATTATCGCCTGGGAAAAGTTATGTCTTGGGGCTTGTAGAGTTGTTAACATTTAATTCTATACCTAATATCGATGAAGGTTGTAATAAGTTCTATTTATCCAGCATAAATGGGAAGGAAGCAGATAAAATTATAACAATACCAACCGGAAGTTATGAACTACGTGACATTGAAAAGTATTTAATAAAGGAATTACCTGAGGGGGTAGAATTGAGTATCAAAGCAAATAACAATGAATTACATAGTGAAATTAAATGTAATCAATTTGTAAATTTTGAGCCGAAAGATTCTATCGCATCATTATTGGGATTTGGAAATCGTCGACTTGTGCCAAACCTTCTACACAAATCTGATTTACCAATAAAAATCCTTAAAATCAATGCACTGCGAGTTGAGTGCAATATTACTACTGGTGCATATATGAATAATCGTAAAGTTCACACAGTTCATGAGTTTTTTCCAAGTGTTGCACCAGGATATAAGATCATTGAAGTACCATCCCACATCATTTACTTACCAGTCGCTGTACAGTCAATACACAATCTTCAGCTGCGAATTGTTGATCAAGATGGGAATTTGGTGAATTTTCGTGGTGAAACGATTACAATAAGATTGCATATAAAATCAGTGAAATAATGGGGATCGTATTTGATAAAAAAATTGGGGGTGGTTATAAAAGTAAAGCATCATGCCTAAATCCCATCAGTCGTCATGCCCCTGTCAGGGTGCTAACATCTCAGAACGCCCAATTTCTCAAAAGTCTGGGATTAAAATTACGTGGAAGATTGGTAAAATAAGAAAAATCAATTTGTGCTGCATTATACTACCATGGCGGAAATCTTAAACATCCAAAAACCAATAATCTTCGACGAATCGATTTCTCACTATGAGGTTCATTCACATCAACCTTATGCTTCAACAACATTTAATAATAGTGATGAAATAAGAATCAGTATTCAACATCAAGATTTATGCATTCTACCGAGTAAGAGCACTTTACACATTTGTGGGAGATTTACGAAAGAAGATGGCACTGCTGTTAGTGAAACTATGGAGTTGGTTAACATGGCCATTTGTCACATGTTTGAAGAAATACGCTACGAATTGAATGCTATTGAAATTGATAGATGCAAGAATGTTGGAATTACAAGTCTTATGAAGAATTATATATCTTTAACTCCCGGACAGGCTAATTTAATGGAAAACGCCGGGTGGTTACAAACTGATGATAAATTGACAAATGGTGACGGATATTTTAATATTTCTATACCGCTGAGTTTATTACTTGGATTCGCTGAAGATTATAATCGGATTATTATGAATGCTAAGCATGAATTAATTCTCATAAGATCAAACACTGATATGAACGCATATCTACATACACCTGCTGCTCGAGAGGCTGCTGAAAAAGTTACAATAGTTCTTAATAAAGTGGAATGGAATGTACCATACATTACAATGTCAGACAAACAGAAGATTCAAGCACTCAGTTTTATCGCAAATGATCCAGCTATTCCATTAAGCTATCGTACATGGCAATTATATGAATATCCACTACTTCCGAAAACAACGAAACATGTTTGGCCTATCAAAACTTCAACGCAATTAGAGAAACCACGATATTTGGTTCTAGGATTTCAAACTGCAAGGAAAAATATTGTAACGAAAAATTCCAGTCACTTTGATCATTGTAATATCCGAGATATAAAAGTTTTCCTCAATTCTCAAAGTTATCCATATGGAAATTTGAATCTAAACATTAATCGCAATCAGTATGCTTTATTGTATGATATGTATACTAATTTTCAAACTTCATACTATAATAAAGAGCCGGAACCATTGTTGACTAAAGTAGGATTTTTGGAAGAAGCACCACTCTACATTATTGATTGTTCAAAACAAAACGAATCAATCAAATCTGGACCAGTTGATATTCGTGTTGAATTTGAATCAGATGATCAGTTTCCCGATCAGACGTCAGCATACTGCTTAATTCTGCATGATCGTATTATTGAATATAATCCATTAAGTAGTACTGTAAGAAAATTAACTTAATAATTATTGTATTAGATAACAAGGTTGAAAGAAATAAATAAATTTTTTCACAATTAAAAAAAATATGTTTTAATCAATTTTTATTTTGCTTATACCCAATATACATAATTAATTAATTAATATAGCATGATAAGTACATATAATTATATAAGTTTGAAATAAATGTTAAGTATGCATTTATAATTATTTTAATACATCTTTTAGTTTTTTACACTTAGTACAATCTTTTTTGTAAGGATAAAGATAAATTCCTGGAACATCATAATCAGGACTTGTAATTGAATTATGTTCAATGCAAAACTTATAATCCATAATTTTAAAGTTCTGTTTTAAATTAATTGGTAGTTTATCCCAGACAAATCGTATTTGAGATCGAGCGAATTGGAGAATGAACACATCATCAAGACAAGCGATGTCAGCTGCATCCATTTTTCTCAAATCTGATAGTTGATAGAATAACTGTACTGATTTCTCATATGATGGATTACAGCCCCAATATTCAAAAACCATTGTTTTAGCTGCTGAACAGTTCCATATGAACAAGCATAATGTCCAAGTTTGGTGTGGTTGAATCTGAATGCACATCGAGGTCTGTTCATGTTTTCGAGATTATCAATCGAAAAAAATCTCATTTGTTCTAAATCAATAACTGGGACTGCATAATCAATCATTTCTTCGAGTCGTTTTTGCATTGTTGGCCCTTGTACATAAAAATATCGTGCATTCTGAACTAGTTGTTTTACCATAGGTTGCAATGATTCATAAGGATGATCACCGGTATCCCAGTGAATACCATGACGATTCCCATCTTGATCTTCACTTTGTTGCACAATCACAGTGTCAGTGTACTGGATAGGTGGTTTGAATACACAAATTTTACACTGATAAACACCATTTGCATTATTTAGGTTATAAATATCAACGACACATAGTTCCTTGACAATAAATTTTCCATTGGAAACTATATAACCAACGAAATCCACTATATACTCCATTGTTATTTATTTATCAACTATGCGACTCTCTAATTTTTCAAGATTTTGAATGATTTTATATAAATTCTTTATCGAATCTTTCAGAGCAATGCAACTTGGGCACGATGAATCTCGTTTGCTTCTGATTATATCCAAATTTTTATAATAAGAAAATAGGTCACTAAGAAAAGAACCAATAAACTCTGGACATATGTCACCAAAATAATTTTCAACTATTTCATCAGTGTCTATCATACCCGGACGACTAATACGTAAAAAATGTTTTTCACTATCACTTAGCTCCTCCATTTAGCACAGCTATAACTAGGAGGACTTAACAAAAAAGCATGAGTTTTATAATGGCAACCCCCTCTAGAAAATATTCTTTGTGGGGGCACAGAGTAAAAATGATTGGCTCAAAACCGGTTTAATCAACCGTTAAACCCCCTACTTCTAATAAAATAAATAATATTCTCGGAAAAACTTTCGAATTTTAGTTCATAAACCGCCCCCCTTACATCTGTTAAAAGGTCTAGAACGATCCAGAATGGAAAAATCAAGATAATTCTCGAATGTTCGACCCCCTCCAATCCTACGTAAAACAGTAAAAATTCAAAATATATATACTAAAAAGTTCTTGAATATTCGCTAAAAAGTTCTTGAAAGTCCCAAAATCTTCTTTTATCGATAAGCGGAAACATGAAATCTTCATTACCATTATCAGGTTCCGATTAAATCTGCGTTACCATGCTCGAGCTTCAACCAAGCATGCATTATCATGAGCAAGCCCCAAAAAATCTACATTATCATCATCACATCAATAAGAAAAAGGCCCAAAATATCGATGAAATAAATCTACATTACCGATAACACCCCCAAATATCGATAAGAACAAATCTACATTACCACATATATGAAAAAAAGGTCCCAAATATCGACAAATAAATCTACATTACCGATAACAGCCTCAAATATCGATAAGAACAAATCTACATTACCATATAAATGAAAAAAAAGGCCCCAAATATCGATAAAATAGATCTACATTACCTACAACAGCACAAAATATCGATAAAAATAAATCTACATTATCAACCGCCACGCTTATCATAGGTCGGTAAGGTAGGTCACTGTTTTGATTTCGGGGCCAAAAGCCTCCCTGTTTAACTACTTTTATTGTTCTCTTTAAAAACTGTCTCTATTTTAAAAACCCCTTTTCAACCCTGGGCTACGGCGAGTAAATCTGAGCAAAAAGGGATAGTTGTTTCTATCTTTGTTTATTAATTAATTGGAAAATTTGATTGAACCAGTTTATCGCGTCTTTTTGATTGATACTTTTTTTAAGTAACAAATTGATACTTGATAATTAAACACTTGACAATAATACTTAACAAAAAAGGATTAATTAATAAATATTTAATTACTAGAATACTAAAATTAACCCAATTTTACCCGTTACATCGTTTAGATCAATCTATAAGCAATTGACTGTATATATTCATTCAAAAGTTTGGAAAATCCAAAAGTGGACGCCTCATAACGCTTATTTAATTTTGAAGTCAAAGTAACTTGTATCCCTCAATTATAGAGTAAAACAAAAAAAAATGTTTTTGCTACTATCACGCTACTGTTTTTGCAACATTTGACGTCAAAAAAAGAGAAAGTAAAAAAGAGTTGGTGAACGTGCGTTTCTGATTTTACGACTTGAAAATCAAGCGCAAAATCTAACAGATTCTACGGCCATCTATTAGAACAATTATATGTTAATTATCACTTCTCAGTCACTCGGGGCCATGTCAGAGGACCCCTAGATCAAATTCTACTTGAATTTAGACGACAGTGGAGTAGTTTTACGCCTCCAAAATTAACATATTAAAGGGCCAGCAAACACTTGCTCGAGGACTTAGGCCCTGGCCATCGCCTAGAGTGGACTGATGACGCTTAGCGAGGTTTCTACTCTAGCACCAGGACTCATTACAATTTACATGAGTCGGCCTAACGATAAGTTTATTATATCTAGTCATTTAGCCCAGTAATCAGTTCTATTTCGTTTAAGCTGTTACCTAAATAATTTTGTCTATTGAAACTTTTATTTATATTAAAACTAAATTATTAATTTTATAAGTGATTCTGGTTTTGATTCAAATTAATTAATTAAGGAGATTTGTGAGACTCCTTCGTCTGGTTAAAGAAAAACCAAATTTGATTACTGAGTGAGTGGGGTGGTTTGATATATGACATCTGCCCGTGAGAATTTTACTGATCGACATCGAGTTCGAGGAGCCCGTGAGGATTTACCAAAGAGGATCGACATCGAGTCCAAGAAGCTCGCAACGAATTGGAGATCGATATCACCAGTAAGCCCACGTACAACCAGATAAGTTTCGACAAATTACTAATAAGTTTCCCTCCCTCTCTTCAACGTAAATTAATTTTAATTAATTATACATTTTATTTCCCGCGTCCAATAAATCTTGTGCATTTCAAAAATAAAGTAAATTAATGTTGGACGCTCAATTTTAATGAATAAATTATAAAATTAAATTAAATAAAGGGGTGACTATTATGTAAACAAAGTTGAGATTTGGTTAAATAAAATTAATAATAAATAAATTGAGTCTCTTTGATCAAATTTTCTTATCACCAGCGTCACTTAGAATAAGTTATATTTCAGCCGCGTGTCCGGTCAGAACGAGTCTACCTACAACCTAAGATCTATTTCCCGTTTTCCGAACCAGCAATAAAACAATATTTAATTAATATGTATATTTAAGAATTTACTATTAATTAATTAAAATTATTCGGGAAATTTTATTAACTGTGGTTCATGGCTGCTGGACACGGGGTGGCCAGGGCCCACCGTTATAAGTTGTGCAAAAAAAAGCCGCCTGGATGCAGCACCGGTAAAAGGCTCATAACAGAATATATCTATATATATGAGGTTTGCAAAAATATCCCTCAGAGATAGCATTAGTAGAAAAAAATATACACGGGATTTTGCATACAAAAATGCTATCAGTCATCACTTTCAATTTAATATTAAAAAAACGATAGAAACTACGATAGTGAATATCGAAAGGGTTCATCTTAAGAAAATTCTGAACAAAATAAAAAAAAACCGCTCTCGATACGATAATTTTTTCGGCAGTTATTCTGGCTACATCCCAAAAGAGTGGATACATACAGACATCCGGACGTTCAAGTAAAATTTTTTTCAAACTCGTTTTTTCTTTAGAGTAGCAGAACCAATGTTCTTTAAAAAAAAATAAAATAAGTTTTCTCAAGGCTTTTCTTGATATACGTGTACTCATATTATCATATCGATGAAATATCAACGAAATAGAGTCATCTGAAGGCCAGAAAATTTCTTGACCTTGACGTGTTGAGAGTAGAGCACTACCTCAACGCTTCGCTTATGAGGCGTGCAATATGAAAACGAATTACTAGAAGCACAACTAAACCAAAACTTTCCTACTGGCTCCGTAGCATAGCGGTAAAGCGTCTGACTCTCGTGCGTAAGGTGCTGGGTTCGAATCCTCCGGATGGCGATATTAAAATTATTTAATTTTTCACTAAAAATTGTGAGTATGTTGGGATGATTTGTAAAGTATAATTGATGTAATATAATAATATAATGTAATTGTCTTAATACTTAATAAACAAACAATAATAATAATAATAAAAATAAAATATCAAAAATAAATAAATACATAAGAAAAAAAAAATCATTTTTTTTTAATGAATTATTAATGAGATAATTAAAGACAATATTCATTTGATTCAGATTAGTGTTTTTTTGGATCAATCCAATACAGAAATTTGAAATAATTCGATTTTTTATTGAATCAATTGCAAAGAGAGTTTCGTCGGACCTAACAAAATATTACTTTCAACACTAAAATTCATTTGCTTTAATAAAATTTTGAAAACTGAAAATTCATACCTTCAATCACCTTACAATTTACTTTGAGTGAAATTTTTAACTTATTCATATAAAACAAAAATCATTATTGTATCAACAGCATACATGACTTGAACTAATTTTAATTTTTTTTAACTGAAAAAAGTTATTTAATTATATAAATACCATAGAGTTAGTTCAAACGACTCGGTAACTTCCCTCAAGAAACTCTTAGTTAGAGCAAAATATACTGTCAAACGTATAGGGCGGTAGACTCAATCGCTTGACGCGCTTGGCTGTATCCAAACGCACGGAGTACTTGAGCCAAACGAATCTGGTTTGGTTTCAAGAATCTTTTTTACGGTGTATATATTAGGGTGGCACAAAAAAACCGACTATTTTTTATTTTTCGATCTCGCATGAAAATTTCTTGGTTTACGATATTTTAAGAAGCCTCTCCAAAAATTAGCTCGATGAAAAATTTTCAACCGGTCGCTCACGAATTTTGAAAATATCAAAAATGATCGAAATTTGAATTTTTTATTTCAAATTTTTTCTTTCTCGTGGCAGCAATAGTTTATATTTGTAAAATCATGACTACGCTAAAAATTTAAGCCCAAAATTCAAATATTGAAACCTCGCTCAAGAATTTTAAATGTTTCCGAGTGCTGTTTTTTGGACATTTTCGAGCGACCCTTAAATATTAATAATAAAGCTTCTAGATTTTTTCACCATCAATTTGCATGACAATAAATAAAAATATAACCCGAGAAATAGAAACAATAAGTTATTTACATACTTTTTTTTAATTTAATTCAATTTTCAGATTTTTTCACTTATTCAAAACTTACCAAGTTTCATTGTTTAAAACTGTCCTGTATATTTTTGGTTATGCGAAAGTTATATTTCAATGAAATGACAATAATTGAGTCATAAAAAAATACAAAAACTAATTCAAACCATTAGTTACATATTATCAATTAATATTCAAAATTCTTGAACGCCGTTTAAATATTTAAATTTTGGGCTGAAATTTTTAGCATAGTCATGATTTTACAAATATAAACTATTGCTGCCACGAGAAAGAAAAAATTTAGAAACCAAAAATCCGAATTTCAATCATTTTTGATATTTTCAAAACTCGTGAGCGATTTCTTGAAAATTTTTTATTGAGCTGATTTTTAGAGAGACTTCTCAAAACATCGTAAGCCAACAAATTTTCATAAGAGACTCGAAAAAAAAAAATAGTCCGTTTTTTTTTTTTCAATCTCGCATGAAAATTTGTTGGCTTACGATGATTCTAAAAAATATAATTATTCAAGATATTATAAGTTTTCCAGATTAAAATATGAATTTTATGATAGGAATTTTATGGGAAATTAAATTTCTTACAAAATTGACCTTCTGGTAAAATCTTGAAATTTATATTAGGGTTACAAATAAGTTTCCGCCGTTTTTTAACACAAATTAAATATTTATTATAGAAGAACGGTAATATAAATTTATTTAAAATATTGCCCATCACTTGCAACCACTTTTTCCCATCTCTCAGGCAGCATTCGAATCCCACGTCTGAAGAACTCCTTGTCTTTTGAGGCTATCCACGAATCAACCCAATTTTTGGTATCCTCATAAGATGTGAACCGCTGCGCCGTCAGAGCATGTGCCATGGACCGGAACAGGTGATAATCGGACGGTGCAATGTCTGGTGAATACGGTGGGTGGGGTAACACTTCCCAATCAAGTGTTCCCAAGTACTTTTTCACGGGAGCCGCAACATGTGGACGAGCATTGTCATGCAGAAGAATAATTTTTTCGTGTCTAGAATAGTATTGAGGGCGTTTTTCCTTCAGAGCTCGGCTCAATCTCATCAATTGTGTTCGATAGAGGGCTCCAGTAATTGTTTCGCTCGGATTAAGCAACTCATAATACACTACACCTAGCTGATCCCACCAAATACACATCATAAGTTTTTTTCCGTGAATATTCGGTTTTGCTGTTGATATTGACGCGTGGCCAGGTAATCCCCATGATTTTCTTCTTTTTGGATTGTCATAATATATCCATATCTCATCACCAGTTATGATACGATGTAAAAAACCCTTTTTTTTTATGTCTAGCTAGCAGCATTTCACTTTAGCATAATCGGCGTTCAATATCTCTCGGCTTTAATTCGTACGGAACCCAATTTCCTTGTTTATGAATCATTCGTAATGATTTTAAACGATGTGAGACTGCTTGCTGAGTGACTTCTAATGTTAGAGCAAGTTCTTTTTGTGTTTGAGATGAATCTTCCTCCAATAATTCCTCCAATTCTGCATCCTCGTAAATTTTTGGCCTTCCACTGCGATCTTTGTCTTCTACGTCGAAATCACCGTTTTTAAACTTTTAAAACCACTCTCGACACGTTCTCTCACTCAAAGCACCCTCACCATATGCTTCTACGAACAATTGATGCGCCTCAGCAGCAGATTTCTTTAAATTAAAGAAGTAAACTAATATTTTCCGCAAACGACGCTTACTTGGCTCAAATTTTGACATTTTCAACTTATAAAATCAATGATATTAATACGTTATGTTGTTCTTGAATGTCCAAACTATTTTTTAAGCCGGTTATCATCTGCGAAAACTAACCGAAACTCCGTGCCGCGCCATCTACAATAAAACGGCGGAAACTTATTTGTACTCCTAATAGTTATTCAGTGAAAAAAGTCACTTAAAATATTTTAATTAAAATGAAGTGAAAGAAGAGTGAGATGCTGAGACGCTTAATTGGCGGGAATGAGGATGAGATAAGTTTTATATTTAAAATAAATATTTTTTAACACTTCATTTTATTGTATTAATAAATTAATTATTTATATTAATTATATACACTATGTACACTGCACGTTGTTTTTAGTTTAATTGTGAGATGTATAATTTATTACCCGGTAACACGCGGTAATATAATTGCAAAAGATGGCGGTTGGCGGCAACCAAACCATGCGGTGAGATGAATATGTTTTAGATAATTATTTAATCCAAAGATTACTTGAATAATCACCAAATTTAACATTAAACAATTTATATTATGAGTTGATAATTAATTTGAAATAAAATATAATGAAAATCAAAGTGATTGCAAAAAATTTGAATTTACACAAAAAAAAAACACGTGGCTGATAGCGTCGGTGAGATTTTTATAATAATAATAATGGCTTCGTCTTCTTCTTCATCCCCACTTAGATAAGAGGGCGGAGCTTGAGATGAGAATGGGACCAGTGAAGCCGTCTGCGCAAGATAAAGCGCCGACGCAGCTCCATTTAACCGGCCTCAGAGGGGTGCCAGAAACTCCACCCAACTGAAAAATATTCGAATGACAAATTTATATGAAAAGCCAGATAGTCAAAATGTAAATTATTCGAAAAAAATAGTATACGTTTACAATTGAAGTGAAAAGAAACAGAGTAAAACACAACAACTTTGTAAACGTAAATTATGCCATCAATGAAGACTTAAAAATGTTATTGTATGGAGAAGACGTTTTGTTCGAAAGTAAATGTGTAAGTATGAACTTGGTCGATATTACCGACAAAGTTTTTTACGAGCTACGTCATTAACTTCACTCGGTAACATAATTTTCGTTGAGAACGAATATCCAAAACAGAATTCTGTTTCCAAAATAGAGCGTGAATTAAATTTAAAAAATACAGCAGCAACAAATCTTCACTAATTGATTTACTTATTTTATTTGATAGGATGAAAAAGAAATGAGTATAAAAATGTAGCAGATACATGACTATTTTTTAATTACATATAAAAAAATTAAATAATTAAAATAATAAAATTGAAACAAATGCGTGTACTGAATTCAGAATTGTCTAAACATGTGTTACGTCCTGGTTGATGATTTGGCGCTGGCGTAGTTGAGCGGTTGATTTAAAATAGACGTAATGAAAACTTACATATAATTATAAATAATAATTTGTATAGGTTGAACAGCCACCATTTGGTGGTTGAAATAAACTGGTTGCTTGGATATAATATATTATTTTATATATATCTGAATCCGATTTATTCAATTGTAAAAGAATAGCTATGAATAATATATAGATATACAATTTAATCAATTTATAAATTTGTTTACGTACTCTTAACAATAACTTCAAAAGGGTGAGAACGAAGTTGAGTTTTTAATATTGAGCCTGACTGCTCTCTATGATTTTATGTTTCAGACTGCATTCTCTTGATCGAGAAAAACTAGCGTGAGTTTCTTATCAATACGAGGCGCTCGGGCATCAGGCCCGCGCATCGTTCGGTATGGAGGGGTGGATCGAGATAAGCAATATTCTCGAATGATCCATTCTCCGTTCTCACGCTTTCTACGTTTTTGTTATTAACAAATGAGTCACTTATCTAGTAACAAAAGTTATCTTAGAACAAAATAGGTATTTGTGCAGCTGCACGTCTCGAGGATTTACTCAAGGCGTCAGCGTTTATTTGTACATAACAAATATTAAGTGGAAAATAACTTTATCAATATGTTTTAAATATTCTAAATAATATTATACTATTTTATATTCTATTACTTTATATTATTATATTATATTATATTATTATATTGAATTATATTATTATATTATATTATTATATTAAATTATGTTCTATAATATAGGGTGACTTATTAATTATGTCACTTGTTAAATTATCAATATGCATCTTAATTAATTAGTTAGGTCTCAGATCGGTCTCTCAATAATTAGTGTTTAAAAATAATCAGAGACATCTGCCGAGCAGGCTGGGACGTAACACCTCCCCACCCGGTAGACAAGCGCCCCGCTTGTTTTGGGCCTTAGCTCTTGTTGGAAAAGTAGTTTATTTTCTTTATTGTTTATTTGTAACTCTATTTTACCCATCTTCGAGTTTAAGGAATCTAAGTACCGACCTGTGACCTATGACTCGACGTCTGCCTTTTTAGTGGCGACATTAAAAATCCATTTTCCTTCTAATCCGTCTGTTTGTACACCATAGTAAACATTTTTATGGATTTTTAATGGCGATGTTCTTTTTTTTCTAATCCTATTTGTTTGAAGTTTAAGATAAATTGTGCGTCACGTATGCCGCATCTGTGGCCAGAAAATTATCTAAAAATTTATATTTTTTTGTAACAAAAAAAAATTTTAATATATTCCTAAAATTATTTACCGTTTTATTTATTTTTTTTTTTTTTTTTATTTAATTAATTTTCCTTTATTATTTTTTTTTATTATTTTTCTCCTTTTTTTTTTGTTAAATTATTTTAAAGTAGACTATATACGTATATAAAAAATGATTTTACGAATAGGACGAATTACTAAAATTTTCGTGTAAAAGTATTAATATTTTTTTTTTTTTTTAAAAAAAAATTTAAGATATAATGTTTGTAAGAAGTTTATGCTAAGGAGAAAAGAAAAATTAAAAAATTTTAAACTATTAATTGAATATGATTTCTTTCCGGTCTTCTTGTTGTAATTATTTTTATGATTTTTATTTTCCTTTAACTCTTTTAAATATATTACTTTATCGTAGTGTATGAAAATTCCTTCATTTCTTTCTTTTTCTTTCTATTATTTAGTTTTTTTTCTTATTTATTACTTTTCACTTTTTTTGAATTTTTAGTATTGTTTTCTGAATTTGTTTATTAATGTTGATAAGTATTACTATATTATTGCAAGGATGTATCTATATTATATCTAAATTTTTGTATATATTTAATTCTTAATATTACTTACGACTTTTCTGCCTTTATGTGCTAATTTTGGATATTTGCATATAATTTTTTTTGTTTTCCTGCATTTTGCATATTTTCTAATTTTTTTTTTTTTTTGCTTAAAATTCTATATACATTTGCATTAAAATTATCTATCAAATAACATATAAAAAAAACTTAATCTACAAATTCTTAATTTTATATTAAAATTCTATTTGAGTCTATATATTGCTAAAAATAATTGTTTTTCTGTCCCTTTTTTTTTCTTATTTTGATTTTTCATGAAAATTTATAGTTAGAAAGCTTATTTAAAAAAAATTTCTTAGCATTATTACTCAATTCCAATTAATAGCAGATATTTTTGATACTATTATTCCTATTAAAAAAATTTGTGTATATAAAGGAAATTTATTCATTTATTATAAAAACTATTGACATGATGTTTGAGAAAAAAAAAAAAAAGTGATTCTAAAATTTATTTATTGTTTAAATAATAAAAAAAAACGTTGTGGTTGGTTCGCTTGTGTTACCTTGCGTGGGCGTGTTGTAAGTTTGGGAAGGACAATTTTTCCGGTGTTGGGGGCCCTTTCTGCGAGTCTCATTTGTCTATTCTCTTACCGGGGTGTGATTTTAGTGTCTAAGTGGGGTCCCATGAGCGTTTTTGGGGGTCCTATTATAAAAGTTCGTGTTCGTGCATAATCCGTATATTCGAAAAAAACTAGTGTCCTGTTTTCGCGGATAGTTTTTCCTGTTTTTTTTTGTGAGAGTTATCTTTGTGAAAGTTACAGTTAAATAGAGGCGAGCAGAAGAAGAGTATAATGGCTCAACTAAAAGTTAATCATTATTTTGACGAATCGTCTGTAAGTATAGTTACTTTTTATCCTTATTTATTTGTATTTTTTTTTTATTTTTTTTTTTTATTTTTTTATTTTTTTTTTTATTTTTTCTCTTTTTTTTTTTTTTTTTTTATTGCTTAAAAAAAAATATAATTTATGTTTCAGTTAGTGGATGTCGCCCTATGGCATTATTTCCTGGGGTTATTCGTTTGGGTGGCCGCTGCCTCTGGGTACGGCCGTCGTTGTATCCTCAGCCGGGGGGTTTTCAACCAAGTTGTTGGCGTGTTCCAGCGATTTATCGATGTGTTTAATTACATTTGTTTAATCAATGATGTGAGTATTTACGTCTATCTATTTTGTTAGTTGGTTCCTTTTTTTTTTCCTTTTTTTTTTTTATAATCAGATTATATATACCCACGTATGCACGCACATACACGCATACCCACACACGTATATGCATACATATTCACATGTATATGTATATATATATATCCTTTTTTTTTTTGTTCGTAATATAATATTGTCGATTATTATTTATCGTTTCTTTCCTTTTGTTATTTAGCCTGAGTATCGTCCGGATATCCAGGGGATGGTATCGATTGAGGATATGTGGCGCAAACGGCTACAGCGGCGAGCAGACAGGAACGAGTGGTTCCATGAACGGCTCATGCGACCAGCTGACGTCACGGAAGGTGACGACTTCGACTTCCTTGGTATCCGTTGGATGCATGAGGGCCGCTGGGGGGAGGACCACCCTGCTGCAGACTGGTGTCATCCGGCATGGGGTGCGAAAAATGGACCGATGTCCGTTTATTCCATGGAATGATTTTGATTCCCGTTTTTTTTTTTTTTTTTTTTTTTTTTTTTATTTTGTAATGTGTGTGTGTGATTTTTTTTGTTTTCGTTTTTTTTTTATATATATTGTGTGAGAAAAAAAAATTTGTATTATTCTGTATTTGGGTTAAATGGGTTGTGGGCTAATAAACGGGTGGACTGAAGTCCATTCAAAATTAAAAAAAAATTGATTTATAATTTCTACATTTAAGTACTCTTTACCCTTTTCCTTTATCATTATTTAAGTTTTCGTTTAAATTTATTTCAAGAATATTCTAAGCTAAAAGGTATTTTAGTTTATTGTAAGTTAAAAAAAAATTTAAAAAAAGTAAAAAAAATTTATTTATGTTTTTGAAAGAGAGAAAAAAAAATTTATTTTGTGTTATTTTTTTCTCTTTTTTTTTTTTTTTTTTCTTAATCACACTTTAGCAAAAGAAAATTTACACTATTATTATTATCATTGTTATTTTTTTTTTTTATAATTTTTGTAAAAAAAAAAAAAATAAAACATCTATATACTTGTATCTCCAAAAAAAAAAAAAAAAGAGCGAAGGGGAAAAAGGTACTTATGGTGCGTCTATGCGTTTACTTTATGGAAATATTGTTCTTTTTGTAGCTGAAGGTACGTCATTACGTTCATTAGTCTCTGAATTTGTGTCGATTTCTTTATCTATTTCAGGTAAATTATCGTCTGATGTCATGTTCGTCTGTGTTTCTTTTTGTCTACTGTTGTTGGCTATTATTTGTAATTCGGAGCATTCTGTTTTTCCGTCGGTCGTTCTATTTTTGGCGCTACGTGCATGGTGTCTGTGTAGGAGGACGTTAGTTAGTGAGTCCCAAAATGAGGCAAGTAGTAATAAACTCCAGCCAACTACTCTATGGAGTTCAAGCGCGTGAATAATTGTATCTGCTGTGAATTTAATTGTCTTTCCTATTATCCATATTCCTAAAAATGACGCGGTATATGTTCCTAACTTGTTAACGATGCCGTGGAGTTTATTCCACCATTTTTCTAGAGTGAGTTTCATTGCTTCTTCGTCGATGAGCCTATTTATTGTAATTCCCTGATTTACTATTTCCTGGCCTGTTGCGCCTCTAGCTATAGTATTTAAAACTGCGCTTTTTTCTACGGGAAACATCATTGATTCCCGTAATTTTTTTAAATCGCTATTGGAATAGATTCCACTTGATGCTAAATGAGAAGGGGAAGTGTAACTCCATGACGTTTGTGTTTTGGGTGCTATTTCCTGAGGAGAAATAGCCGGTGCTAATTGTGGTAAAATTTGGTACCATGCGTTATTTATATTGTACATTGCAGGCGCAAAAGAGCTGCAATCTATTTGGTTACCGGTTTTAACGAGTAAATGAGTTCGCGGAAGCATAAAGAATTTTTCTTCTCCCCGAGTTACTGGTAACTCCTGGTAGCATTCGCCTGTCTTACGTGTTTGTACCTCGACAGGCACACACTTTATTAGCCTAATGACTTCACCTGCTACATTTGCCATATAGCCGGGTTCTTTCATAAAGTGAAATGCAAATTCTGCCGGTGCTAAAGCTGCTAACGCTAATTAATTATGTAAAATTAATTTTTCCAATTCGCATTGTTGTTTGATAACGTCATTGTACATAGTTACTATCTCGTTTCTTAAATGTTTTTCTAAATATACTACTTTTGAGTTTACATAAGCGAAAATGTCCATGTCCGTAGGTGTCAGCGTTGTCTTTTCGGCAAAGAAGTTATTGTCGGGGCTGTCGACAATGAAAAGTTTGGGGTGTTCGGTCTTAATTAATTTGTGTCCACACGATGGAATAAAGCCCCTAACTGAAAGGGCAAATGTTATTTGGTTAGTTGTCACCGTATAAATTTCTTCGCCGTAGTCTTTAATTGAATTGTCTTTAACTTTTAAGGCGTTGCCTTCGTATATTACTTTAAATCGGTCGAGTTCACATGCATCTCTTTTTATTATTTCCCAATATGTATTCCCTCCTTCGATGTCCATACAGTTCTCCGTACTATACGCGCACCTGACACCCGACCGGAGAGTTATCTCGTTTTTCATGAAATTTACTGGAGCTAAATAATCTTGTACCGTAATAAACACCTGACCTTGAACGACCACGTCTTCCCACGTTCCGTAGTGGTCAGAAAACTGTCCTCGCACGCAGTTTCCTTTATTGTCTGCGCTACCTGCTAGAGTAATTGCTCTACTAATTGTATTATTTGCGGGGATATCTATAATTACTGTATTGTACATATGGTGTGTTCGTGTTTTGTGTATGTCCTGACAATATGCTCTAGGTGTTTCTTCTATATATTGCATGTGACCATTGCTTACTGTCGAGATGTGACTCGAGCGTCCGCAGTAATATATAGATCTATGTATTTCTACTTTACATTGTATGACTCTAATGTGTGAATACTCTACCGTTTGAATTAATTGTATTTTTGTTTTTGTTGTCACCGGTTTAGCAATTGGTATGTCGCATTTTTATATATCTACCAGAGATAAGGTTGTCATGTTAGTTGCGGGGGCTCCGCAGTCGTAGGCGATGAAACTGCTACCTTGATTAATTATTGAAGCCATTCCCATGAGAAAAATATAGAGTGTATACCGCGACATCTTTACCTGAAAAATTCGTTTCGGTAAGACTTTTTTTTTTTTTTTTTTTTTTTTTTTTTTTTTTTTTTTTTTTTTTTTTTTAACGTTATCGTGTGAGAAGGCAAAAAAAAAACAGAAAAGAGAAGAACAGGAAAGAAAGAAATATGAGAGGTACAGATTTCAATGTGTTTACTTAAAGACGCATGTGTATGGGGGGAAAGAACCTATTTATTTATAAGCTATTTTGGCTCTATCACAATGAATGATTTTTCTTTTTCCCGGTTTATATTCGATTTCTATATCATTTTTATCAGGAAATATTTCTGTAACTTTATACGGACCTAAATAATTAACATCAAATTTACCATCTCTCTGATTCTTTACTAAGAATATATTTTGACCTATTTTGAAATTTACTGGATTAATTTTTTTATCATACCGTACTTTGGATCTTTGCTTTGAATTTTCTAAATTTTGTCTTGCTTCTTTTCGTGATTCTAATAATCTAGTTGCGAGTTCCTTAACAAAATCTGCGTATGTAGGAATCTCGTCTAGATAGGAAAATTCCGATGGTAATCGTGCTTCTTTACCAAAAACTAATCTGTACGGCGTGAATTTTGTACCTTCATGTACACTTGTGTTGTAAGCAAAAGTGGCATGAGGCAGCCATTTATCCCAATCATCGTGACTTGTAAAATGTTTAATATAGTCAGTTAAAACTTGATGGCTTCTCTCGAGAGAACCATTTGATTGAGGATGAAAAGCTGTTGTCTTAATTTGTTTCATTTTGAAAATTTTGGCTACGCAACCCATTACTTTGCCTATAAAAGCTTGACCTTGGTCTGTTAAAATTACTTTCGGGCAACCGTGTTTTAATATAAAATTCTCGACTAATGCTATCGCGATATCTTTGGCCGTCATGGACACTAAAGGTATTGCAAAACAATATTTTGAAAGATCATCTTGCATTGTTAAAATATATGAATATCCGTTAGCTGAAGTTTTATTCGGTACTACTATATCTAATGCTAATTTATCCCATACTTCTGCGGATGTGTCTGTAATGACCATCGGCTGTTTTGTTTTTATCCTAACTAATTTCTTTTTCTGACAACTAATACATTTCCTAACGAAATCTTCAACATGCTTTTTGATATTATTCCAAAAATATTTTTGTCTAATTCTATTATAAGTTTTAGTTACTCCTTTATGTCCTGCTATTGAAGTTTCGTGATTTTCGGCTATTATTTTTTCTCTTTCCTCTACTGGAGGTATTATTATTTCATCTTTGCAAATAATTATTTTTAAATCACTACCTTTGAAAATTTTAGAAATAATATTTTTAATTTTTGTCCAAATGGTTTTTGATAAATTGCTTCTACCTTGAGAAATACTAACTGATTTTATTTTTGATTTTTCCATATATAACTTTAAATTTTTGAAAGTTTTACAATAATCTTTTTCCGTTGGTGTATCTCGACTATCACTTTGAGTTACTAACGCAAGTACTTTCTTTTTAGATGTTCCCATTTTGATTACTTGACCTGTTTTATAATTAGTTAAAGGGCTTAATTTTAAATATCCTGACACTAAAAACTGTTTTCCGATTTCGCTTGGTACGGTACCATCGACGTTAATGAAACATAAATAACAATTTTTCTGCATTTCTAAGTTATCTCTTGTTTCGTGTACGTTCTCGTTACTGTAGTCATTTGAAGTGTTTGAAATTATAGATATATTACCGTCAGAGTCTATTTCCTCGTTAGATAAATTGTCGTTTGCTATTATGATCGCATTGTCGTTTGATTTGTTTTGATTTCCGTCTGAATTTAATTGTGTCGAATTTTGTCGTATGTCTATTTCATTATCAGATGAGTTTATCTGTTCGATTTGGTCAAAATTTTGGTCATTAAATGAATTTATTTGTTCTATCTGTTCGAAATTTTGGTCGTCAGCTGAATTTATCTGTTGATCGAAGTTCAGGTCGTTGAATGAATTTATTCGTTCAGGCGATTTTGAATTTCGATCAACAGGTGAATTTAGTGTAGGGTTTTGTGATGTAGTTTGTTGTGAATTTACTGGGCTTGTATTTTCGTTTATTATTGACAATCTATCATTAGTTCGTTTATTATTTAAATTTTGTTGACGTTTAATTGCTTTTAGAGTAACCATTATGTCTGGTAATTTGGGTTGTGAATTTTCATTATTTGGCTTTTTCGTTTTATTTTTAAAATTTTTCGCAAGGTGTTGTATTTTATTTGGAATCTGTTTTTGTGTATGTGTATGTTCGTCATAGTCTGTACAGCATGAACATGTTTTGATTTTACGTTTTCTAGTCGATCTACGTAGTTCCGGTGTAATTTTATTAGTATGTGTTTGTTCTACATCAGTACCGTGAGGTCTGTTCTTGTCTGCGTCTGTTAAATTTGGGTTTATTTTTGTAGTATTTGTTTTTGTCTTTTCTGTATTTTTATTGGCTATTTTTTTCTGTGTTATTGTGTTAGATTTTATGGTTGTTGTTTCGTCAGGTGATTCTACTGTCATGGGTTCAATTACAAAAGAATTTTCTCCTATGTCGTTAGTTGACATGTTTATGTTGTTTTCTGGTTCGTTATGAACTACCGCAGAGACGTCCATAATTTTTGGATAATCGCCTCCTTCGTCAGAAGACCAAGGGATTGCACCTCCCATGTCTTTTTTATTTACGGATTTGGGTTTGATAGGAGTTCTTGGAGTGATAGGGATTGTTTCGATAGGTGATTCAGTACTAATGTCATTTGAATTTTCTGAATATATTTTTGAATAAGTCATTTCTGTCTCGTCAGTGTTTGATTCGTCGTCAGAAGTTTCTGGAATAATTATTTTTTCAATTTTCTTACTTTGTTTATTTATTTTTCTACGTGAACGTATTGTAGGAGAGGGTGTAAACTCTGCCATTTTAGTTGTCCTTTTGATTTGAGAAGGATTAAATTATTTTTATTAATTTTTGCATTTTTCGTATCAGTCTGTATTTTTGGATTTGGATGTGCAGATGTAGCTTGTGTTCGTACGTTGGGTGATAATGATAATGGAGTATTCGTGATTTTTCCACTTTCAGGTGTCTGTGGATTTGGAGACTGAGGTGATGGTGTTAAATTACGTGAATTTTTATGTTTTGGAGAGTTTATAGAATTATTAGAAATATAAGACAAATCGAAATCTGTCATATCAGATTCGTCACTTAAATACGAAGGGTTGTCTTAAATGAGTTTTTTTCTCAGAGTTACAGCATCATACATGTCTCCTGATGACGAGGATCCGTCAGAATAATCAGGAAGAGTAATTGATTTATCTGGTTCTGGATTTGATACGACTTTGCATTTAGAATTTTTATTTAATTTTGCATTTTCGTTAGAGTTCCGTTTGCGGTTTGAACTTTCGTTAGAATTTACTTTATTTTTATTATCTTTATTTTGATTTTTAGAATTAAGGTTTTTATTTATCGAATTTGAATTTAGTTCTTGAGGATTATTTGTTTCCAAGTTTGTAAATATTTTATTATTTTTATTTTTACTTAAATCATCTTCGCTTAATGATTCAGTACTCGAAAATTTTTTATATGGATTATATCGTCTGAGCTCAGATTTTTTCTTTTTTAAATTTTTATTTTTACCGATATATCCGTTTTTATTATTTTTAATTTTAACTAACCGTTGGTCGATAGGGTGATCAATCCTATTGCCATCGCTAGTGGGTTTGACGACTGGGTCTGTAGTATTATTACTGACTGGCCCAACCGCTTGAGTTTTTGGCTCAAGTATTTGACGTTTTTCGACCGAATCTTCTAGACCGACCGCTTGAGTATTTTGCTCAAGATTTTGAATTTTCGAATTTATTTTTCTAACTCCGTCGACTGAGTTAGTCGCAATTTTATTTTTATCGCGAATTATTTTATTACTTGGAGTAATTTCCTCTGAACTTGAAGTATTATTTTTGTTAAAGTTTGTAGATAATTTATTTTTATCATTATTCGAGCTAATTGACTCTGAACTAGTTTTGTATTTAGGTTTCTTTTTAAAGACTTTACCATCGTCTGAAGGATCTGAAGTCCTCAACCTAGCGATTCCGGGTTTTCCAGGTCGCCATTTAATCTTAATTGGATAAACTTCGCGGTTTTCGATTATTGGGTTACGCGATAAAGCGTCCGCGTTTGTGTTTATTTTTCCCGCCTTATATAACACGGTATATTCGAACTCTTTAAGCCGTTCTCTCCATCTCATTACACGCGATGTTGGGTCATTCATATTATTTACCCACATTAGCGGTCTGTGATCGGTGACAAGAGTAAACTCTCTGCCATAGAGATACGGTCTAAATGTTTTCATACCAAATAAGGCTGCGACCATCTCTTTTTCGGTGGTCGAATAATTTTTTTCGTGTTTGTTGAGCACACGAGAAGCTGCTGCAACAATTGTGTCCTCGCCAATTTTGCCTTGTGAGAGAATTGCTCCAACTGCATAGCCCGAAGCATCGGTCGTTAAAATAAAAGGTTTCGAAAAATCTGGATACTGCAATATCGGAGCTGTACATAGTTTATCGCGCAAGGTTTCAAAAGCTACCTGATGTTCAGGCGCCCATGAAAATCTTGCGTTTTTGCTTGTAAGATCAGATAAGCACTTAGAGATCTTTGCGAAATCCTTGATAAATCGCCGATAGTAACCAGCAAGTCCAAGAAATTCTCTCACTTGTGTTGTGTTTTTAGGTGTTTTGAAACATTTGATCGCTTTAATTTTATCGGGATCAGGCTTGACACCGTCGGCAGATATAAGATGGCCTAAATAAATTACTTCTTTTTTTAAGAATTCACATTTATCGGCTTGTAGAGTTAAATTTGCACTACGTAAACGTTCGGCTAATTTTTCGAATTTAGTGTTATGTTCTTCTAGAGAACGTGCGTAAATGACTATATCGTCTAAGTAAACAAAGAGATCCGCTCCTTGTAACCCGCGTAATACTAAATCCATTAACCTTTGGAACGTTGCTGGAGCATTTTTAAGTCCAAATGGCATTCTATTAAATTGATAATGACCATGAGGAGTTGTAAATGCTGTTTTGTGCTTATCTTTAGGATCTACTTTTAATTGATGAAAACCCGATTTTAAATCAAATACTGAAAAATAAATCGCACCACCTAATTGATCAAGAATATCATTTATCAACGGTAGTGGATATGCATCTTTAACAGTTTTATCATTTAATTTGCGATAATCTATAACTAAACGCCATCTTTTATTGCCTTTTGAATCAGCCTTTTTAGGTACTATCCATAGAGGGGAATTATAGGGGGAGGTCGAAGGTTCTATTATGTCCATCAACATTAATTCTGTAATTTGTTTTTGAATTTCGTCTTTTTGTGCAGGTGGGTGTCTGTATTGTCGAGTATTTACGGGAACGTCATCGGTAGTGGGTATAGTATGAGTCGCAGTATCTGTAGCGCGCAGTGGTTCTCCCGGAATGTGGAATAGGTCAGCGTATTTCTCTACTAGAGAAACTATTGCTTTACGCTCTTCCTCATTCAGATGTTTTAAACGCAAGAGTTTTAACACTTGGTCAACACGATTTCCCCGCGTCCGAGTACTATTATCGTATCTATCCGTGTCGTCATGCGTCAAGCTAGTATCCTCGTCTTCGCTTGTCCCGAAAGGGTACAGAGGAATTACGGGTACTTTTACTTTAACATCCTTATCAAGAGTATTTATTGCGTACAAATAAGCGATTCCGTTATTGTTACTTACTAAAGCTTCGCCCGCGTAAATACCGTTTTCAAATTCGATACGAGGTGTATAACCCTCTTCAAGTTTACTATCTACTCGAACAAACATTGCCGTTTTCGTTCGAGCTTTTAAAACGAAATATTCTCCTTCTGTTAATGATATTTGTAGATTATTTAAATGTTGAAATGTTACCGTATTGTCTACTAAATTTATTATTCCGCCGTGTTCTCGTAAAAATTCCATGCCAAGTATGCCCGTATAATCTAAAGGAAATTCATCTGGTATTACATGAAAATAAGTATCTTTATTAAAAATTTCTATCTTTATTCTACCCAAAGTGATAGCTTCAGAGACACCATTTAATTTATAACAATATGATTCATCGATTAATTTTTTATATTTTACTTCCCCGTATTTCATTAAATTTAAATTACATCCGGTGTCTACTAAAATTTTCCCATAGCTAGATATTATATCTTTGGATCTGAACATAATTGATGTAGGTTTATAATCAATTGACATGGCACTCACGGAATAAGTTTCTGTCGGTATTCTTAGTTTTTGTTTAAATTTTGGCGCTGAATTGCTACGTTTACCATCGGAGCGCCGACTCGAGGGAACGCTTGATCGTTTCCCGTACCTTTACTCGGTTTTGCATTTAAACCGTCGCGTTTTTCTTCATTATAAATTATTTTACGACAATTATTTACTGAATGACCGTTCATTTTACAATAATCACATTGAAGAATATTTTTGTTTAAAATTTGATTAGATTCAATACTCTTTCTTTGAATTAAAATTCTACATTCCTCGATATTATGATTGTTTCTTTCGCAAAAATTACAAAACTTATTTGGGTTGTTTCGATTTTGATTATTAACCTGTTCCGATTTTTCACGACTGTTTCTGTTATAATTTTTATTAAATTGCTGATAAGGATTCAAATTTCGAATTTGGTGATTATTTTGGTTAATGGTGTTGTGTGGGTTTGGATCTTGGATTGCGAAACAATTTTTATTTGAATTATTATCGAATGGCTTGAAAAGTTTATATATATTTTTCATTTGCTGTAATTTTTGTTCTGCTTTAATTGCTGCAGTAGCGGCTGTAGCAAGATCCGCAAATTCGTCATTGTGTAAAAATAAAGCAAGTCTTGGTTCTAAACCCGAAATAAATGCTTGTACCGCGGTTTCTTTAGCCAAAACTATTTTTTCATCTTTACTATTACCGCCTGTATCCGCGATTTCTGAGCAAGTGTCCTGTAAATGTTTATTCACTCTATGGTAAAAGTCCATTACGCGTTCGCTCGATTTTTGCTCTAAGTCATTAAATTCTTTTAGCCAAACTGAAACTTGTTTGCTAAGTCTAAAATTCAAATTTAAAAATGCAATAAATTCGTCTATTGTTTTTACGTTTGACCCGCTTACTCTAATTAAAGGTTCGCCTTTACATTTTGATTTTAATATTCTAACGAGCGCGTCCTCGTTTATTTCTCTTAGATATTCTTTCGCGTCTTTGCATGCCTGTATGAATGATTCTACTGGATAACTTATACCATCAAAGTCTGGTATAGTTTTGAAAAATTCTTTGTAATCAAATTTGTTATTTGCAGTTAAATTATTCGTCAAATTAAGATTGGGAGGTAATTGGTGTGAAGTACCCACGGGTGGATTTCTTTCGAAATGTATTTTTAATTGTTGAGCAATAGCTGCTTGACAATTTTCTTCAAATTTATTTTTCATTCCAAGTTTTTCTGCTAGTAATTGTTGAATTTGAGTTTTTAACGCTGTAACTTCATTTTGGGTTTCCGTAAGAAAAACTTCCATTTCTTCAAGACTCATTTTTATTTATGTAAATATTTTGACAGACAGAAAAAAAAATTTTAACAATATAATTGACTTACTACTTAGTTGTTTACAGGTTTGAATTTCAGATGAATCGGTAATTGTAGTCGATACGGAGATCTTCGTTGCCGTCGGAAGGTTGATGAAAACACGTTGAGCAGGAATGTGCGATGACTGTAGATTTCTCAGCTGTAGTTGATGTTGAACTGCGTCCGTCGGGCGTCGTGAATGATATTCGTAGTTTTATTTTATTTTAAATTTTAATTCTTCATTAACTTCACTCACTTGAATTTTATTATGAATTTTATTTTCAATTCACAAAAAAAAAATTTTTTTTATTTCTTTTTTTTTTCTTAATATATCTGATTTTTATAAATTTATATACTTTTTTTTTTTATCTAGTTATTATTTTATTTAAGAGCAGAAAAAAAAAATTTAATTTCAGATCTTGAATAATAAAAAAAAATTCAATTTTCAATTTAAATGTTCGACGTAAAATTTTTGTTATTTTATTTTAATTATTTTTGAATTTTTAATCTCAATTATTTAGATTTTTATTATTATTTATTCCACTCACTTCAATTCTCACTTAACTTTTCACTTTTGTTTCACAATTTTACTTCTTTTTATTTAGGAAAAAAAAATTTCCGATGTCGGCAAAAAAAAAATTGGTAATATTTTTTTTTGTGTTGCTCAATTTCACTTTGAGAACTTGATGTTAATTTTGTAAAAAAAAATTTTCGGATTTTTGAGATTTTACCAGTCTATTCGGGGGCTGTTCGAATCCGTCGCTGCCACCAATTTTAATTATATATAAGTTGTTACGTCCTGGTTGATGATTTGGCGCTGGCGTAGTTGAGCGGTTGATTTAAAATAGACGTAATGAAAACTTACATATAATTATAAATAATAATTTGTATAGGTTGAACAGCCACCATTTGGTGGTTGAAATAAACTGGTTGCTTGGATATAATATATTATTTTATATATATCTGAATCCGATTTATTCAATTGTAAAAGAATAGCTATGAATAATATATAGATATACAATTTAATCAATTTATAAATTTGTTTACGTACTCTTAACAATAACTTCAAAAGGGTGAGAACGAAGTTGAGTTTTTAATATTGAGCCTGACTGCTCTCTATGATTTTATGTTTCAGACTGCATTCTCTTGATCGAGAAAAACTAGCGTGAGTTTCTTATCAATACGAGGCGCTCGGGCATCAGGCCCGCGCATCGTTCGGTATGGAGGGGTGGATCGAGATAAGCAATATTCTCGAATGATCCATTCTCCGTTCTCACGCTTTCTCCGTTTTTGTTATTAACAAATGAGTCACTTATCTAGTAACAAAAGTTATCTTAGAACAAAATAGGTATTTGTGCAGCTGCACGTCTCGAGGATTTACTCAAGGCGTCAGCGTTTATTTGTACATAACAAATATTAAGTGGAAAATAACTTTATCAATATGTTTTAAATATTCTAAATAATATTATACTATTTTATATTCTATTACTTTATATTATTATATTATATTATATTATTATATTGAATTATATTATTATATTATATTATTATATTAAATTATGTTCTATAATATAGGGTGACTTATTAATTATGTCACTTGTTAAATTATCAATATGCATCTTAATTAATTAGTTAGGTCTCAGATCGGTCTCTCAATAATTAGTGTTTAAAAATAATCAGAGACATCTGCCGAGCAGGCTGGGACGTAACACATGTATCATTTTATTATAATTTCATAAACATTCGAATTTGTTCTTTCAAAGTTTTAAAAATTGTCTGATGTCCGCGAACTTTACTATTATTAAAAAGAAATATATATGATATATTAATAAAATAAATAATTAGATGAAAAAGGAATATATAATAATAATAATAATAATAAAATAAAGAAATTATTCGTCACGATATTTAAATATCGCGGCAGTCTTGCATTAGGTCGGTGAGCAACAGATGGCAGCACACGCTGCTCACACGTGTCACCTACCATTATTATTATGATTATTTTGTTTACATGTACTATTTTGTTTTAATTATTGCAGCTATATTATTTAATACATTTCTTAGGTTTAAATTACTGTGGAATCAGGAAAATTTAATGATTAAATTAAGTATATATTTGGATTTTTGTGATGCTGGGATGAATAATTGCGTATTTTATTTATATGCTCATTATTATTTTGGCCTAGCGACGCATGCGCGTCGATGCAACAGTTGGCATGAATAAATTTATTTATAATAAATAAATTTAAGCGTTTTATGAAGGAACCACTGTCTGAGTTATCATAGAATGGTGATAATATTTAATTATGATAGATACAATTGGCCATTTAATATCGGGAATGGGATAAATTACACAAGCCAAGTTATGTATTTCGTTGTTGGTACTGGTCAAAATTAACATGCGACAGGTATAATTCTCCACTGGTTGAAGTGAGACAGAGATATAAAAATGGCGCCGGCCGAGGTGCCGGCATGAGATTCACGTGCTGCCGTGTTCAGACGTGGATAATTAGCTGTAAGAGCAGGGTGTGTGCCTGTTTCTGCATAAAAATAATAAAGTATTTTTTTGAGACGCTATTTCCATTGAAATAATTATTGCTAATATTAGTAAATTGTTTTGTGGTTTTTTGCAATAATTCTTATCTGAAGTAAATTATAATTGTCACCAATGGAGCCTGTTCGCGTATTACACATGGACGACGACTGTAAGTACCTTTGTGCTATATAGATTGGCGTGTAATTGCGTTCCCGCGTTGGTAGCCATTTGTATCTCTCACGAGTCCGAGTGAGATAGCGCAACTTGTCAGCAATTTTATGACTGTACAATACATTCGTAATTGTTGATCCCAGTGGACAATAATTCAACAAATGAAATTAACAATTACTATTTCTATATTATTGGATATTTTAAATATTGAAATTGTAATTGACTTATATTTAATTATACTTACTGACTAGTATATTCAAATCTCATCAAATAACATAGATGATACATGTTTGATGGGAATTTCAGTATATTATTGTTTTTCTTGGAATCGAATGTTGTCAGTAAGTAAATATTTGAGTAAATATTTGAGAGATCATTAGTTAAAATTTGAATAACTTGTTCGTTATATTTTATCAATAATTGTGGTTGAACTATTATTATTATTTTTTTGATTAAGGGATATCACATGCGAGTGATATTATTATTTATAAAGATCTGAATATTAGTTATTATTATTTATAAGTATTGGAATATTATTTGTGTTTAAATCATTATTATTATTGTATTTGATTAATGGATATCATATGCGAGTGATATCATTATTTACAACTATCTGATTATTATTTGTGTTTAATTTATTATTATTTACCAGTATTTGAAATTATTAACGATCACATGCGAATGATATTATAATTTACATTTATATTAATATTATTTGCGTTTAAAGTATTAGTATTTACAAGTATTTCAAGTTATTAAATATCATCTGTGAGTGATATTATTATTTACCATTATACGATTATTCTTGGCGGTAAACAAATTATCATTTATGCGTTGAAATACAAATTGAAGCAAATGGTCATCAACCCGGTATTTATTTAACTGTTATTTATTTAAATTACTGCTATCGTTTTCTTGCTATCCTATTCCTAAATCTGAAAATCGCTATCCTGTATTTATTTTTATTTTCATTTCATTTTTCTCCGTTGTGTGTTATTTTGGTTTAAATTTTTGTTCGTGGGGCACACGAACTGGCGCCCAACTAGGATATCTAACCCAGCCTGAGTGGAGCTGCGTGTCCAGGGAGATTCGAGATATCTCCAGGTGGGATTTTGGTTTGTTATCATTTTTATTTTCAGTTTTTCACCAGCGGAGGGCCATAACGGCTATTGAGCACTACCCACACTCCGCCGTGGGACGTGTGAAATAGAAGAGAACGTTATATATTTATATTTGTTTTATTTTATTTATGCTTCACACAAATTATGGAATAATAAGAAATCACGTAATAAATGAATAATAATGAATGGAATAATAAAAAATTACGCAATAAATCAGTCATAATAAAAAATCACGTAATAAATGAATAATAATAAATGGAATAATAAAAAATTACGTAATAAATCAGTAATTATATAAAATTACGTAATAAATGGAATAATAAAAAATTACGTTATAAATTAGTCATAATAAATGAATAAATGAAATAATAAATAAGTTAAGGGAAAAAACCTCTTCTGAATTTGGCTTGGGTATTACAAGCCGGACAGTTGGCAGGTAAGTTGTCTGCATTTGCCCTTATCTGAAGATTTTCGGAGCAGGTCATACATATTCTTGCGGCAAAGCAATTGGTGCAAATCATTGCGATTCTATTATTACCGCACGATTCGCAAGTCATCGATGGTGATCCCCTGTCTTCAACATTTATCGGAAATCTTGCAGGATAGAATTCAGCTCTGAGGTTGCAAAAGGGACAAAGTATGCGACGATTTTCTGCAGCTCGTCTTACACCTTCTGCACATTTCGCACACATCATAACATGAAAACATGGTGAACAAATAATCTCTATTTGATTAGTGTAGCAGACAGCACATGTCAATCGATTATTTTGAATCCTAGCAGCGGCATTATTGTTTTCTGCTAATCGGTGAAGATTAAGTCCTGTAAAAAAAAATTTCTACTAAGCGAAAATGAAACTTTAATTTGTAGACAACAAAATTTTAACACTATCTCACCATTTATGAGTTGTTGCTCATCGATCATTAATCTGAAATTCAATATTAAATCATGATAATATTGATCATGTATGGTAATCATTCTTTCCAGAAAAGTACTGCAATTAATTCTACCAGTTTCAACGTTTCTCCACTGAAGATTTATTAAATCTCTTCGCAAGCATAAGCCCGTGGAAGATGGAAATCTTGAAATAGATGCACGCCTATTAGCTAAAAGACGTGCGATATCTTGTTTTGCAGCACTAAAAATTCTAACGAAATTTCCTATAAATTGAAAATAATAAATATTTAAACAACTTTTTGGCACACAGAAAAATAACGATGCCTTGGCTTAAGGATTATTTTCCAGGCCAAAAAGTATTTTTTACAATCCAGAAGTAAATAGAAATTTTCTTGGTTCAAGATACATTTTAGTAATCAAGAAGGTTTTTTCTTGAATCAAAAAAATTTTTGCTTTTTCTCTGGATTGCAAAAATTATTGGGCCAAGGTAACCTTTTTTCTGTACATATTATAATATAATATAATTTATTATTAGATAACGTTATAACGTTATCTAATAATAAATTATCCTCAGCTAATAAATCGTACGTATATAATAAACAATTACAGTTCATAATGTAGAATTATATAACAGCTTATGTCTTTCAATTTACTCTATATAGCTTTTCTATATTTTATTATAAGTGACAGTAGCTTATAATGGAAGGAACTCAAAATTAAAAAACTTATTTCAAAAAATTAATAGCTACACATATATACCACTTACTAATCAATTCTTCAACACTTGGATTTTCGTTAAAACGATGATGAATGATATTTGAAAACAACACAAATATGTTGTTAATTGCTGGTACGTTATTGAACATGCTAATAAAATTTTCATTTTCAATCCACTCATCTCTTACGTAATTTGAAAAATCTTCTAGCTCAGGTGCATTTAAATTATTTGTGATTTCATTAAATGTGTTTTGAATGAGGTTTTCTGGTAAGAGAATTATATTCATGCAGTTGCGCAAAAAAAGATCATGGTTATTTAAATGCGGCTGGACATCCAAATCCAAAGCTCTTTGGTATAAAATCTTTAGTAAAAAAAAAAAAAATCTTTCGTTAGTACAAATTAATCAAATCAGTCCATAAATACGTCATTTAAATAAATAAAACTCGTACGTGACAGTAGCTGTCATATGTAGCAGTGACGCGACTTTCAAGGAAAGCATTAGCAAGGTAAGGTACTAGATAAAAATCTGAGTAAATCGCAGTAATGACATTAGGTTGCGTCAATTGTGTTAATATGTTGACAACATTCACTCAAATTTAGTCATTTCGTCTAGCCCACAAAATAAAAGCGATTGGAAAAACCTGGAATTAAAATATTTTTAATAATTTTAATTATAGTTACTAATTTATTAAATAATCTCAAAAGTTACTACTATTCTATCACAAGCAAATTATTATACATTATGCATATACTATTCATTATGATCAATTATAAGAATCGTATCAATTGTATTTCAAGTAACTTACATGATGTCTGAACTCTGCCAAAACATACGTAAGTAAATGTGTGTTATTAATACCAGGTACTGATCTTGTCGTAGAGCTAATATATAAAGTGTTGATTGATAATAATGATATCAATCTTGGCACACTTATTACCACATCATCGTTTGATACATTAAAAAATTGGATTGAGTGTTCTCGATCATATTGACGAAGAGATGCAAAATTTCGGTTGTACAACGTGTTAATCAATTCTCCGTAAGTATCAACAATAGGTAGTCTTATTCGATTTTGTATATCCCTCATTGTCCTGCTTACTATATTGAAAGGCAGTATAAGCGCTTCCTCAGGATTTCTTGAAAAAAGTGTATGATATTAATAAAAAAATTATTTTTTTGAAAAGAAGAAACTTAAAGAAATTCTTATTCTCTTTCAATACTTACCGAGTTGATAATTCGTTATAAATTTCCCGAACTGGTAAGAAGCTTGTAGCTGCAGCTTGTCTTAATTCATTTCGAAAATAAATTCTGTCTCTGTAGATTTGACCAATTCGATGATTGTGATTAATGGTTAAAGTTAACGGTTGATCAGCGACTTTAATGCCTCGAGCGAAACATTGATTTCTAATCCGCCAGCTACAATGAACAAATCTAGAGTTAAAAAATATGAAATTAATATAATTTACTTTATGTCGATTTAATTCCAAATGTCTAAATTATTATTTATTTTATTGAATAAATAAAAAGCTTAAATTTTAAACATATATGTCTAATACGCATTTTTTCAATTTTATTTTGAAGTTATCATTTTGATGACACAAATGTTTTACAATGCTTGTTTTAAAAGAATTGTATAAATATACTAACTAAAAGCTTAATCTTTTAATTATAATAAAAAAAAAAATATTTGTATATATACATGTTGTTCAAAGACAGTTTCATATTCTAAATATAAAAATAATGTTGACCTTTAAATCCTAATAAGTAATCAATTGTACATTACCTTACATTGTTCTCTACCCTTTCTATGTAATATGAATACCCATTTTCGTGTATCATATGCAAAGCCATTGTTCAATTATTTCATTTATTTAGGTAACAATGTGACACTAATACATGCAAATTATTTATTAAAATAATTATTTATTCAAATCAATTTAAATCGTTTATCAATAAAATTATGATCTTATATTTGTATTATTAAGTCGCAGATATCATTAGTTTTTTTTTTCTATACGCGTCTATATCTTCAATAAGACTGTTCCTTTGTCCTTAAGTGTTGACCCTTTTAAATACAAAATTTCTTTTGTCTATGGACAAGTTGGTACTTGTTTCTAGAAATATCAAGTAAATATAAAGAAGATCTATATACATATAACGCTGTGATTTAGTTTATTTCAAATCAGTACAGTCCCAAAAACAAAAAAAAAAGACTATATCAACAATCCAACGGTTGGTAACATAATTTTTGTGAAACCACGCATCCCGTTTCATATAAAATTTTGGAGAGTCTCTATCAACAATGATTACTGCCATCTATAACGGGTAAGTGTGTTATTAACTTCCTGTTCAGAAAAAAATATCTATCATGACATAATTTTTGTTCAAAACTGTACCACCGTTGACTATTGCAGCCCCTAAATCATGCAATAATAAAAAATAAATACATATTATTAATCAAGAACAAGATTTAAGCAAAAAAAAATCAAGTATAATTGAATAGTTAAAGAATTAACTCATTAAATATAAAACGTTTCAATTTGGTCCACGAAGCAATGAAAATTCTGATCTTGTTTTTCAGAATGGTTATTGTTACGTGAAGAGTTCTACATCAAGAAATACTGCGTATGTATAAATTAATGAGTGTGAATGTTGCAGACATCAGACAAATTTAAAACTATAAATAAATAGAGTGAATAATTTAAAAAATGATATTTATTAAAAATCCATTTATTAATTTAGAAATATTTTGAATGTGCATTTTTTTTAAATTTAATTTTATTAATTATTTATTCTATTTAATAATAATTTTAAATTTGTCTGATGTCTGCTATATTCACACTCATATAAATTAAATTCCATCAATTTTAGTATTATATTTTTTTAATTATTCAAGATTTTACGGCTTATTTGCCTAAAATCATCATTTCCACCATGACAAAATAATAATTTATATTTTCGTTAATTTCAGATATTTTGAGTGTCATGAAAGACGCAGCAAACAATGTTTCGCCCGAGCATCATCAAGTGAAGGCGGGCCACTTGTTCTAACAGCAGAGCATAATCATTTCGGAAATATGGATGACGAATTAATTTATAGGTTTAAAAAAGAGTTATATGCTACTGTTATTTCAAGCAACGATAAATTACGTAATATTTTTAATAACGTTAGCGTTAGGTATGTACAAATGAAAAGAAATGATGTCGAATTTTCAATGTAATGAATTAAAAAACTGAGCAAATTAAATTTTAGGCATCAAAGAGCATCAACGTGTGTACCATTTATAACAATTTCGAAAACCATGTTGAACTGGCGAAAATCAGTCCATCAATACCAAATTCTCTAGAAGAATACAATATATTACTAATTTCTGAAAGATGGAAACATTTATATCATTCCGCTAATAGTCACTTGACAGTGACAAATGTTTATGGAGAGGATGGTTCTATTGCTACCGTTTTTTTAGATCCAGTATTATTAAGAACTTTTCACTCTGCCCATGTTTACGCAGATGCTACATTTAAAGTCTGTCCAAGAAAACCAAGAAAAATTTACCAATTTTTCACTATTATGCTTTCAGTTGATGATACGACGGTATTGCCAAGATTTTTTTATTTTTATAATATTTATTTGATAGATGTATATAATCAAAGCTGTATTATACAAAGTTATAAACAGCTGTTTACATTTGTCACTCTGAGTTTGTCGATTATACAAAGACCTGGAGTTGTTTGTTACCTATAAATTACTATATGATGCTTATTCTGCCATGATAAGCATAGAAGTGGTAACTTTCTTTGGTATTCCTATGTTCAAGTTATCACTACTGTGCTTAGCACGTCCGTACTGTGCTAATTAACATGCTCGATCCATTCAACTACATGTCATATCTGCAAATTTAACATTTCTTCCTAGTATTTCATATATACCTTATGCCTTTAACTATGCACACCAGTTTATTATTTTCAGCTAGTCTTAGCTGTGCCAGTACTCGTATTTGCTTTATTGGTATTTCTATAGTTCCAAAGATAATTCTCTGGTGACCAAGTCCAGGTTTATAATGCCACTGTAGAGGGGAATTTATTTTAGTTTAATATACTCTGTTCAGGTTTCTTATATCACCGTTCTTTTCGTTTCCAGTATTGCTAGTATTGACTCCAGCTTACAGTTAGCGCTTTTTTCGAGTAGATAGGTGAAACTATAATAATATCTCTTCCCGTAGAATACCCGTGTCTCTTGGTTATGGTTTCATTCTTCTCGTTTAATAATTTTTTAACATTGTAGTTATAACTTAATTTTATATCTTATAAATAAGCTCAAATCAAACAAATTTTATATGCAACACTCAATTGAGATTTTCGGAGATTTAATTTATAAGTTAAAATATTGTTAGTTTTTAATCATTTTTATTTTAATTTTCTCATTATCAACTTCTAGGTTTTACCAGTATCATGAAGTTTTATGTCCAAAAAGTCAAAATCATGTTACCTGGCAGTTATCAGATATTTTGCCCGTTGTGCACCTAATTTACAGGTTTTGTCTTTTATGATGGATTATGAAGTCGGGCTCAGAAATGCATTTAAAGAATGTTTTCCAAATGCAATTAGCCGAGGCTGTTACTTTCACTACACGCAAGTATGAAGAAATATTTCATAAATCAATATACTAATAGAAACAATTTTTATTATTAATTTAAACTTATATGTATTATCTATTCTTTACAGGCATTGATAAAGAAAGCTGATAAATTAGGCTTATTAAGACTTTTAAGACACTGGGAAGATGGTAAAATTTTCTTTAGAAAAATAATTGCATTAGCTCTACTGCGATACCGACATGGTCTGGGTTCATATTCCCAGTTCGGGCTATCTATATTTTTCTCAATTTATCTATAAATTGTCTTATTGAGAAGGTTTGCATGTTAGGTTTCCCACTATATATATATATATTGTTATCTAATATAGCTTGTATATCTTAGCTAATATATATTGTATATCTCTTATGTTTATTCAACGATTTTGAATGTGCGGTTAAACCAATATATTGTTCTACTGCAATTAATTACATTTCTAGAAACACTTTTATCCAACATATTTATCTCCTAATCAAGTTTTATTATATTCTAAACTATTATTTACAGCATGTTTAAAAAATTTATATGAAGTTATACGAAATGAGCTTCAAGCTTTATTAATGGGGCGTGTTGTTAGACGTCTAATGCGTTCTAAACATATACTTCATACAGAAATTATGAAAAAAATTTGGGAAATGTACACCCGCAACCCATTTGACATTCCTTACTTTTTAGAGTATGCTGCTCACATTATTCCTGTCCTGGAAAATAAAAATGTTATTGCAAACGTCGCAGATGTTAATAATTTCATTAATGCTCCTATAAAAAAATATGGTAATATATTATTCATATCAATAGTAATATACATTACACGACAAGTTATAAGTATTCTTATTTTATTTATTACTTTCCAGTTGCTGTTGGTGAGGGAAATTACATTGTGATTGATAATGATGATACAGGAAATGATGAACAATACATTTTACTTTTAGATGATTGATAAAACATTTGTATATTATTTCTTCGTAATTTGTGTGAAGCATAAATAAAATAAAACAAATATAAATAATTTTTTAATTTTATTGATATTATTATATATTCCTTCTTAGTCTAATTATTAATTTCATTAATATATTATATATATTTCTTTTTAATCCTATCAAATAAAATAAGTAAATCAATTAGTAAAGATTTGTGCTGCTGTATTTTTCAAATTTAATTCACGCTCTGTTTTGGAAACAGAGATCTGTTTTGGATATTCGTTCTGAACGAAAATTGTGTTACCGAGTGAAGTTAATGACGTAGCTCATGAAAAACTTTGTCGGTAATATCGACCGAGCCCATACTTACATATTTACTTTCGAACAAAATGTCTTTTCCATACAATAACATTTTTAAGTCTTCATTGATGGCATAATTTACAGTTACAAAGTTGTTGTGTTTTACTCTGTTTCTTTTCACTTCAATTGTAAACGTATATTATTTTTTTCGAATAATTTACATTTTGACTATCCCGCTTTTCATATAAATTTGTCATTCGAATATTTTTCAGTTAGGTGGAGTTTCTGGCACCCCCTCAGAGTAGCGATGAGAAACGCAAGCGCGGGAGATTCGAACATTCAGAAACTGGCAGTATTACGTTTAGATAGTCACATTTCTCTTTACTTGGTGGCTTTTACCAAGAATCGCTATTATTTTTGTAACTATCAACTTTAAATAAATTTTTATCAAGTCTGTTTTGTAGAAAATTGAATTTCCTATGAAATTTTTATGATATAATTTAATTTTTACCCTGAAAAAGTGATAATATCGTGAAAAATTTCATTTTTTAGAGCGAAATTGCTATTATCTCAGTAACTATCAACTTAACGTAATTTTATTATAGGACCTTTTTTGTAGAGAATTAAATTTCCGATAAAAATAAGTTGGAAAAAAAATTTTAAACAACTTCTTACTTTAGCGGGATTTAGCGAGCCTAAGATATCAAACTAAAATTTTTTTTGTTTTCCGAAAAATTTTTTTTTTCTTCAAAGAAAAATATTTTTGTTATTAACAATGAAGATTAAAAAAAAGCGTATTTTCAGCCTACCCTAATATATATATATATATATATATATATATATATATATATACAGGGTGTCCCAGAAGTCACGCACTTCCTTGTAGGGGTCGGAAAAGAAAATTATTCTGGGATCAAAATTCAGCCATGGCCGCTCAATGCCTCTGACTGAACCTTGCTACTGAATTTATCATTAAAAATTGCCTCAATTTTCCAAATAAAAATAAAAATTCAGTCACACTTGCCCAGAGCCTCAACTTTTTATTCTTCTGTAGCGCGCTCCTGATTGGTCACTTTCATTAATTAATAATTAATTATCTATGCGTCTGATTGAAAAATGGTTAAGGACTTTTCGTTTCAGAATAATTTTTTTTTCCGATCCCTACAAGGAAGTGCGTGACTTCTGGGACACCCTAATTTATTTTAACTAAGTTCCCGGGTAAAAAAATTATATATAATTATATAAAACTATCTATAATTAAATTCCTATACAATGTATTAAATAAATTGTAAATTTTTGTTCATATTGTAGAAAATTTATACTTTTTATTACAATATTTTTTTTTTGTAAGTCCAAGTTTAATTTCTAAGAAAAATCATTCATGGAAGCATTGATAATAAATATTTTTGTCATTATGTAATATAGAATATAATATATTACTACCAAAAAAGGAACTTATCACTCTGTCAAATAACAGAGGAGTACTCGTGCCAAAATTGCCTTCAACATTTGAATATAACACCTTTAAAATATGTTTCTTACCAGGGACACTACAACTGGTGGGCGCGATCTCGTGGCGAGTATGGAACTACTTCCGCTGCTGCTTATAGCACCGGTGACTTCTCTCTCCTACATATTTACATATTTAACTTCACTCCCAAGTTATTTTTCTCTTAGTTTAAGCATTTTTTTTTTGGTTGGAGCATACAAAAATTTTTGTCTTTACAAAATTGCACTTATTCCGAGAAAATTTATTGTCTTCAAACAAAAAAATATAATATTGCTTCAAAAAACTAACACATCTTTCTTTTAAAAAAATATATTTAGAAAAAAAAACTCTTAAAACAAGTAAAAATTTTTTTGTTGAAGCATGAAAAAATGTTGACTTGCGGAAAAAAAAATTTTGATTCAAGATATTTATTTACTAGGTGCAAGAAAATTTTAATTTTCTGAATCGTTAAAAAAAATTTCTTGTAACAAGATTTATTTTCTTGGTTCAAGTGAACTGTCTTACTTTGTGAAAAATTAAATGTAGGGAGGGAAATAATTTACATAAAAGTCTCTGTCACATTTTAAGATAAGTCTGATAGTTTTGCCGAAAGTCAAATAATCCGAAAATTTACTATGGATCCAACTGTGACCTTTAATAACTTTCAAACAATTATAAGAGACCTTTTTTGTTGAGCGTTCAATTTTCAACACAAGTATTCATTGATTTTTCTGATACACTAATTCCCTGGTGATTGATAAAATTCTAAACTGTAAAAAAATTTTTTCCTATGTTATTTATATCGGAAATCGAAAAATGCGATGAGCTACCTCAGAAACTTAAATTTAAGAGCCGATCTTCTGACAGGATTTTTATTTCGACAGATTTCATCGATTTCTGGTGGTGTCAAAAAAAAAAAAAATGTTTTTCGGCACACTCTAATTTTTATATTGTCACGATTGGAGATCGTGATGGGCGTAGGTACGAGATTCCGTATAAAAGTATTGAATAAAAGGGTACTTACATTGATCAAGGACCAATCATATGATCTGGGCTCACGTGACCAAATGCTCAGTTTATTCAATTCTATATTTAAATCGCGCCTACGCAATATTGTTGAAGACAATATTGATAATAACCCAAAATGATTTCCAATTTATGATGTGACTGTTTATTTTTCACAATCAAACGTCGAGCGGTAAACGTAAGATTGTGTACCCCCTACTGTTAACTATCGGTCTGAGCGGCTAGACAGGTAGTAAAATAAGGGATAAAGGGAGGTGGGCTGCCGAAAAGCCTCATGAAGCTAGTATCTCGATGTTAAAGTAAAATTGTCTGAGAAATAATGTTTTTTAATTGTTTTGTGTTAACGAGTATTTATTTATTGAGGACTAAATATTCTCAAAATACAAAAGGGTTACAAATGGCAATATTTAAAATAGTAAATATAAAAGTAAATGCTTCATGCATATGTTTTACAAATATTTCAAAGTAAATTTAGAAAATACCAGATAATGGTTACAATGTTTAAAACTTACCCCAAACAGGTTTTGGTGAGGTGTCAGGGCTGTCAGCAGTAACACAGGACACTTATTCACAACGCGTTCTCGCGGTTAATTAATATGATTCTAATTTATCGTTTTATTTATTTATTTATTTAGTATGCTTTGTTGTATTGATTTAAATGTTTATGCGTTTCCAAAATTTTCGTATATTAAAATAAAATGAATGTCTTCGCGCTTCTCGCGGTAAAATAATTCCAATGTATTCAAATTCTTCGCGTCTTCGCGGTAAAATAAAATATAAATCTGTTTATAAAATCTTCGCGTATTCGCACGGTAAAATAATTTCAAAATCTTCGCGTATTTTCGCGATAAAATATTATTCAAATCTTCACATTTATCGCGGTAAAATATTATTTGATTCTTCACCTTTCTCGTGGTATAATTCAATATTTAAATAAAATGAAATTAAATGGATTAAAAATAAGATGAAGATAGTCAATGCTGTACCGGTGCTAAACGGTTGATATTAGTTCACGACTTACAACGATCAAGGACCAATCGTACGATCTGGGCTCACGTGATCGGATGCTATACGCTAATATCGCGTTGATTATGCTTCTGAAGCTAGTAGAAAATAATATGCCGATTATACGAGTGCTTACAACGATCAAGGACCGATCCAATGACCTGGGCTCACGTGACCGAATGCTCAATCGGGATATCAATCCTCTAGCCACGAACACCGTCAAGTGTCCGGTGTTCAGTATGGTTCAGAGTTTGATTCCCAAAAGAACTGATGAGCTAAAGTCCATGGTCTTTTTATATGGTCTTCACATATGAAAAGTGGTGGTAACTTGTTTCCCATACGAGAAGACTCGGACTCGCCCGAAAGTTCTAGGCCCATGCACACGTGAGATCCCTGGGAAATAGATTTTGACTATTTAAGTGGGTCGATGACCTGGCGCCACTCTGCCGCCAAGGAAGCCATAAATTTGGTGGTTTCAATTAGCTTTCTTCAATTTCCAAGAATCACATGCAGGTGCACACGAGTTGGGTGGTCTATAGTTTTAAGATGAAAAATCAAAGAAAAGATTACCGTTCTATGCTTAGATTATTAAATGGGAACGGATACATAAATTTTAAAAGTACGTTAAGTAAAAATGATGAAATCCATAGAGCAAGAGAAATCTATAATACACGTGGTCCATTAGTACAATACGACTTAATTGTAAAGCGTTGACAACGCTCAGGTAGGTATATTTGTCCGGTACGACTGCTGGCGTCAATAAGTCGGCGTTATACATAAAAAGGTTTACGTACAAGAGGTCTTGGGTGTACTTATTTCGGGAGGGAAAAAAAAAAAAAAAAAAAAAATTTTTGAAAGTAGCAGCCGTGACAATATTATAAAATAATTCCAACTTTTAGTATTAATTACTTATACATTTTACAATTATCTGATGTTCTTGTAAATTATAACTACCTAGAAAAAACAGTTAACTCGAATTTGGAAAAATCTGAAAATTCAAAATTATCTTGCACCAAATAATTAATTATCTTGATATTTGTATCTTGAGTCACAATTTTTTGTTTTCAAATTGACATATTTTTATGCTTGAATTATGCATTAAGTTTAGTAATATTACAATGCAAGTGTTGTAATTTTATTAAACAATGTATATTGGAAATTATTTGTAATTTAATATACTGTATTAAGTATACAGTAAATCAAATTACAAATAATGTTTGTCAATGTTAAAAACTTTTTATTGGAAACTAGTCAACGGTTTGGTAAAATTAAAAAACGAGTTAGAAAAATAAAAATTTTTGGCGAAATTACAATGGGTTCTGTAATTTACAAGTCAGAGTTGTAAAAATACTGATAATATTTGTAAACTTTTAATTACTTTATTGTAATTTCAGTTACAATTTTTTTCTGTAAATTTACAAAAAATTGCAGTACATCAAATTACAAACAGTGTTTGTAAATTTTAAAAACTTTTCATTGGGAACTGATCAACGGTGTGGTAAAATCACAATACTTGTAAGATTACTACATAAATATAGTAAAACACCAAATCATCTTGGTAGGTTTCCTAACACGTTTTGGTAGATTACTCAAATTGTATTGTATATTGTATTGACAACACACTGATTTGTAATTTTACTCATATTTTGTTTTGTAAAATATTTGTAATTTTACAAAAATTTTTAACAGTGAAGCTTATGAAATTTGAAAATAAGTTCAAATTATTATATTTTATAATTATTAATAAATATTTAAATTTATTAATAATTAGATGGATATTGAATAAATGAAATATTGAAATTATAAAAAAACAATAAATATAGAATAATGAAATTATATAAATGAATAAATAATGAAGACAATCAATAATTAAATAAATATGAAATGGAAATTATGAAATGTAAAAAAAATATTATTCTGAAAAGTATGAAATAGAATTTTGAAGTATCTTTAATTGATAAAGATACTTGTTATTGTCAAAGAAAAATAATTATTAATAATAAGTTTATTAATAATAAAATAAAATAATAAATGAATATGAATTGAAATTGCAAAATTTTTATAGTGAAATATAATGAAATAATAATTATCAATAAGAATTGAAATAAATTATAAAATGCTTAAATAATACAAGTGCAGTAAAGAAAAAATAATAAGAATCGATGAATATTGATTTATAGACGACACGAATGCTTTATGCGTATGTTGCTAACTGCATTGGAAGTCATGAAATATATATATATATATATATATATATATATATATATATATAACACAAAATCTAGACACGCTAGATACGCGCTAATTTTGCATTACAACTTCGTTCTCTGCCTTTAGCCTCCAGTCTCAATACTAACAGGGCGCCAGGTAATTTTTATCACTGGAATCACCAAACCAGTAAATCTTAAGAAACTGGATAATTTTTGATCTGTGGAATTATCACCAAAACCACGCAAACTAAAACTGAAACTAAAACTAAGACTAAAATGCTCAGAACTTATAAGCAAAAACAAAAACAGAGACTGGAAAACTAAAAACAGAGTTACGGTATGCCATGGTGTCGCTCAGTGTGTAGGTTTATGGAGAGAGGGAGTGGTCCGGATTAATTCATCTCCAAATTCATGTAAATTATCAGTGGATTTGCAATTTTTATTAAACAACAAATAATCTTGAATCTCAATTTAACATTAACAAAAATACTGTAGCATAATACTAATAATTTTACTCTCTAACAAAATACTGAATCTAATAATAATAAAATTAATCTTAACAAAAAGTTCAATTGGCATCTAAATGATGCGTATCAATACATTATAAATAAATTAATTAATAGAGCGAAACAATAATCACGTAATACTTGGTAAGCTGGAACAATAATTTATAAAACCGATACTCTAGAAACTTTTGTTACGGCGTAACATATGAAAATACGAAAATAACGTATAATTTAATAAATAAAAAGAAATTCTTATAAATTAAAAATTAAAAATATCAAATGTCATATGAGTGGTCAGAACTTGTTGATGTAAACAAGGAATATTATAAATTTCCTTTTTTATTACTTATGAAGAAATAATAAACTAACTAAATAGATTGAGCAATCAATTAAACCATGACAAGCTCCTTAATGCTTGCAACCCAACAGTAATACCTTCAAATAGTGCCACGCGATGCTCCTCCATTTTTCTTATTGAGATCAAGTGTCATCACCCCGATAACCTTTGCTTCTATGCATCGTTGCCTTATTATTAAAAAACTATCAATTCACTTGGTCCCTTCGCATTTCCTTCTAGTATCTACTAACTCAAATAATATCGAAATTCATTTAAAATCTTAAATAAACTATAAAACAAACTGATAATTATTAACAAAAACAGGGTAATAAAATCTATGACTGACACAATTGACAGTAAATAACATCGTAAATAACACTTAATACGCAACAGTAGCTATTGCACCATAACCCAAGAAACTTATTAATAAAATAAATATTAACTCAAAACGCAGTATTCCAACGTACTGATAAAAAATTGAATAAGACTGGACAACCATAACATACCATAACGGAGTAGATAACTATAACGTTCCCTACTATTTCACACGTCCCGCGGCGGAGTGTGGGTAGTGTCAAATAGGCGTTATGGCCCTCCGTTGGTGGAAAAACTGAAAATAAAATAATAACAAAACAAAAGTCCCACCTGGAGATATCCCGAATCTCCCTGGACCCACAGCTCTGCTCAGGCTGGGTTAGAAATCCTCGTTGGGCGCCAGTTCGTGTGCCCCACGAACAAATTCAAAATTCCAATAAAATAAAATACCACGGAGAAAAATAAAAATGAAAATAAATGAAATACAGGATAGCAATTTCAGGGTTAGGAATAGGAAAGCAAGAAAAAGATAGCAGTAATCAAAATAATCAATTTAAAATAATACCGAGTTGCTGACCGTTTGCCTTTAACTATATTTAAATTAATATAAACAATATAATACTTATTAAATTTTGTTATCCCAAAAAAACAGACAGTGTCAAGTAAAATAATAATATAATGCTTGTAATAATAATAATCGCACAATAATAATATAATGCTTGTAAATAATAACCGCAAATAACAATATATTGTTTGTAAATAATAACAATCGCAAAATAATAATATACTATGGGTAAATAATAACAATCGCAAAATAATAATTTAGTATTTGTAAATAATAAACGCAGAATAATAATAATATGTTGCTTGTAAATAATACTCGCACAAGAACAATATATTATTTGTAAATATTAATCTCAAATTGTAAGATAACAATCGCAAAATAATAATATCTTGTCGGTAAAGAATAAACGCACAATAATAATAATATATTGATTGTAAATAATACTCGCACAAGAACAATATATTATTTGTAAATAATAATCTCAAAATAATATTATATTATTTGTAACTAATAATAGCAAATTAATAATAATATATTGCTTGTAAATAATAATCGCGCAATAATAATATATTACTTGGAAGAAAATAGTCACAAAATAATAATTCAGTAATCGAAAATAATAATAATCATAACTCCGTCGCACTCGACACTCAGTGCGAGCAAAGAAATAGCAGTCGTGGAATCGGTCAGTGTATAACAAACTAATACTAATACTATTAATAATACTCAAGTATTAGAAACCACCATTAAATAATTCAACTATTGAACATATTATTTAACCAATAAATAATAATAATAATAACAACTGTAATTATTGCATTGGTATTCTGAGCTCAACAATTACACACTTCATCATATACCTATGAAAATTATTAATACTCAGAATCGACCATCTCTTTTACTCTTATACGATAGACAAATGGCCACCAACGCGGGAACAAAATTACACGCCAATGTATTAGCCAAAAAGTACTTACAGTTTACGTAATTAATCAACTCCCTTGGTTGCACGTTAATACGGTAAATGTATTTTCCTTTATGCTTTTTGTCAAATACTCGAATAATGCCAATGGATTTATATTATCTACTCAAAATACCAAATGGCGTCAAATTTATAATTATACAAATGCAACAGAAGCACACACGCTACTCTTACAGAGACTAACCCACGTCTGACCACGGCAGCACGTGAATTTCATGCCGGCACTTCGGCCGGCGCAATTTTGTCATAGATCTCACTTCAACCAGTGGAGATATATATTTGTCGCATGTTATTTCTTTACAGTATCACCAACATAATACATAACTTTGGCCGTGTAATTTATCCAGTTCCCGACACTAAATGACCAATTGTCCCTTTCATAATTAATTATTAATATGATTTACAAATAAATCAATCAATGATTTAGTCACCAAACTAGTAGATTTATTTATAATAAATAAACCTACTAATGCCAACTGTTGCGTTGACGTGCAGGCGTCAAGCATTAACAATAAATCACAAGCACATGAATCAAATGCGCAATTATTTCTCCCAGCGTTACAAAATTCAAACATATGCTCAACTTAATCAGTGAAATCTCCTGATTCAAATACAATTTATACCTAAAAAATCAATAAAGTATTATTAACACAATAATTAAAATAAAAGCTTATATATAAACGAAATAATTATAATAACAAAATATTGGATGAGACGTGTGAGCAGCGTGTGCTGCCCTCTGTTGCCCACTGACCTGATGCGAGACTGCCGCGATATTAAAATATCGTGACATAACCATAATAATAAGGTTTTAACATCCTACGGAGGATAATTAATTTCATTACCACCTATAACAACACGAGTAAATCATAATCGATCAGTGGATGAAAACAATTAGAATCCGAGATTAGATAAAAACTCATATATTTACTAACTAACCATCAGAGGTAAATCAAGGAATCTAACTATTTCGCTATCACATTCTTCTCCCCTAAAACTTACGTAAGCGCATGAGTTCTATCTTCAATAACTCAACTAATAAATAAAGTCGTGATTAACCAATGTTACCATTATAATTCACTGGTGTCCCTTTATCGATGAGATAAATAATAATTGCAATTTATTAAATATTTCGAATTAAAACTGGCATAACTTTTAAACTACTAACGATAAGGATAAATAACCATAACCCTTCGATAGACAAAGAAATATAGATTAATAATTACTAACCACTTATACTCTAACCCTAATCAATAACCTGTAATTAACCCTTTAAAATAAGGCCATCTAATAGCATGGGATTGCACATCTTTCTTTCACTAATAGAATTACTACGGCTTGCCTTCTCGCGTTCTCAAGGTTCTTCTTGTGACGTACCGCGTGACGTATCTCGCCTCTTCTCTCTCTAACCCATACGAATATATCGATAATTTCTAATCTGAATAACTCGATAAATAATTAAAATAATGATAAACTGAGCACATCATAATAATCCGATAAAATACCTTATCTAATCGAATCAATAATTCCAGATTATTCAATAATTATCCCATAATAATTAAAAATAAGTATAACATTCAAACCACTAACGGTAGACGGGACTGACTATAATCAATCAAGAGATAATAACGAAAGGATTAATAATCAATAAACACCTTCAACTTAAATCTAATTGATAATCCGTAATTAACAACTTAAAATAAGACTCGTCTAATAATCTTGATTTGGATCTAGAAGCTTCTTTCTAAGGCGTGCCGCATGACTCATCACCATCACTTCTCTTTCTGATACATTCTACTATATCGCTAAATTCTACTTTAAATAACTCGACAAATAATCAAAATAACAAAAAACTAAGATGTAAAATATTAACTTAAACTTAATTACATTAAATAATTATTTGTGCTGGATCGGGATGGTGGAAGAAATAATAATTCACTTATTTTGGTGTATTGTCCATATTTAATAAAATTATCACAGATATTAATATCGAGTACATAGCTGAGCACGAGATCAGTAAACAGAGCACAATTTTACATCAAATAGATTTCATTTGAGTTTTAAAAAATTACACGGCACCATACACGTGAATTAATAGTAATACATTGAGCGCAGAGACGAAATAATTTATAAACAATTGAGAATGCACAGATATAACAATTGTTGTATAATGCAAGTATCATCAGAATAAATTTTATGTGACATGTTACATGTACTTTTGAACCGAGCAAGAATTTATAGACGAGTCGAGTGCCGAGTCTTGTTGTAAACTGAATGATTTGCAATCACAAATAAAATTTGGTATTTATTTTAGATTGACTGCATAACTGGATGGATTGACCGGTGACATCAACCATACCAGCTAACATCGAGCACAAGTAGAATATTTTAGTGATGAGTAATAAGTAAAAGATAATTAGAATGTTTGAATATTAATTATTTGTGATTGCAAAGTCATGTGATAGCGAGTGTATATATATTTATATATATATATATATATATATATATATATATATATATATATATACATATATATATATATATATATATACATATACCGGCAGGTTAGCTTAGCACGCGATCAACGCAAAATGATCACAGAGTCTTATAAGAAAATAAAGGAGTGACAAAATATGAGTGACAAAATTTACCTGATGATTCAGCGAGTATAAATTACGATGATCTTAATTATATCGTCGAGTAATTAGAAAGATGTAGCGTGATGTGCACAGGATTGCGTTGTAATTAACTAACACGTGGTATTCTATCCCATGTGTTGTAGAAAAGTGGTGGTTGCCGCGTAGCTGGCTATCGAGTTGAAATTCCGAGTAGCAGAGGGCGCGTCGATAGCAGCACCTCTGGTAGAGTAGAGTGTAGAGTTATCAAATGTTCTGGCGCGAACATTTGATAATTACGCAACATAAGATTATCACTATAATTCTCTAATGCACTTTTATCTATAAACTTGATGATAATTACAACTTATTGAATATTGTAATTAAAAATAGGTGTAACATTTAAATCGCTGACGGTAGAAAGAAATGACGATAACCAATCGAAAGATAAAGACAAAGGATCAATAATCAATAACCACCTATATCATAAATCTAATTAGCAACGCGTAATTAACGAATTAAAATAACCCCTACCTAATAACATGGGGTCGGATCTCTTTCTTCCACCCATAGTTCCTACCATAGTCTTTTTTCTTAGTCTTTGTCATTGTTCTAGAAGTTTCGACCCGAGATCGTCACTCACGCCTTCTCTTACAACACACCCCACAAGTATTCAACTCTGGTCAATAAAATTAGTTTTCGGTAACAAAATTAAATCTAGGTCACGCGTGCTACCCCTCGCCTATGATGGCGCCTATATAAACCGCCGCAAATCGGTCCTCGATGCCCATTAACACTGGTCTGCAATGAAATCCTCCTTTAAAAGATTTTATCATAAATATGACGATTCGAATGTTCTGAATCTATCCCCGTTGGTCGATTTTTTCCATCACGTCTAGATTTTTCGATATGAATTTTTTTTTTTTAATTTCAAAAATTTAGGTTTTTTTAAATTTTTTTGCGCGACAATGTTACGAACAGTGTATATACGTACAAAATAAGTTTTAGCAAGTTGTAAGAGAAAGAAGGAAAGTGCCGAAGGTGATTTTTTTGGTAGTAAATACGCGCATGCGCAGTATTCGCTGTGAGTTTACAACAGTTGAGTGAAAACTTGTTTTTTAATTGTTTACATTTTATATCAAATATTTTCGTAAGTTTTGCATAAAGTTTATGTCCTCTATATTGGTTTTGAGTATTTTATATGTAGTTTATGTATTTTTTTATGAGCAGAGCCAATAAATATAAAATAAATGTTTAAAAATTATTTTAAAGTAAATTTTATGTAATTTTAGGTTATAAAATGATTGTTATTTCTGCATGACATCAACACGAGGATTCTCGAAGAAAAATAAAAATAAGATTATATACCCGAACGTCCCATCTGCAAAGAGACCAATTCCTTGTGGTGAAGGCGCTTCACCTCCAGTTCCACCCATTAATGAGAAGGCGGAAAATAAAAATATTTCTGGTCTACAATCTCAATCGAGTTTTCTCTCTGCCGGTACATCTTCATTTTCATACACTTTGTCTGGATCTTCCATCTAAAGAACCTCATTTACTTAAACAAGGTGACTTAAATGATCTTGTTAGAGACTTGGGACTCAAAATCTAAGGCACAGATACTTGGATCAAGATTAAAACAGTGGAATCTATCGGATAAAAGTACCAGAGTTTCATATTTTCGTACGAGGCAAGAAGATTTTACGAGTTTTTTTTCCAAAGAAGATGATTTGGTATATTGTAATGATGCTGCAGGGCTTCTTCAAGAACTGAGTTTTCCAGAAGATTCTAGTGAATGGAGACTTTTTATTGATGCTTCAAAAATAAGCTTAAAGGCCGCTCTACTCCATAATGGTAATAAATACCCATCTGTTCCCGTTGCACATGCTACAAACATGAAGGAAAATTATGCAAACCTCGAGGTATTACTCGAAAAAATTGAATATTTTCAATACCTATGGAATATTTGTGTTGATTTGAAAGTTGTCGCTATACTTACTGGATTACAAAGAGAATACACAAAGTTTTGCTGTTTTCTTTGTGAGTGAGATAGTCGCGCAAGAGAAAAACATTATAAAATAAAAACTTGGCCACTAAGAAAAAGTTTAACTCCTGGGCTTAAAAATGTATCTCAGAAACCTTTAGTGCCAAGTGAGAAAATTTTTCTGCCACCACTTCACATAAAGTTTGGACTCATGAAAAACTTTGTGAAAGCTATGAATAAAGATGGTGCAGGTTTTTAATATCTGAAAACAAAGTTTCCTCGAATCAGTGACGCAAAATTGAAGGAAGGAATTTTTGTAGGTCCACAGATACGTGAGCTAATGAAAGATCAAGCTTTTGATTGGAAGTTGAACAAAGCAGAAAAAAGAGCTTGGGTGGCCTTTGTGGAAGTTTGTCATAATTTTCTTGGGAATACAAAAGGTGAGAACTACCGACAAATTATTCGGAAGCTTCTTTCTGCTTATAAAGCCTTAGGATGCAATATGTCACTCAAGATTTATTTTTTGGACTCGCATTTAGATTTCTTTCCTGAAAATCTTGGGGCCGTATCAGATGAGCATGGTGAAAGGTTTCATCAGGATATAATGCAGATTGAAAAACGCTACAATGGGAAATGGTCAGCAGCAATGCTTGCTGATTTCTGTTGGTCAATTCGCCGAGAAACTCCAATAGAAACGATGAAAAGGAAAAAAACCACAAAATAACTTTAATTTTCTCACCATATAATGAGATAACTAACTGACATTTATTCATTTTGTGTCTATAATTTAGGATTTTTTACTGTAAAAATTAGACCATAATATTTTTTCATTTCGTTATGATAATTCATACTTTAATAATATTGTTTGTTAATTAAATAAATATTATAATAGAATTCTACGCGTAGTACTTAATTGTATGTCAGATTCCGTGTTTAGAGCACGAAATATAATGAATTCATGCATGAAAAAAAGAAGGAGAAAAAAAAAATTTTTTTTGCAGACAAGTGTAATTGAAACTCATTTGACAATAATCATTTTTTAGGAAGTTACAAAATTTAAAACAAAAAGTTATTTTTTCTTAAAATACTCTAATCTTTAAACTTTTAAATGGTTATATTAATGAAAAAAGTATAGGTTACCGTTTTTGTAGAGCGTTTAATTTGCTATGAAGATTGACGATGCAATTGATTGAACAATTTACTGGTGATAAGATATGACCATTTTTATATGAAACTAAATTGAAAATGGAAAACTATGATGAGGGTCATCTTCCCGTTAATATTGAGAGCTCATTGGTAAGTATTTTCTAGAGGCACCTACCAACTAGTTTTCGTGAGTCAGATCAAAAAAAAAAATACTTGATTTTTTTGATCCACCCTAATCATTAATCTAAGATCTTGATCACCCAAACCATTAAATCTAAAAAAAAACTGGATAATTTTTTATCTGTGGAATTATCACCAAAACCACGCAAACTAAAACTAAAACTAAAATGCTCAGAACTTATAAGCAAAAACAAAAGCAGAGACTGGAAAACTAAAAACAGAGTTACGGTATGCCATGGTGAAGTGGTCCGGATTAATTCATCTCCGAATTCATGTAAATTATCAGTGGATTAGCAATTTTTATTAAACAATAAATAATCTTAAATCTCAATTTAACAATAACAAAATACTGTAGCATAATACTAATAATTTTACTCTATAACAAAATACTGAATCTAATAATAATAACATTAATCTTAACAAAAAGTTAAATTGGCATCTAAATGATGTGTATCAATATATTATAAATAAATTAACTAATAGAGCGAAACAATAATTAAATAATATTCGGTAAACTAGAACAATAATTTATGAAACCAATACTCTAGAACATTTTTCTTTAACAAACTAGTAAAACTAACGTACATGGGTCTCACATTGACGTTAATTAGACGACAAATCGTTTAATAACTAAACATTTTTCTTACAAATAGTTTATGAAAATAATATTAATAATAAATCGTGAACATTACTCTAAACTGTAACAATATTCTCATAATTCTCTCAGATCTTACGTCTTTTCTTTAATTAAAACAGTAGCATAATATCTCAAGACTGACTCGAACTCGATTAATTATTGATAATTATATTAATTATTTCATACCTGATTATTGATGAATAAAATATCGAGTAACATCTTACACTGTTTTAAATAATACTTCTGTAACAATAATCTTAATCTGTAGCTTTCCGCAATGCCATGAACTGTAGCGCCATTACTGAACACGTCTACTCGCTTCGAGCGACTAGAGACCAATGCTCACGTCCATGCTCTTCGAAGGTCTCCCTTCGACTTCTTTTTTCTCAAAACCCCAAAACTCAAAACTCAATCTTATCGTTATCAGAACTGACCTCTATATTCTAAATCCATAATCAAACCTCAAACTCTACAAATCGATAACTGGAGGCTTTTACACCTCACCAAGCGTACTCACTAAACCTTATTCTGAGTATGGATATCCTTGGTAGTTGCTCTCCTGGAACAGACTTCAGCTGAGATCGTAAAGCTTAAAAACTAAGTGACCTATGACTTCCTCAGCAGTACAAGTGGTCATAGCTTGTCATCTGAGGCGTGTCAGACTAAAACAATTAAAAATGACCAAACGGCTTCCACAACAGCAACGGTCACAAAATTACTGTTGAGGCCTGCCAAACCAAAACTCAAAAACTGATCCCATTCTGCATCCGTCAAATTCCTTATATACTGGAGCGCTAGCATCTCAGCTAGACCTCTGCAATCAAGCAAGAAATCTAATAGGGATAGAACTAGGTTCTATCATCAGATGATACCGGGTGACTAATTCAAGTCCCGCTCCACGGTAACACTGACTTCTCCACATACTCAGAATTCCAAAACTGTAAACAAACTCAAACTTTATCATTACCCCAAACTTTAATCTCAAATCATATTCCATATTCAATTTCCATAATTCTGATTCTAATTCTTCATTTTCATTATCAAAAACCCATAACTGTAGCCAAACGTTACTCCATATTTAATTCTTAAACTTTAACTTAAATCAAAAATGTGTATCAAAATCGTTAATACCTGTAAGCTAAATTCTAAGTCTTGAGTTACCATGCTCGTAAATACAATAAAATCAGTTGGTGCTTGTGACGTTCACTTTGATTTGACCCCCATAGGAAAAATAACGTCACAATATATATATATATATATATATATATATATATATATATATATATATATACATAATTATTAAAAATCAAATTTAGAGAATAATAAATATATATGATATAATTTGTACTAAATATTATAAGATTTTTAATTTTAAATATTTATTATTCAATATTTTAGAAATAAATTTAATAATGTATTATTAGGGTAACAAATAAGTTTCCGCCGTTTTTTAACACAAATTAAATATTTATTATAGAAGAACGGTAATATAAATTTATTTAAAATATTGCCCATCACTTGCAACCACTTTTTCCCATCTCTCAGGCAGCATTCGAATCCCACGTCTGAAGAACTCCTTGTCTTTTGAGGCTATCCATGAATCAACCCAATTTTTGGTATCCTCATAAGATGTGAACCGCTGCGCCGTCAGAGCATGTGCCATAGACCGGAACAGGTGATAATCGGACGGTGCAATGTCTGGTGAATACGGCGGGTGGGGTAACACTTCCCAATCAAGTGTTCCCAAGTACTTTTTCACGGGAGCCGCAACATGTGGACGAGCATTGTCATGCAGAAGAATAATTTTTTCGTGTCTAGAATAGTATTGAGGGCGTTTTTCCTTCAGAGCTCGGCTCAATCTCATCAATTGTGTTCGATAGAGGGCTCCAGTTATTGTTTCGCTCGGATTAAGCAACTCATAATACACTACACCTAGCTGATCCCACCAAATACACATCATAAGTTTTTTTCCGTGAATATTCGGTTTTGCTGTTGATATTGACGCGTGGCCAGGTAATCCCCATGATTTTCTTCTTTTTGGATTGTCATAATGTATCCACTTCTCATCACCAGTTATGATACGATGTAAAAAACCCTTTTTTTTATATCTAGCTAGCAGCATTTCACTTTAGCATAATCGGCGTTCAATATCTCGCGGCTTTAATTCGTACGGAACCCAATTTCCTTGTTTATGAATCATTCCTAATGATTTTAAACGATGTAAGACTGCTTGCTGAGTGACTTCTAATGTTAGAGCAAGTTCTTTTTGTGTTTGAGATGAATCTTCCTCCAATTCTGCATCCTCGTAAATTTTTGGCCTTCCACTGCGATCTTTGTCTTCTACGTCGAAATCACCGTTTTTAAACTTTTGAAACCACTCTCGACACGTTCTCTCACTCAAAGCACCCTCACCATATGCTTCTACGGACAATTGATGCGCCTCAGCAGCAGATTTCTTTAAATTAAAGAAGTAAACTAATATTTTCCGCAATATTTTTCGGGAAGATATTGTTTTCACCCCGATTTGCAAAAATCGAAATTTCAACAGATGTCGACGTTTTGAGGTTCTAGGAAGCTATTTTGACTAAATTCCAGATGACGTCCGAGTGTATGTATGTATGTAAATATTCTGTAACTTTTAAACGGATGAACCGATTTTGATCGTCAAGGTGTCATTCGACGCGGCTTGTTATTTACTATAAGCACTTAAAATTTGTGCTTAATCGGTATGGTACGTTCGGAGATATTCCAAAAATAAAATTTTTTCAAAAATGTTTTTTTTGAATTACTTTTAATTCGCTCGATAGATTGATTCCAAAATCTAATCAGCTCTAAAACTTTATAAGCCGCGTCGAATGCCACCTCAGCCATCAAAATCGGTTCATTCGTTCGAGAGAAACCGTGAACGATAGAATTGAAAAAAATTTTTTTTTTTAGTTTTTTTGAAATTTCTCAAAAACGACTCAATAAATCAATTTCAAAATTTGATCAGCTCTAGAACTCAATAAAACGCGTCGATTGCCACCTCAACCGTTGCAATCAGTAAATTCATTCGAGAGATATCGTTGGAGAAAAAATGGTAAAAAACGTTATTTTTCAAAAACAAAGGCACTCAAAAGTATTTTCGAGCTCGAAAATGTATTCTTGACAATGATTTCGAGCTCAAGGAGCTCGAAAACTGCGGGAAGTTTTGAGGCTGGCCCGCAGGGTCAACTGACAGTTCGATTTTTTTTTTTTCGAGTCTCTTACACCGTAAAAAAAGATTCCTGACATCAAACTAGATTCGTTTCCCTCGCGGACTAGGAATCACTATAAAATAACAGTGAAATCACAGTGAATTCACTTTCACCGTGAGTTCACGGTGTGTTTACGGTGATTACATCGTGAATTCACAGTGATTTTGTGCGATTTTGTCATTGTGATTTAGTAGTGATTTCACTGTGATTTTACTGCGAGTTTACAGTAAATTAATGGTGATTTCACCATGATTCCACGGTAAATTAATTGTGATTTTACCATGATTCCACGGTAAATTAATGGTGATTTTACCATGATTCCACAGTATATTAATGGTGATTTCACCATGATTCCACAGTAAATTTATGGTGATTTGACTATAGTTTTATGTCAATTTGACACTGCAGTCGTCGAATCGTAGCTTTACCGTGGTATAGTGACAATTTCTTTTTTTTACCTCAATATTCGAAAATCGAGTTTTCATTACTGTTTTTCAATACTTTCGTTACTTTATATTACTAAAAAACGCCTCACTAAATTTCAGTCAGATATCTTTAAGATTGAGCTATCACAAACGGGTCCATCGTGGACCAATCTGACAGCTGAAGCACTTGGTACTCTATTCTTGACCAGTTGGATTGTGGACTGTCATTATTTTCTTGCTCCATTTTCTTTGTCTTGAAAAAAAGTGCTGGATCCGTCCATCATGGACCAATCTGACAGCTAGATCCCTTAGTACTCCAACCTGGACCAGTTCGATTTGTCAAGGTCATTATTTTTTAGCTCCACCTTTTTTTTTTCCAAAAAAAAAGTGCTAAGCCTGTCCATCATAGATCCGTTTGACAGTTGAAGCCCTTGGTACTCCAGCCTGGACCAGTTGAATTCTTTTAATGTCATCATTACGGCCAAGAATTTGACTTTTTTAAAAGAGAGAGATAACTGATGGGAGAAGCTAAATTTCTGATTGGTTAAATTTTTATAGATTTGTATTTGTTTATTTGAATCGAGTGAAACGAGCGATAAAACAAAAAGAAGTTTAATCAATATGAAACAAATATACTAGTCACATAACCATGTATATTTGTCATCTCAATATCGAAGTTCGTTGGTTGAATTTCTAAAATATGCTATCAACTGTATTTTGAATGCATTTAAACTAAGGGTATTATTTCGAAAATATTTTATATGATATTACTTTAGCCGATGGATTAAAAATTTTTTTTTTTAATTGGAACATGATTTGCACGCTGGAAATTGTGTTTATTATGCTAAATTTTTAATTCCAATCATTTAGATTGATTAATAATATTAATTCTACTTAACATACAGGATTGTAACGCTTATCATACATATGGTGAATATTACAATCTAGATGATTTATACATTCCCACCAAAAACAGCAAAGCTGTAATAGATCACACCAAGTACACGTTAAAAATGCGATAATATATATATATATATATATTATATATATTCACTGTATGAGTTTTAAAAAATATTGGAAATCGTCAAAATAAATGCCAAGTTCATATATACTGTTTAAAAAAATATATTTGAGAACAATTTAATCGATATAAATGTACTCGGTGCGTCTCAATTTTTAATATATTGAAATCTGGAAAAAACAATGTGTCTATAGATATAGTATTTCACTTGGATTTCGCAAGACTTACTCAATTTCAGATAGGAATTTCTACTCAAGTTATTGAAAGTTTGAATGAATAAGTTTATATACAATTCCAGCGTACAAAAAACATTTTTATCACTGCTTTCCTCATTGAGTTATTGATTCATTTTATTAAGACGCACCAAGTATATTTATATCGATTAAATTTTTATCAAATATTTTTTTTTAAACAGTATATATGAACTTGGCATATATTTTGACGATTTCCAATATTTTTTAAAACTCATACAGTGAATATATATAATATAAAGATTGGTAAATCCAATAGTGCACGACTCTTAATGCTCATTTGCAAAAAAACAATCGGTATGTCAGTTGACCCTGCGGGCCAGCCTCAAAACTTCCTGCAGTTTTCGAGCTTCTTGAGCTCGAAAACATTGTCAAGAATACATTTTCGAGCTCGAAAATACTTTTGAGTGCCTTTGTTTTTAAAAAATAACGTTTTTTACCATTTTTTCTCCAACGATATCTCTCGAATGAATTCACTGATTGCAACGGTTGAGGTGGCAATCGACGCGTTTTATTGAGTTCTAGAGCTGATCAAATTTTGAAATTGATTTATTGAGTCGTTTTTGAGAAATTTCAAAAAAACTAAAAAAAAAATTTTTTTCAATTCTATCGTTCACGGTTTCTCTTGAACGAATGAACCGATTTTGATGGCTGAGGTGGCATTCGACGCGGCTTATAAAGTTTTAGAGCTGATTAGATTTTGGAATCAATCTATCGAGCGAATTAAAAGTAATTCAAAAAAAACATTTTTGAAAAAATTTTATTTTTGGAATATCTCCGAACGTACCATACCGATTAAGCACAAATTTCAAGTGCTTATAGTAAATAACAAGCCGCGTCGAATGACACCTTGACGATCAAAATCGGTTCATCCGTTCAAAAGTTACAGAATATTTACATACATACATACACTCGGACGTCATCTGGAATTTAGTCAAAATAGCTTCCTAGAACCTCAAAACGTCGACATCTGTTGGAATTTTGATTTATGCAAATCGGGGTGAAAACAATATCTTCCCGAAATTTTTGAAAATCTTCGATTTTCTTAGCGGGAAGTTAAAAAAATTAAAAAATGTACGATAAAAGTTTCAAGGACAATTTTTTTTTTCCTTTCTATTACTCTAGAAATTCAAATTTCCCTCCCAAAAATAGTCAGCTGTATTTCTTCGCGCAGGCGCGACTGGTGTGACGAAAGTATATGTAAAAAACATATATAGATATACAAAAAATTAGTTAAGTTTTTCTTATTAATTATAATTAATCGAGTCCGAATTTGATGGCCATTTATGACACACTTCTTCTTCGGCCCTAAAATAATTAAAAAAAAAAAAAGTGATCCAAACAAGGCTTTTTTCTCGAGTTTTTGTGTTTACGGGTTACGGACATATTTTCTACTGCTTGACGGGAAAATTTTATTTTACATTTAGATGTTTTTTTAGTAATTTAATACATCAAATTGGTCTTTATAAGTAATAGAATTAATCCTTATTAAATTTTCTATCCGATGATGTGTAACTTGGTTGAGCTCCGTGGACTAGCAAGAGTAAAACAGGATACACAGTCGCGAAAAAGAGGCAAACTGAATTTTTCGATCGTAAAGCACACTCTAATGCTTCGCATTAAGAGTCGTGCGATATATTATCACATTTTGAACGTGTACTTGGCGTGATCTATTACAGCTTTGCTGTTTTTGGTGGAATTTTAAGTCTTTTTGTAAAATTAATGCATCTCAATAACCTCAATATAAAAATATATGCCATATGATTAGAGTATATATTCGATAATAATAAGACTTCAATTTTTTGCGAAGAAGCACTTTTATCAGTAAAAGAATTGAACATGTTTTTGACGCCTTTTTTTTTTTTAAATGTGTTGACTTTCATAAGTTTATTTTTCGTAAATTATTTTAAATAATTCATTTTTTTTTTTTTTTCTAAATACAGTATGCATGCGTTTTTGGCATTGACAGGCCAACGTGTCTATCAACACATTGCTTTTATTATAATTAAAACTAATAATGGAAATAATTAAATTAATTAAGAATTAGAGTCAACTTTTTATGGCGTTCTCAACTTTGTAACGCGGGAACCATCATTAAATTCAGAAATGACCAGACGTAAATTTCAAGTTGGTCAGTTGACGTCACTTAGCAAGTATTTCTTCGACCTTACACTACTAGCAAAAATTTAGCTGATACAAACTTCTACTCTGATAACGAAAGTTACTCAATAGAAAATTGCTGTCAGTTAGCTTTGATCCACTTGAAGACAATTTGACAGCAACTATGATATATATTCCATTTTTTTTAACTACAATATGGATTTAATTAATATCTATAGCTTATCGTGAATTTACATCTGCTTTTTGAAGATGAGTCGATTGAAAGTCGTAGGAAAGCTGCCATCAACTAATTGAATGACAACACTTTGCAGTCAACTTGAAGTTAAATTTTGGCAGTAACTGTCAGTACATACCCTAATAGCACAGTTTGCTATCGCAAAAGTTTACTTTACAAGAGTTTTCTTGAATTTCACATCAAATGTCCGTCAACTTCGGACTTTTCCGTTTTTGACGACAATTTGTAAACAACTTGTTATACAATTTGACGTAAATTCACTACCCAAATTAGAATGCAAATTTTCATGCAAATTATCACATCAATTTTTGGTAAATATGACTTGAAAAATCGTAAAGTATTTTTTTACCGTCAAATTGTAGACAATTTTAAGTATTAATTAGCTTCTGTAATGGTAAGAATGAACATTACCGACTTTTTTTTTTTTTAGTAAAAAGTAACCTCTAAATTGAGGGAAAGTTAATGGCACATTTTTCTTTCCAACTTTTGCTGTCAAATTGTCGACAAATTCGGAGGGGAAATTTCAGATAATTTTAACCTCAAATTACTGTTAATTTCAAGCTAAAGTGGCTATTAGAATTAACTCTTTAGGTATACTATATGTCAACAGTTCGACAGTGCATATACTCAAGTATAATGAGAATAAATAAGAACAGTGTTACCACATCAACAACTGTCGAATTTTCTATAAAGTGGCCTGTGATGTCCTATCACGGCGCAGCAGCGTGCTGTAGGCGCCACCACGCGAGTCTTAATTATAACAATAAATACCGCGGAATTTAAACTAAAAGGAAAACTATTTAATTTAATATTTGTTGGGAAAACCCCGCTAACAATAGAGACTCAAATAATTTAACATTTGGTCACTCAAGAAAAGTTTTTGTAAAAGTATATAAATATTTAAGTCTGAATGTAAGATTTAGGAAACCCGAGTCTACGAGAAGTATTATATTTATTTTTAAGTATTGGTATATTTTAAGATACTATACTTTAAAGCAGGGAATAGTTGAAATTGTTATAATTCCCTAAATTTAAGTTAAACATGTAAGAATGTTTAGACATTCAAGCCGATTAAAGGAACCGTAATAAAATCGTAAAAACTCCAGCGTCGACTACTGGGGAAATCCAGTTGTAAAATAAACTACTGTCGGAGAAACCCAGTCTACGGATGTAAAGCAACATCTGGCAATGCGTCTAGAAAGCAAGGGGAAGGGCCTCACTGCAGCAGAGAGAGAAGCCCTCCTACATCGGAATCCAGCATTGACGTCATAGGTAGGAGACCAATAAAGGACCCAGTTTGCCACCACCAATACGAGAGAAGGCTCCGTTAGTTCCACCCCTTAGAAAATAGTTGTTAGAACGAGAAAAAATTTTAAGTTAGATCTAATCAGAGCTACGAATGAGTTGGATGTTATGCATTCGTTACTTGCATTATAAAATACATTTGTTGAAATTATTAATACTACTCATTACAATTCATTTCAACTAACAGTAAAATCAGTTTAAGTTCACTAAATAAAATACCCTCTTTTAATCCCAATCGTATTATAGCTGAGTATTCAAATACTCCCGGGCGAATCGACCCTCAGTCGATTATTTATCAACCGCGAGCTAACTCCATCATTACTCACTAGAGAAGGACATAACAGGCCTATAAAATCTGTAGAACTAAAAAACGGGGGTACTATAGTTTATGGTATTTTTATTTCTCTTTTAAAAATAAATTATTGAAAAATGGTCAATAATTTCGATTATTATTATTAAAATAGTTAAAAAGTAATAGTTTTTTAAACTTATTAGCTGCAGAAGTAAATTTGTTGTAAAAATAAAATTCATAACCCTTAAAAGTACATATGTAAACGGATATAGAGGCACGGTGTCTCGCGCGCACACGCAAGTTTGAACGTGTACTCGGCGCGAGGCACTACCGTGCCTCTAGATCATCTAGATAATATTTACGACTATCTCATTTATGGTAGAAATTTTTACCATAACTAGATAGTAACTCCAATTATTTAAATTTCTGAGTGTAACTTGAAATTAAGTTTAATTTTTTGTCTTAAAAAAGAATCGTAATCTTTCCTGAATCAAAAATGAAACTTGATTTAGAGTGAGTCGTGTTAAATCGCCCGATGAAAAAAGATTTTATACAATTGTATGAAATTATACATAAATTGGATAGAAAAAATGGCCCGATCCAATTGTGTACAATCTATATAGAAATTGTATACAATTCTATACAAATTGTATACAATTCTATATAATTATATACAATTCTATACAAATTATATATAATTCTTTATAATTATATACAATTCTATATAATTGTAATTATATAGAATTGTATATAATTTGTATAGAATTGCATACAATTTCTATACAGATTGTATACAATTGGACCGGGCCATTTTTTCTATCCAATTTATATATAATCCATATATAATGCATGTATAATTTTATACAATTGTATAAAATCTTTTTTCATCGGGCGTGACTAAGTAAGACCAGTTAATTCGAAAACAAGGGGAATTCACGCAAATTCGATGTCCAAAATGGCCAGGACTATTTGGATTTGAAAAAAAAATATTGAAGGAAATGAAATAAAATTAATATTAGCCAACTTGACAGTTTGACTGGTGCACCAAAGTATCCAGGTGCTGAAGCTGACCACGTTGGCCACGAATCTCCGAATTTAAAAAAAAAATACTAAAGGAAACAGAAAAAAATTATTATTAGCCAACTAGACAGTTTTACTGGTGCACCGAAAGCTCCAGGTGCTGCAGCTGACTAAGATGGCCACGACTCTCTAGATTTAAAAAATGAAATACTGAAGGAAACAAAAAAAAATTATCATTAGCCAACTAAACGGTTTTACTGGTGCACCAAAAGCCCCGAGTGCTGCAGCTGACCAAGATAACCACGACTCTTTGGATTTTTTTTTTCGGTATCAAAGTGATTAAAAAAAAAAAATTTCAGTCAACCAGACATTTTCGCGAATACATTAAGTCTTATTTTTTGTCTTGAAATTAGGTCTTCCCGGGAAAAAATGATCAGACCTGATCAGACATGAACAGGCATAAGTCTTCAGGCCTGATCAGACATGAAAAATGACCATGCCTGACCAGGCCTGGCCAGGCATGTTCAGATCTGATCATGTCTGTTCAGGCCCATCCGGGTAAAAAAATTATAGATAAAAAATGGCCCTAAATTATTATATATAATTATAGATAACTATATTATACAATTATATATAATTATTTCTATAAAAATAAAAAAAAATAAAAAATTTGAGCGTGTGCAGGATTTGAACCGTGGACCTTGCGCTTGGAAGTTTAACCCGCTACCCGTTGACCTAAGAGATTGACTTGAAAAGAAAGTTTTGTATGAACTTTAAGTATTAAAAATCTTATACGTAATAGATTCTTGGTCAACAAAATTTTATATCTTATACATGATAGATTTTGAGTCAATAAAATTTTATATCGAATTTATTAATTATTGATTATAGTTATATGAAATTCTATATAAGTTATATATAATTATAACTACAGTAGCTATATATAATTATAACCAAGTTAGTTATATTTAATTATAACTAAGATTTTAAATTTAATTCCATATATAAGACATGATCAGGCATGGACAGGTATGATCAGGCCTGAGCGTATTCAACGATTTAGACATAAACAGGCATGGACAGACATGAACAGGTATGATAAGGCCAAAGCGTATTCAACGCTTCAGATATGAACAGGCATGAACAGACATGGACAGATATGATCAGGTCTGAACGTATTTAACGCTTCAGACATGAACAGGCAGGGGAAGACATGAACAGGTATGAACAGGTATGGACAGGTATGATCAGGCCTGAGCGCATTTAACACTTCAGACATGAACAGGCATGGTCAGGCATGAGCAGGTATGATCAGGCCTGAGCAGGTATGATCAGGCCTGAGCGTATTTAACGCTTTAGACATGAACAGGCATGGGCAGGTATAATCAATCCTGATCATGTCTAATTTCAGGCCTGATCATACATGAACAGGCATAATCAGGTCTGATCATTTTTTTCCGGGTTACCTTTTTTTCATAAAATTGAGTCTTACTTTGTGTCTTAAAATTGAGTCTTATTATTTGTCTTAAAATCGCGTTTTACTTTTTGTCTTAAAATCGAGTCTTACTTTTTGTCTAGAAATTAAGTCTTACTTTTTGTCTAGAAATTAAGTCTTATTTTTTGTCATAAAATTTAGTCTTACTTTTTGTCTAGAAATTAAGTCTTATTTTTTGTCATAAAATTTGATTTTATTTTTTGTCATAAAATTAAGTCTTACTTTTTGTCATAAAATTTAAACTTATTTTTTGTCATAAAATTTAGTCTTACTTTTTGTCTTGGAATTAAGTCTTACTTTTTGGTCTTAAAAGTGAGTGTTACTTTTTGTCTTACAATTAAATTTTATTTTTTATCTAATAATTAAGTCCTTTTTATATGTTCAAGATAAATCGTATTCTTTCCCGAGTCAAAAATAAAACTTGATTCGGAGTCGGTCGTCTTAAATCGTGACTAAGTAAGACCTGTGAAGTCGAAACTAATAAGGCAAATCCAAAAAAATTCAATATTTAAGAAGGCTAGGACTATCCGGGATAAAAAAAATCGGACTGTCAGTTGACCCTGCGGGCCAGCCTCAAAACTTCCCGTATTAAATTGGTGTATTACCGTACGATGGACGGTGTGGCTCCAATGGGTTAGAGATTAAATTGAACGGAATATAGTATAGTGCCGGATAGCTCAACTGGTAGAGCACTCGGCGCGATACCGACATGGTGTGGGTTCGATTCCCAGTTCGGGCTATCTATATTTTTCTCAATTTATCTATAAATTGTCTTATTGAGAAGGTTTGCATGTTTAGGTTTCCACTTATTAAATTGTTTAAGTAATTCCAATTTAATAAGTAGAAACCTAAACATGCAAACCTTCTCAATAAGACAATTTATAGATAAATTGAAAAATATAGGTAGCCCGAACTGGGAATCGAACCCAGACCATGTCAGTACCACGCCGAGTGCTCTACCAGTTGAGCTATCCGGAACTATACTATATTCCGTTCAATTTGATCTATAACTTATGGAGCCACACCGTCCATCGTACGGTAATACACCAATTTATATAGTGGAAACCGATATTTAATACAACAGCGCAAAATATCGGTAAAATTAAATCTACATTACCAACAATCGTCACTTATCGTAGGTCAGTAAGGTAGGTCACTGTTTTGATTTCGGGGCCAAAAACCCTCTTATTCATCTACTTTAGTTGGTGTCTTTTTGGAGATTTTTTAACCTCTCTCCCATATAAAAAAAAATTGTATGTATGTATGTATGTATGTATGTATGTATGTATGTATGTATGTATGTATGTATGTATGTATGTATGTATGTATGTATGTATGTATGTATGTATGTATGTATGTATGTATGTATGTATGTATGTATGTATGTATGTATGTATGTATGTATGTATGTATGTATGTATGTATGTATGTATGTATGTATGTATGTATGTATGTATGTATGTATGTATGTATGTATGTATGTATGTATGTATGTATGTATGTATGTATGTATGTATGTATGTATGTATGTATGTATGTATGTATGTATGTATGTATGTATGTATGTATGTATGTATGTATGTATGTATGTATGTATGTATGTATGTATGTATGTATGTATGTATGTATGTATGTATGTTTTTTTTTTTTTTTTTTTTTTTTTTTTTTTTTTTGGAGGAGGAGGAAAAATCTTCAAAAGACACCGACGGGTGTGAGTTGAAGATGATGGTCGGTAGTGTGAGATTCCTACTCACTAAAAAACCTCCTCGCCGCAGCCTCACGCGTTCAGTGTGAGTGGCCAAGTTGGAACCGCTTTCGCATTGCATCAACTTAGCCCTTGTGGGGGAGTGTATTCTCCTGCATCTTTTCGTTTTGTTTTGAATTCAATCAGCTAAACATTTCTAGTTCGCTCCTTTTTAGCTTTAATATCTCCTCGGCAAGTGCCGCAATTGTGTTCCAATTCTTTTTGGTTGCAACCATGAAGGGGATGACGTTGTTCACTGTCAGCTGTGTTCCGATTTGTTGCGCTGCTGCGTCTCTGAGGGTGTTCCAACGCTGGCACACGAAGAATGTGTGCTCCGAATCGTCTACTACATTCTGACAGTAGTTGCAAAAGGGATTTTTCCACTTCCGCATCCTCCACAGATACTTCATAAACACCCCGTGTCCTGTGATGAATTGGGTTAAAAAGAAAGTTAGCTCTCCATGAGGTCGGTTTATCCATACTTCGATGGTTTGGATGAGTCGTTTTGTCCATATTCCTGTGGTGCTGACTTCGTTCCTTTGTTTCCACAACGCTAGTGTGGTAGTTTTTTCTTGTCGCTTTATGGTTGCATCAAGTGTTCCGTTTCGGCGGTAACTGTAAATTCTTTTTCTCTCGAGAGCTAGGAGGTCGATCGGAGGGATACCAGCAACGATAAGAACAGCACATTCAGATACTGTTCTGTACGCACTCGTGATTCTCAGAGCTGCTCTGCGCTGGACAGTGGCTAGCTTTTTTCTGTAGTTCTCAGTCAAGAGCGCTTCAGCCCATATTTCAGCTCCGTAGAGCATCGTGGATTGTAGCACGCTCATTAGGACTTTCCTTTTGGAGTAACTTGGACCGCCGATGTTTGGAAGAACGTAAGAAAGCTTAGTATAGGTCTTCAGGCCTTTTTCCGCTGCTGCTGTAATGTGCTCCTTGAAAGTGAGCTTACTATCGATGATTATACCAAGGTATTTGACAGCCTGCTTAGAGGAGATATTTATATCTTCCATAGAAAAAACTAGTGGCGTCGTAAACCATCTCTGCCTGGTTAATACTACCAGTTCCGTCTTTTGCACTGCTAACTGAAGTGAATGACCCGACAGCCAGCTTTTAATCCTCTCCATGGTCACTGTAAGCTTTCTCAGTGCCTGCGCTTGACTTGTTGCCCAAATCAAGACTGCGATATCATCTGCGAATCCAACCAGCCAGGTGTCTTCGGGTAGTATGAGTCTCAGGAGGCCATTGTAGACCACGTTCCATAGGTCGGGGCCTATTGTCGATCCTTGGGCTACACCTGCAGAAATGTCTGCTATATCATTTCCTTCTAACGTGAGATACAAGAGCTTCCTCTCGTAGAGGTAATCACTAAGGATTCGGAGTATGTATCGCGGAACTTCTGGAATGGACTCCAACGCTTCGAGTATGTCAGCCCACCTTAGCGAGTTGAAAGCGTTCTTTACATCAAGTGCCGCTAGGATGCACACTTTTTTTGACCACCGCCCGCCTTGCCAGGCATCACTCACTCGGTCCGTTACTTCCCTTATTGCATCGATAGTTGAGTGACCTTTAACAAATCCATGTTGATTAGGCGCATGGCCACCACTCGTTATTATAGCTGTCCTGAGTCGCGCTCTTATAAGTTTTTCGAGGGTCTTGCCCAGTACGTCGATCATGCATAGTGGTCTATACGACGCAGATGTTTTAGGCAATGGTTTGCCTTTGTCCAATAAGACTAGGCGTTGCACCTTCCAGTAACGGCTAAAGACCCCTGTTTTTAAGCAGGCATTAAAGACGTTTAACAGGACGTCTGGATGTTCGTTTGCTATCGCTTTCACCACGACTACTGGGATTCCGTCTGGGCCAGGAGCTTTGTTGCTAGGCATAGAGCTAACTGCACTCAGAAGTTCCTCTTCGGTGAATAGTGGGATGTTTTCTTCTACGAAGTACATCTTAGGCTTTCTAAACGGGTGTTCAGGGAATAGATCACTCACGATTTTTTTCATGACACTCCGTTCCTGCGGAGGGATTGGTCCAATACTTCCAAATCGCTTCATCACGATTTGGTAACCTTTTCCCCAGACATCGTTGTCAAGGTCTTTGCACAACTCCTTCCAACATTCGCGCTTTCTGGATTTAATAGCGGTGGTTAGGGCTTTTTTCGCCTGCTTATATTCTGTGTCTTGAGAAAGATTCGTAAAGGGACGAGCGTATCGATGAGCTCGCAGAGATTTTCTACGGGCTTTGAGACAGTCGTGTCTTAAAACTGAGATTTCATTGGTCCACCAATATACTGCTTTGTGCCTCGTGTTAGACCGTTTCCGGGGCATAGCTTTGTTGCAGGCTTTGATGATTAGCCCAACAGTTTTGGAGACGATGGCTTCGACGCCCTGTCTATCGGTCACCGTGTCTGCCAGCTTCGCGACCTCTTTTTTGCTGGTAGAAAGAACCTTGGATAGTATGTCCTTGTCTAGCTTTCTCGCGTTCCAGCCTGTGTGACTTACTTCGGTTTCTCTCTGCTGATTATTGGGCACGGTTTCTATGCAAAACTGGATGTACTGGTGGTCGCTTCCATTGTAGACTTCCAGCACTTGCCACTCACGAATGAGACGTGAAGCGCCTGGGGTTGCCAATGTGATATCCAGTATCGACTCTTTACATCCTGCTCTTCTGAACGTAGTACTCAATCCGTCGTTTTGTATAATCAGGTTAAGACTCGATGCCATGTCAGCAAGAATTCTGCCTCTTATGTCACTCCAGTTCATTCCCCACTCTTCCGACTTTGCATTGAAATCTCCTGCAATGATGAGTTCACCCTTCGAATCTCTTATGAAGGTCTCTAAGATCGTGATCCCGTCATTAAAGTCTTCTACACTAGTATTTGGCGAGTAATAGCAGCTTATTAGGGTCCAGTGAGGGGTCTTTACCCACACGAAGCCATCTTCGGCCCCGTGCTCTATAATTTGAAGAAAATTTGGAGTAACGATCCAAATCGCTGCGCTGCCAGAGAGATCGGAGAGCCAATGGTCGTCCTTTGCTTTGTTATATTGCTCGGATATGAGGCAGATATTTACTGCGAATTCCCGAACATATTGATGGAGAAGCTGGTGTGCTGCCCATCTTCTTCCCAAGTTGCTTTGTAGAATACGCGTCATTTCTTCCTAGCTGAGATCTTCTCGAGTTCAGCGATGAACCTAGCACACCTTTTTGAGCCGACTGAATGGTCTGAGGGGGGCTTTTCAGCGAGTTCGGAGCAGATTATGCATCGAGGGACCGATTTGCAATCCGCAGCTTTGTGATCGGGTGCACCACACTTGTAGCACAGTTTACTCCTATCGGGCCCACTACATGATTTGGCCACATGGCCAAAGTCAAGGCATTTAAAACAACGCGTGAGATTGGCTACGCTCTTAACCCTGCAATTCACCCATCCTACTTTTATACGGGCTCGCTCTGCTAGTTTGCTTGCACTAGCTTCATCTAGCACAACATAGGCAGTTCGCTGTGCTCTGCGTGAGGGGCGTGAAAGCCGAACGCTAACTAAGGAGAGGGATTCGCCTAGATCCTTTTTAAGGGCATTTCTAACCTCCTCTACCGTCGTTACATCATCTAGATCACGAATCTCCAACGTGGCCTTAGGAGTAAGGTTGACCACCGTGCCTGATGAGCCAATAACTCTTCTGACAGACTCACCAAAAGTGGCATGATTCTGAGAATTTCTGCCCAGTTCAAGAAGTATGTCGCCGTTACGTGTTTGTCGAATTGATCGAATGTCAGTTTCTGTGGCTGCAGGATCAACTCCAGAGCGGACACCTTTGAGGAGATCGGCATATGACCTACCTTCAGCTGGCTTAATAAGAAGCGCTGCCAGTCGCATTTTCTTTTTTCTCGTCTTTCGGTGCTGGGGAGCTGACGTTTGGTCCTTGGTGCAGACGTTGTGCCCAGGGGTACTGCAAGTAACAGTAGAAGCTCCCGGTTGGTTAGCCATAGCGTTTCCTTTTTTCTGTTTTGTGGGCCTAAGAGTTTCACTTCCCGAAGAGCCAGGAGTAATCGGTGATCTGTGCTTGCGCTTGCTAGCTGAGTCAGCCTTGGGGGTTTTCACTCCGTCACCCGCCTTTTGGTGGTTAGTTGGAGACAAAGGCTCTTCTGTAGTATAGGCAGTTTTAACCTGCGCATCCGCTGCCTTCCAGATTTTCCGCTGAGTTCTGATATCCTCCAGAGCGTCGTCCATCGTGCCCACAAGATCTGATACTTTACTTGACAAGTTTTTCCTCTCACGGCAATACTTTTTTAACTCTAGCAAAGCTTTATGTAAAGTGCTAAGATGGGAGTCCTCTTCTTTTATAGCTTTGGCACGCAGCGCTTGTGCTGGGCAGCTCTTCTTGCTTGACTTGTGCACTAGCTTCCACATACCTACTCTATGTTGAGTCACCATATCAGTGAGTGCATCAGTCTCCATGTCGTCAGTTGCGGCACTGCTCATCTTTTGCGTTCCAGTAGCGTTAGAGGCCTGGTTCCCTACCTTTTGGTTAAGTGGTAATTTGCTTCCCCCACAATCCGTGAAGCATGCGTCGGCCACCGGGGCTTGCACCCGATCGGAACCGTCGGCGGAGGTAGCCACTGTAGGCGTGTCCGCGTGGGGTATGTTGTTTCCCTTATCACTCATACTGTCATAGATGTTTGTGGTTATTTTATAGAGGTGTCCTTCCTCCTCACACCACTTTTGGTCCGCGAGGGCTATTTTATTTCACCCCTACCCGCCGGAAATCCGGTGAGGGCATTCCCCTATCCGCCACCTGGGGACGCGCTCTCTAGGAGTTGGGTTTCTCCCGAGAGATGTATGTATGTATGTATGTATGTATGTATGTATGTATGTATGTATGTATGTATGTATGTATGTATGTATGTATGTATGTATGTATGTATGTATGTATGTATGTATGTATGTATGTATGTATGTATGTATGTATGTATGTATGTATGTATGTATGTATGTATGTATGTATGTATGTATGTATGTATGTATGTATGTATGTATGTATGTATGTATGTATGTATGTATGTATGTATGTATGTATGTATGTATGTATGTATGTATGTATGTATGTATGTATGTATGTATGTATGTATGTATGTATGTATGTATGTATGTATGTATGTATGTATGTATGTATGTATGTATGTATGTATGTATGTATGTATGTATGTATGTATGTATGTATGTATGTATGTATGTATGTATGTATGTATGTATGTATGTATGTATGTATGTATGTATGTATGTATGTATGTATGTATGTATGTATGTATGTATGTATGTATGTATGTATGTATGTATGTATGTATGTATGTATGTATGTATGTATGTATGTATGTATGTATGTATGTATGTATGTATGTATGTATGTATGTATGTATGTATGTATGTATGTATGTATGTATGTATGTATGTATGTATGTATGTATGTATGTATGTATGTATGTATGTATGTATGTATGTATGTATGTATGTATGTATGTATGTATGTATGTATGTATGTATGTATGTATGTATGTATGTATGTATGTATGTATGTATGTATGTATGTATGTATGTATGTATGTATGTATGTATGTATGTATGTATGTATGTATGTATGTATGTATGTATGTATGTATGTATGTATGTATGTATGTATGTATGTATGTATGTATGTATGTATGTATGTATGTATGTATGTATGTATGTATGTATGTATGTATGTATGTATGTATGTATGTATGTATGTATGTATGTATGTATGTATGTATGTATGTATGTATGTATGTATGTATGTATGTATGTATGTATGTATGTATGTATGTATGTATGTATGTATGTATGTATGTATGTATGTATGTATGTATGTATGTATGTATGTATGTATGTATGTATGTATGTATGTATGTATGTATGTATGTATGTATGTATGTATGTATGTATGTATGTATGTATGTATGTATGTATGTATGTATGTATGTATGTATGTATGTATGTATGTATGTATGTATGTATGTATGTATGTATGTATGTATGTATGTATGTATGTATGTATGTATGTATGTATGTATGTATGTATGTATGTATGTATGTATGTATGTATGTATGTATGTATGTATGTATGTATGTATGTATGTATGTATGTATGTATGTATGTATGTATGTATGTATGTATGTATGTATGTATGTATGTATGTATGTATGTATGTATGTATGTATGTATGTATGTATGTATGTATGTATGTATGTATGTATGTATGTATGTATGTATGTATGTATGTATGTATGTATGTATGTATGTATGTATGTATGTATGTATGTATGTATGTATGTATGTATGTATGTATGTATGTATGTATGTATGTATGTATGTATGTATGTATGTATGTATGTATGTATGTATGTATGTATGTATGTATGTATGTATGTATGTATGTATGTATGTATGTATGTATGTATGTATGTATGTATGTATGTATGTATGTATGTATGTATGTATGTATGTATGTATGTATGTATGTATGTATGTATGTATGTATGTATGTATGTATGTATGTATGTATGTATGTATGTATGTATGTATGTATGTATGTATGTATGTATGTATGTATGTATGTATGTATGTATGTATGTATGTATGTATGTATGTATGTATGTATGTATGTATGTATGTATGTATGTATGTATGTATGTATGTATGTATGTATGTATGTATGTATGTATGTATGTATGTATGTATGTATGTATGTATGTATGTATGTATGTATGTATGTATGTATGTATGTATGTATGTATGTATGTATGTATGTATGTATGTATGTATGTATGTATGTATGTATGTATGTATGTATGTATGTATGTATGTATGTATGTATGTATGTATGTATGTATGTATGTATGTATGTATGTATGTATGTATGTATGTATGTATGTATGTATGTATGTATGTATGTATGTATGTATGTATGTATGTATGTATGTATGTATGTATGTATGTATGTATGTATGTATGTATGTATGTATGTATGTATGTATGTATGTATGTATGTATGTATGTATGTATGTATGTATGTATGTATGTATGTATGTATGTATGTATGTATGTATGTATGTATGTATGTATGTATGTATGTATGTATGTATGTATGTATGTATGTATGTATGTATGTATGTATGTATGTATGTATGTATGTATGTATGTATGTATGTATGTATGTATGTATGTATGTATGTATGTATGTATGTATGTATGTATGTATGTATGTATGTATGTATGTATGTATGTATGTATGTATGTATGTATGTATGTATGTATGTATGTATGTATGTATGTATGTATGTATGTATGTATGTATGTATGTATGTATGTATGTATGTATGTATGTATGTATGTATGTATGTATGTATGTATGTATGTATGTATGTATGTATGTATGTATGTATGTATGTATGTATGTATGTATGTATGTATGTATGTATGTATGTATGTATGTATGTATGTATGTATGTATGTATGTATGTATGTATGTATGTATGTATGTATGTATGTATGTATGTATGTATGTATGTATGTATGTATGTATGTATGTATGTATGTATGTATGTATGTATGTATGTATGTATGTATGTATGTATGTATGTATGTATGTATGTATGTATGTATGTATGTATGTATGTATGTATGTATGTATGTATGTATGTATGTATGTATGTATGTATGTATGTATGTATGTATGTATGTATGTATGTATGTATGTATGTATGTATGTATGTATGTATGTATGTATGTATGTATGTATGTATGTATGTATGTATGTATGTATGTATGTATGTATGTATGTATGTATGTATGTATGTATGTATGTATGTATGTATGTATGTATGTATGTATGTATGTATGTATGTATGTATGTATGTATGTATGTATGTATGTATGTATGTATGTATGTATGTATGTATGTATGTATGTATGTATGTATGTATGTATGTATGTATGTATGTATGTATGTATGTATGTATGTATGTATGTATGTATGTATGTATGTATGTATGTATGTATGTATGTATGTATGTATGTATGTATGTATGTATGTATGTATGTATGTATGTATGTATGTATGTATGTATGTATGTATGTATGTATGTATGTATGTATGTATGTATGTATGTATGTATGTATGTATGTATGTATGTATGTATGTATGTATGTATGTATGTATGTATGTATGTATGTATGTATGTATGTATGTATGTATGTATGTATGTATGTATGTATGTATGTATGTATGTATGTATGTATGTATGTATGTATGTATGTATGTATGTATGTATGTATGTATGTATGTATGTATGTATGTATGTATGTATGTATGTATGTATGTATGTATGTATGTATGTATGTATGTATGTATGTATGTATGTATGTATGTATGTATGTATGTATGTATGTATGTATGTATGTATGTATGTATGTATGTATGTATGTATGTATGTATGTATGTATGTATGTATGTATGTATGTATGTATGTATGTATGTATGTATGTATGTATGTATGTATGTATGTATGTATGTATGTATGTATGTATGTATGTATGTATGTATGTATGTATGTATGTATGTATGTATGTATGTATGTATGTATGTATGTATGTATGTATGTATGTATGTATGTATGTATGTATGTATGTATGTATGTATGTATGTATGTATGTATGTATGTATGTATGTATGTATGTATGTATGTATGTATGTATGTATGTATGTATGTATGTATGTATGTATGTATGTATGTATGTATGTATGTATGTATGTATGTATGTATGTATGTATGTATGTATGTATGTATGTATGTATGTATGTATGTATGTATGTATGTATGTATGTATGTATGTATGTATGTATGTATGTATGTATGTATGTATGTATGTATGTATGTATGTATGTATGTATGTATGTATGTATGTATGTATGTATGTATGTATGTATGTATGTATGTATGTATGTATGTATGTATGTATGTATGTATGTATGTATGTATGTATGTATGTATGTATGTATGTATGTATGTATGTATGTATGTATGTATGTATGTATGTATGTATGTATGTATGTATGTATGTATGTATGTATGTATGTATGTATGTATGTATGTATGTATGTATGTATGTATGTATGTATGTATGTATGTATGTATGTATGTATGTATGTATGTATGTATGTATGTATGTATGTATGTATGTATGTATGTATGTATGTATGTATGTATGTATGTATGTATGTATGTATGTATGTATGTATGTATGTATGTATGTATGTATGTATGTATGTATGTATGTATGTATGTATGTATGTATGTATGTATGTATGTATGTATGTATGTATGTATGTATGTATGTATGTATGTATGTATGTATGTATGTATGTATGTATGTATGTATGTATGTATGTATGTATGTATGTATGTATGTATGTATGTATGTATGTATGTATGTATGTATGTATGTATGTATGTATGTATGTATGTATGTATGTATGTATGTATGTATGTATGTATGTATGTATGTATGTATGTATGTATGTATGTATGTATGTATGTATGTATGTATGTGTATGTATGTATGTATGTATGTTTTTTTTTTTTTTTTTTTTTTTTTATATAGCGAAGGAAATTCCTTTACAAATCTCTGGCTTAGATGTCTTGCCTGGTATGTCTGACTCGAACATTAACTTAAGGTGACGTGTTAATGCTAATACCGACTAAAACCTCCGCTATCCTCTGAACTCTGATCCCCGACGGTATCCGCTGTTAGGCATTACTTCGTGGGGGGAGGAGTTAGCTACTGCTTTTTCTTCTGCTAGCTAAGATGTTATTACTTCTGTCTTCTAGTTGTTGTTATTTGCCCTTCTTCTTTCGATGGAACGCAAGTCTATGAGGACTTCTGTTGCGAATGTGCTGATGGCATTCCAAGAGGCTCTTGATGACAACATTGCTTCTACTAGTGTCTCTGGTTGAATACTGTGGTGTAAGATATTCTCGAGTTGGTCACGCTGTGGAGAAAATCGTGGACACTCGAAGAAAACATGCTTCGCATTTTCATGTACTCCTGGGCAGGACGGGCACTCCGGAGAATTATCGTGCTTGAAGCGGTGTAAATACTCTCGAAAGCAGCCATGTCCTGATAGCAGCTGCATTAGATAGTAGTTGACCTCACCGTGACTCCGGTTCAGCCAAACATCAATCCGTGGTATGAGGTGATGTGTCCATCTGCCTTTCTCTGCAACATCCCATTGACGCTGCCAACGAGCGATGCTCTTCTGTCGTTCTTCTGCCTTGAGTTCTTCAGCACTCAGTGTGGTTGACACCTTTCGTTGATAAAGGTTCTGTCTTTCCTCAGCTAGAACTCTAAGAGGTAGGGTTCCGGAAATGACGCACACTGCTTCCTCCGATACTGTGCGGTAAGCGCTTGCGACTCGTAGTGCACTCATCCGATATATTGGTCCAGCCTTTCTCCAGGAATCTTGCGTCTTTAGTGCGTCAGCCTAAATGGATATTCCATCGTGCGAGACTAGCTCTCACTACTGACGCTTTTGTACAGACGTGTTCTACTTGCTGCTTGAAGTTGAGTCGGGCATCAAGCATCACTCCCAGATATCGTATATAAGGTTGTGATGTGATTTCTTGGTCTCCGATTTTAAGCTTAATTGTTTCAACTTCTTTTCGGCTGGTAATAAGCACTGCTTCGGTCTTCTGCTTGGCCAGTTGTAGGCTCACTGTATCCATCCACTGGTTGATCTTCTCATAAGTGACGTCAAACAGATGTTGAATCTCGTCGAGGTGTTTTGCGACGATCACCGCGGCAACATCATCCGCATACGCTACCAATTTGACACATCTCGGAAGCTTTAATCTCAGTAGCCCGTCGTACATGATATTCCATAGAAGTGGACCGAGAACAGAGCCCTGCGGCACACCACCGGTTATATCATACTCGTTCGGACCATTCTTCGTATCGTATTTTAACACTCTATCTGTAAATTAGCTAATCACTAGTCTGCGCAGATATGCTGGAACATTCTTCTCTTCGAGAGCTTGCATGATGCAGTCCCAATTAGCGGAATTGAAGGCGTTTTTGATGTCTAGAGCGGCTACTAGGCAGTACTTCTTAGTTCCACCTTTCCATCTCGTTCCTGCGATTGCCTCCTTGGCTGTATTGACAACCAGATTGATTGCGTCCAGGGTCGATCGTCCTTTCCGGAATCCATACTGGTTGTCTGCCAGGAGTGGGTCGACTACTGCATCTATTCGTTGATGAATTATACGCTCGAATATCTTGCCCGCCGTGTCTAACATGCAGAGTGGACGGTAAGATGACGGTTCTTCTGGTGGTTTCTTCCCTTTAGGCAACAGGACCAACCGTTGCTGTTTCCACTTACGAGGAAAAGTTCCCTCCTTGAGGCATGCATTGTAAGCGTCTAGGAATAACGATGGTGCTGCCTTGATGATGATCTTCAAGGCTATGTTTGGGATTCTGTCCAATCCCGGCGCTTTATTATTTCCTACACGATTACAGGCCTGTATGTATGTATGTATGTATGTATGTATGTATGTATGTATGTATGTATGTATGTATGTATGTATGTATGTATGTATGTATGTATGTATGTATGTATGGATGTATGTATGTATGTATGTATGTATGTATGTATGTATGTATGTATGTATGTATGTATGTATGTATGTATGTATGTATGTATGTATGTATGTATGTATGTATGTTTTTTTTTTTTTTTTTTTTTTTTTTTTTGGTGAGGAGGAAAAATCTTCAAAAGACACCGACGGGTGTGAGTCGAAGATGATGGTCGGTAGTGTGAGATTCTTACTCACTAAAAAACCTCCTCTTCTCGTTCCCTGCGTAGAGTGGGGAAGACTGGGCCGGAACCGCGTTAGCATTACTTCGACCCAGTCCGTGCTGCGTTATTCACGTCATCTCCCATGTTAGTTGCCTCTTTCTGAGATCTTACTTTTCAGAAGACGCTGCGCGTATGCTGCAATTTCTCTCCAATTCTCTTCTCGCACTAGCATATGAGTCACTAGGTTCGTAGGGCTGAGGGCGTTGCCGATAGTTTTTTCAATGCCGTCTCTGAGGCTTTTCCAGCGCTCGCACTCAAAAAACGTGTGCTCAACGTCATCGCTTTTGCTCGGGCAATATTTGCACATCGGGGTATGGTGTAGGCCCATTTTGAAGAGGTATGCGTTGAAGGAACCATGGCCCGTTAACAGTTGGGTTAGATAAAAGTCTGTCTCCCCGTGGTTTCGGGATAGCCAGACTTTAATGTTGGGGATCAGGCGTGCTGTCCATCTGCCTGTATTTCCGTTTTCCCATCGTTCCTTCCAATCCTCCAGTGTTTCTGTCCTTGCCTTTGCTCTTGCTTCCGTTACGTTACTCTCGCTGGACTTCAAATCATTTAGTTTTGACCTTTCTAGGGCTAGTAGATCTATAGGTGCTGCTCCCGCTATGACCAAGACGGCTGCTTCAGAGACCGTGCGGTAAGCGCAGGTCACCCTCAGAGCTCCTCGTCGTTGCACTGCTGCGATCTTGCGTCCGTAAGTTTTTTGTTTTAGAATATGAGCCCAAGTTTCCGCTCCATAGAGCAGGATGGAGTGGACCACTTCTAATAGGACTCTTCTTTTTTTGGTTCGTGGACCTATTGCGTTGGTCATGATTCTCGATATGTTGGATACCGTCTTACTAGCTTTAGTGCATACGCTGTCAAGGTGTTCGCGGAAAGACAGTTTTTCGTCTATCATCACTCCCAGGTAGCGAAGTGCCCTTGTTGACGACAGGGTTGTCTCGCCGATGTCCACACTGAAAGGCTTCGGGAACCATCTTTGACGAGTTAGCACTACTATCTCTGTTTTGTGCTTGGCAAGCTTTAGGTGATGCTTATCAAGCCAAGCCTCTACAGCGTCGATAGTTGACCGAACTAGCAATTCTGCGTCATCGATGCTGTCTGCTAAAATTGTGGCCGCAACGTCATCAGCAAAACCAGTAAGTTCTACTTGTTCCGGCAGCGGTAACTCCAGTAGCTCATCGTAGTCTGCATTCCACAGGTCAGGACCTATGACCGAACCCTGTGGCACGCCGGCTGTCACGTCGTATTCTCGTGGGCCATCCGTTGTGTCCGCGATCAGCGTTCTTCCGTCAAGGTAATTGTCAACGATTGCCAGATTTTCTTGTTTAACTTTGAACCGATGTTCCATTGCGTTCAAGATGTCTTCCCAGCTTGCGCTGTTGAAGGCATTTTTTACATCCAGAGTGAGAAGGATACAGACCTTGCGTGACTTTCGATTACCTGACCACGCCCTGCTTACGGCTTCTATGACTTTCTTGATTGCTCCGATAGTTGAATGACCTTTTCGAAATCCGTGTTGGTTCTCGGAGTAGTCACCAGAGTGGACTACGTCTTCACGAAGTCTCGCTTGTACCAGCTTCTCGAGGAGTTTTCCGGCGATGTCTAGCATGCAGAGTGGCCTGAACGATGCAGGTGTTTTTGGAGCTGCTTTCCCTTTGTCCAGGAGGACTAGTCTTTGTCGCTTCCAGATGGTAGGGAAAGTTCCGGTTTCAAGGCATGCGTTGTATGCGTTCAGCAGTATGTCCGGAAATTCTTGCGCTATGATTTTGATCACCGACGCTGGAATGCCGTCAGGGCCAGGTGCTTTGCCAGTCTTGAGAGACTTTGCTGCGTCTTGTAGCTCTTTGGTCGAAAAAAGCGTAACCTCTCCATTAGTTACAAAATGCTTTTTATTTCGCGGAGGGTGCTTGGGGAATAGCTCCGCTACGATACTATTCATGACTTCTGGTAGTTTTGGGGCTTCGGGAAAAGCCTTCCCAAGTTTCTTGGTAACAATTTGGTAAGCCTTTCCCCATATGTCCATGTTCAGATCGTTGCATAATTCCTTCCAAAGTGCAGCTTTGCTGGTCTTAATGGTCCGGTTTAAGTCCTTTTTGGCTTGTTTGTACTCGCTGGCGTGTGTTCCTTGACTCGGGGATCGCTTTGCAGCTCTTGTTGCGCGGCGTCGGAGTACAAGACATCTCTTTCGTAGCGCAGCGATTTCCGTCGTCCACCAGTAGGCCGGCCCGCGTAAGTCACGATTTCTCGACCGTGGCATAGAGGCATCGCAGGAAATGGTAATAGTTTTCATGGTTTTCTGGACTAATTTCTCCGCCTCTCTTTTAGTGGTAGCAGTCGGAAGAAATTCGAGGGATGCCCAACTTCGAGAGAGGGATTTTCGGAGAGCTTCCAAGTCAAGCTTCCTGGCATTCCACCTTTGTTTTCTGGAGCCTTGCTTGATTGTTGGAGTTGGAGCCACTTTAACACTGAATGTTATATGTTGGTGGTCGCTGCCACTGAATTCTTCAGAGACAGCCCAATCCGTGATCTTGCTGGCGATTCTTGAAGTTCCCAAGGAGATGTCAAGAATATACTGTTGATACCCAGGTCTCCTAAAGGTTGATGTTTTTCCGGTGTTCAGCACCGTGAGGTCGAGTCTAGCTGCAAAGTCAGCGACTTCATTTCCCCTGGTGTCTGAGAACGTAGCTCCCCATTCGGCAGATTTGGCGTTGAAGTCACCGGCCACGATGACTTCTCCCTCAAAATCGCTGATGGTGTCTTCGATGTTCGCCAATTTTTGGCGGAACACGCTGATCCCTTCATTTGGTGACAGGTAGACACTCACGATATACGTCATGGGAGTTTTGAACCAGACGTAACCTTCTCCGCTTCCACTACTGAGAGCCGTTGTTCTACTCGGGTTTGCAATCCATAACGCTGCGGTGCCCGTTTTGTCAGAGAGCCATGTTTTGCCTTGAGGATTCGAATACTGTTCACTGATGATACAGATGTCAATTTTGTCCTCGAAAACGCGTTGACTGAGCAGGTTTTGCGCAAGCGCGCACCTATTCAAGTTTACTTGTAGTAAGCGTGTCATTTCTGTGCCTTATTAGCTTCTGCGAGCGCCGCTCGAAATACTTTGCATGCCCCTGAGCCAGAGATATGACACAGGCTATTTTTTGAGCCTTCGTCTGTAGCGCAGAGAAAGCATCTTGGCTGTTCAACACAGTCAGCAGACTTATGATTTTCTCCGCCACATTTGTAGCAGCTCTTGCTTCGGTCTGGGCCTTTGCAGGTGCGTGTCTGGTGGCCGTATCCAAGGCATTTAAAACAGCGAGTGACTCTAACAACGGAACGGATGCGGCAGTATACCCATCCGATTTTGATCCGGGCCTTGTCGAGAGCTTTACTTGCGTTTTTCAGATCTATTTCACAAAATGCCGCCCGTTGACCTCGTGGAGTGGTCTTGGTTAGATTAACCCGTTTTATCTCTAGGCCGTCTGTGTAGTCGCGCTTTAGTGCCCCGTGGATGTCTTCTTCCGTGGTCACTCCGTCTAGATCACGTATCTCGATTGTAGCCATTGGGGTAAGTCTTTTGACCGTACCGTTTTCACCTATGGCTGTCTTGATAGCCTCAGTAAAGGCGGCGTCGTCGCCAGACTGGCGGCCAATCTCGAGAAGTATTCCGCCCTCCTTCGTTTGGCGGATCGATTTGATATTTGCACCATTTTCCTCCGGCTGAACTTTTGCTTTGATCTCTTTCAAAAGCTCTGCGTACGTTCGCCCCGTCGCTGGTTTAATGAGAACCGCTTTGTTTCGGGATTTTCTCTTTTCCGGCTTATGTTGGGTTTTCGTATGGCCGTTTTGTATTTCAGTCCCGTTCCGTGCTGACCTGAGCTCTTTAGCAGTTTCGGTGTTGTCCTGCGTTGGCTGATCTCTCCTATCCTTATGCTGAACTGTTCTCCAGCTATCGTCCTGCGCCGGTTTTTTAGAAGCACGAGGGTCAGTGGCTGAGTTTGGGCTAGGTGAGGGTAGTGGTCTCTTCTTTGAGCCTTTCCCAAGTTTTCTAGTGCTCTCCTTAGGAGTGCATGGCGAGTCAGAGTGTACAACCATCCAGGGTGACGTTTGCGTCGTCGACGTGGCTTGTTCTCCTGGTTTCTGCGGGGTGACAGGGAAATCCTTTAGCGCCAGGTTATACGCGGTGCTAATTGAGCCTGCTAGCCGCTTTATATCGCCGTGCACGTTTGTTTTCGTTTTAATGAATTCAAGGAGTTCTTCGATTTTCGCTCCAAGACGGTCGACGGGTGTCTGCCGGACCTCTGTAGCAGGGGCTGAGGGTAGTCTTCGTCGATTAAGGAGAACGTGAGAAGATGGGACCTTAGAGTCCACCCACTGTTGCACCCATTTTTCGTTCCAGTAATGTGTTTGGCCTGGTTCCCTACCGTTGTTCCAGTAACGTTAGTGGCCTGGTTCCCTACCGTTGAGTTGAGTGTTAGGTTGCTTCCCCCACAATCCATGAAGCATGCGTCGGCCACCGGGGCTTTCACCCGATCGGAACCGTCGGCGGAGGTAGCCAGTGTTGGCGTGTCCGCGTGGGGTATGTCGTTTTTCTTGTCACTCATATCATCTTTTTGTTTAGTGGTTGTTTTATAGAGGTGTCCTTCCTCCTCGCACCTCTTTTGGTCCGCGGGGGCTATTTTATTTCACCCCTACCCGCCGGAAATCCGGTGAGGGCATTCCCCTATCCGCCACCTGGGGACGCGCTCTCTAGGAGTTGGGTTTCTCCCGAGAGATGTATGTATGTATGTATGTATGTATGTATGTATGTATGTATGTATGTATGTATGTATGTATGTATGTATGTATGTATGTATGTATGTATGTATGTATGTATGTATGTATGTATGTATGTATGTATGTATGTATGTATGTATGTATGTATGTATGTATGTATGTATGTATGTATGTATGTATGTATGTATGTATGTATGTATGTATGTATGTATGTATGTATGTATGTATGTATGTATGTATGTATGTATGTATGTATGTATGTATGTATGTATGTATGTATGTATGTATGTATGTATGTATGTATGTATGTATGTATGTATGTATGTATGTATGTATGTATGTATGTATGTATGTATGTATGTATGTATGTATGTATGTATGTATGTATGTATGTATGTATGTATGTATGTATGTATGTATGTATGTATGTATGTATGTATGTATGTATGTATGTATGTATGTATGTATGTATGTATGTATGTATGTATGTATGTATGTATGTATGTATGTATGTATGTATGTATGTATGTATGTATGTATGTATGTATGTATGTATGTATGTATGTATGTATGTATGTATGTATGTATGTATGTATGTATGTATGTATGTATGTATGTATGTATGTATGTATGTATGTATGTATGTATGTATGTATGTATGTATGTATGTATGTATGTATGTATGTATGTATGTATGTATGTATGTATGTATGTATGTATGTATGTATGTATGTATGTATGTATGTATGTATGTATGTATGTATGTATGTATGTATGTATGTATGTATGTATGTATGTATGTATGTATGTATGTATGTATGTATGTATGTATGTATGTATGTATGTATGTATGTATGTATGTATGTATGTATGTATGTATGTATGTATGTATGTATGTATGTATGTATGTATGTATGTATGTATGTATGTATGTATGTATGTATGTATGTATGTATGTATGTATGTATGTATGTATGTATGTATGTATGTATGTATGTATGTATGTATGTATGTATGTATGTATGTATGTATGTATGTATGTATGTATGTATGTATGTATGTATGTATGTATGTATGTATGTATGTATGTATGTATGTATGTATGTATGTATGTATGTATGTATGTATGTATGTATGTATGTATGTATGTATGTATGTATGTATGTATGTATGTATGTATGTATGTATGTATGTATGTATGTATGTATGTATGTATGTATGTATGTATGTATGTATGTATGTATGTATGTATGTATGTATGTATGTATGTATGTATGTATGTATGTATGTATGTATGTATGTATGTATGTATGTATGTATGTATGTATGTATGTATGTATGTATGTATGTATGTATGTATGTATGTATGTATGTATGTATGTATGTATGTATGTATGTATGTATGTATGTATGTATGTATGTATGTATGTATGTATGTATGTATGTATGTATGTATGTATGTATGTATGTATGTATGTATGTATGTATGTATGTATGTATGTATGTATGTATGTATGTATGTATGTATGTATGTATGTATGTATGTATGTATGTATGTATGTATGTATGTATGTATGTATGTATGTATGTATGTATGTATGTATGTATGTATGTATGTATGTATGTATGTATGTATGTATGTATGTATGTATGTATGTATGTATGTATGTATGTATGTATGTATGTATGTATGTATGTATGTATGTATGTATGTATGTATGTATGTATGTATGTATGTATGTATGTATGTATGTATGTATGTATGTATGTATGTATGTATGTATGTATGTATGTATGTATGTATGTATGTATGTATGTATGTATGTATGTATGTATGTATGTATGTATGTATGTATGTATGTATGTATGTATGTATGTATGTATGTATGTATGTATGTATGTATGTATGTATGTATGTATGTATGTATGTATGTATGTATGTATGTATGTATGTATGTATGTATGTATGTATGTATGTATGTATGTATGTATGTATGTATGTATGTATGTATGTATGTATGTATGTATGTATGTATGTATGTATGTATGTATGTATGTATGTATGTATGTATGTATGTATGTATGTATGTATGTATGTATGTATGTATGTATGTATGTATGTATGTATGTATGTATGTATGTATGTATGTATGTATGTATGTATGTATGTATGTATGTATGTATGTATGTATGTATGTATGTATGTATGTATGTATGTATGTATGTATGTATGTATGTATGTATGTATGTATGTATGTATGTATGTATGTATGTATGTATGTATGTATGTATGTATGTATGTATGTATGTATGTATGTATGTATGTATGTATGTATGTATGTATGTATGTATGTATGTATGTATGTATGTATGTATGTATGTATGTATGTATGTATGTATGTATGTATGTATGTATGTATGTATGTATGTATGTATGTATGTATGTATGTATGTATGTATGTATGTATGTATGTATGTATGTATGTATGTATGTATGTATGTATGTATGTATGTATGTATGTATGTATGTATGTATGTATGTATGTATGTATGTATGTATGTATGTATGTATGTATGTATGTATGTATGTATGTATGTATGTATGTATGTATGTATGTATGTATGTATGTATGTATGTATGTATGTATGTATGTATGTATGTATGTATGTATGTATGTATGTATGTATGTATGTATGTATGTATGTATGTATGTATGTATGTATGTATGTATGTATGTATGTATGTATGTATGTATGTATGTATGTATGTATGTATGTATGTATGTATGTATGTATGTATGTATGTATGTATGTATGTATGTATGTATGTATGTATGTATGTATGTATGTATGTATGTATGTATGTATGTATGTATGTATGTATGTATGTATGTATGTATGTATGTATGTATGTATGTATGTATGTATGTATGTATGTATGTATGTATGTATGTATGTATGTATGTATGTATGTATGTATGTATGTATGTATGTATGTATGTATGTATGTATGTATGTATGTATGTATGTATGTATGTATGTATGTATGTATGTATGTATGTATGTATGTATGTATGTATGTATGTATGTATGTATGTATGTATGTATGTATGTATGTATGTATGTATGTATGTATGTATGTATGTATGTATGTATGTATGTATGTATGTATGTATGTATGTATGTATGTATGTATGTATGTATGTATGTATGTATGTATGTATGTATGTATGTATGTATGTATGTATGTATGTATGTATGTATGTATGTATGTATGTATGTATGTATGTATGTATGTATGTATGTATGTATGTATGTATGTATGTATGTATGTATGTATGTATGTATGTATGTATGTATGTATGTATGTATGTATGTATGTATGTATGTATGTATGTATGTATGTATGTATGTATGTATGTATGTATGTATGTTATGTATGTATGTATGTATGTATGTATGTATGTATGTATGTATGTATGTATGTATGTATGTATGTATGTATGTATGTATGTATGTATGTATGTATGTATGTATGTATGTATGTATGTATGTATGTATGTATGTATGTATGTATGTATGTATGTATGTATGTATGTATGTATGTATGTATGTATGTATGTATGTATGTATGTATGTATGTATGTATGTATGTATGTATGTATGTATGTATGTATGTATGTATGTATGTATGTATGTATGTATGTATGTATGTATGTATGTATGTATGTATGTATGTATGTATGTATGTATGTATGTATGTATGTATGTATGTATGTATGTATGTATGTATGTATGTATGTATGTATGTATGTATGTATGTATGTATGTATGTATGTATGTATGTATGTATGTATGTATGTATGTATGTATGTATGTATGTATGTATGTATGTATGTATGTATGTATGTATGTATGTATGTATGTATGTATGTATGTATGTATGTATGTATGTATGTATGTATGTATGTATGTATGTATGTATGGATGTATGTATGTATGTATGTATGTATGTATGTATGTATGTATGTACGTATGTATGTATGTATGTATGTTTTTTTTTTTTTTTTTTTTTTTTTTATATAGCGAAGGAAATTCCTTTACAAATCTCTGGCTTAGATGTCTTGCCTGGTATGTCGGACTCGAACATTAACTTAAGGTGACGTGTTAATGCTAATACCGACTAAAACCTCCGCTATCCTCTGAACTCTGATCCCCGACGGTATCCGCCGTTAGGCATTACTTCGTGGGGGGAGGATTTAGCTACTGCTTTTTCTTCTGCTAGCTAAGATGTTATTACTTTTGTCTTCTAGTTGTTGTCATTTGCCCTTCTTCTTTCGATGGAACGCAAGTCTATGAGGACTCCTGTTGCGAATGTGCTGATGGCATTCCAAGAGGCTCTTGATGACAACATTGCTTCTACTAGTGTCTCTGGTTGAATACTGTGGTGTAAGATATTCTATATTCTCGAGTTGGTCACGCTGTGGAGAAAATCGTGGACACTCGAAGAAAACATGCTTCGCATTTTCATGTACTCCTGGGCAGGACGGGCACTCCGGAGAATTATCGTGCTTGAAGCGGTTTAAATACTCTCGAAAGCAGCCATGTCCTGATAGCAGCTGCATTAGATAGTAGTTGACCTCACCGTGACTCCGGTTCAGCCAAACATCAATCCGTGGTATGAGGTGATGTGTCCATCTGCCTTTCTCTGCAACATCCCATTGACGCTGCCAACGAGCGATGCTCTTCTGTCGTTCTTCTGCCTTGAGTTCTTCAGCACTCAGTGTGGTTGACACCTTTCGTTGATAAAGGTTCTGTCTTTCCTCAGCTAGAACTCTAAGAGGTAGGGTTCCGGAAATGACGCACACTGCTTCCTCCGATACTGTGCGGTAAGCGCTTGCGACTCGTAGTGCACTCATCCGATATATTGGTCCAGCCTTTCTCCAGGAATCTTGCGTCTTTAGTGCGTCAGCCCAAATGGATATTCCGTAAGTGAGCACCGATGTGACTACTGATGACAATAGTAGCCTCCTGCTCTGCTTTGGGCCTCCGACGTTCGGCATCAATCGTGCGAGACTAGCTCTCACTACTGACGCTTTTGTACAGACGTGTTCTACTTGCTGCTTGAAGTTGAGTCGGGCATCAAGCATCACTCCCAGATATCGTATATAAGGTTGTGATGTGATTTCTTGGTCTCCGATTTTAAGCTTAATTGTTTCAACTTCTTTTCGGCTGGTAATAAGCACTGCTTCGGTCTTCTGCTTGGCCAGTTGTAGGCTCACTGTATCCATCCACTGGTTGATCTTCTCATAAGTGACGTCAAACAGATGTTGAATCTCGTCGAGGTGTTTTGCGACGATCACCGCGGCAACATCATCCGCATACGCTACCAATTTGACACATCTCGGGAGCTTTAATCTCAGTAGCCCGTCGTACATGATATTCCATAGAAGTGGACCGAGAACAGAGCCCTGCGGCACACCACCGGTTATATCATACTCGTTCGGACCATTCTTCGTATCGTATTTTAACACTCTATCTGTAAAGTAGCTAATCACTAGTCTGCGCAGATATGCTGGAACATTCTTCTCTTCGAGAGCTTGCATGATGCAGTCCCAATTAGCGGAATTGAAGGCGTTTTTGATGTCTAGAGCGGCTACTAGGCAGTACTTCTTAGTTCCACCTTTCCATCTCGTTCCTGCGATTGCCTCCTTGGCTGTATTGACAACCAGATTGATTGCGTCCAGGGTCGATCGTCCTTTCCGGAATCCATACTGGTTGTCTGCCAGGAGTGGGTCGACTACTGCATCTATTCGTTGATGAATTATACGCTCGAATATCTTGCCCGCCGTGTCTAACATGCAGAGTGGACGGTAAGATGACGGTTCTTCTGGTGGTTTCTTCCCTTTAGGCAACAGGACCAACCGTTGCTGTTTCCACTTACGAGGAAAAGTTCCCTCCTTGAGGCATGCATTGTAAGCGTCTAGGAATAACGATGGTGCTGCCTTGATGATGATCTTCAAGGCTATGTTTGGGATTCTGTCCAATCCCGGCGCTTTATTATTTCCTACACGATTACAGGCCTGTATGTATGTATGTATGTATGTATGTATGTATGTATGTATGTATGTATGTATGTATGTATGTATGTATGTATGTATGTATGTATGTATGTATGTATGTATGTATGTATGTATGTATGTATGTATGTATGTATGTATGTATGTATGTATGTATGTATGTATGTATGTATGTATGTATGTATGTATGTATGTATGTATGTATGTATGTATGTATGTATGTATGTATGTATGTATGTATGTATGTATGTATGTATGTATGTATGTATGTATGTATGTATGTATGTATGTATGTATGTATGTATGTATGTATGTATGTATGTATGTATGTATGTATGTATGTATGTATGTATGTATGTATGTATGTATGTATGTATGTATGTATGTATGTATGTATGTATGTATGTATGTATGTATGTATGTATGTATGTATGTATGTATGTATGTATGTATGTATGTATGTATGTATGTATGTATGTATGTATGTATGTATGTATGTATGTATGTATGTATGTATGTATGTATGTATGTATGTATGTATGTATGTATGTATGTATGTATGTATGTATGTATGTATGTATGTATGTATGTATGTATGTATGTATGTATGTATGTATGTATGTATGTATGTATGTATGTATGTATGTATGTATGTATGTATGTATGTATGTATGTATGTATGTATGTATGTATGTATGTATGTATGTATGTATGTATGTATGTATGTATGTATGTATGTATGTATGTATGTATGTATGTATGTATGTATGTATGTATGTATGTATGTATGTATGTATGTATGTATGTATGTATGTATGTATGTATGTATGTATGTATGTATGTATGTATGTATGTATGTATGTATGTATGTATGTATGTATGTATGTATGTATGTATGTATGTATGTATGTATGTATGTATGTATGTATGTATGTATGTATGTATGTATGTATGTATGTATGTATGTATGTATGTATGTATGTATGTATGTATGTATGTATGTATGTATGTATGTATGTATGTATGTATGTATGTATGTATGTATGTATGTATGTATGTATGTATGTATGTATGTATGTATGTATGTATGTATGTATGTATGTATGTATGTATGTATGTATGTATGTATGTATGTATGTATGTATGTATGTATGTATGTATGTATGTATGTATGTATGTATGTATGTATGTATGTATGTATGTATGTATGTATGTATGTATGTATGTATGTATGTATGTATGTATGTATGTATGTATGTATGTATGTATGTATGTATGTATGTATGTATGTATGTATGTATGTATGTATGTATGTATGTATGTATGTATGTATGTATGTATGTATGTATGTATGTATGTATGTATGTATGTATGTATGTATGTATGTATGTATGTATGTATGTATGTATGTATGTATGTATGTATGTATGTATGTATGTATGTATGTATGTATGTATGTATGTATGTATGTATGTATGTATGTATGTATGTATGTATGTATGTATGTATGTATGTATGTATGTATGTATGTATGTATGTATGTATGTATGTATGTATGTATGTATGTATGTATGTATGTATGTATGTATGTATGTATGTATGTATGTATGTATGTATGTATGTATGTATGTATGTATGTATGTATGTATGTATGTATGTATGTATGTATGTATGTATGTATGTATGTATGTATGTATGTATGTATGTATGTATGTATGTATGTATGTATGTATGTATGTATGTATGTATGTATGTATGTATGTATGTATGTATGTATGTATGTATGTATGTATGTATGTATGTATGTATGTATGTATGTATGTATGTATGTATGTATGTATGTATGTATGTATGTATGTATGTATGTATGTATGTATGTATGTATGTATGTATGTATGTATGTATGTATGTATGTATGTATGTATGTATGTATGTATGTATGTATGTATGTATGTATGTATGTATGTATGTATGTATGTATGTATGTATGTATGTATGTATGTATGTATGTATGTATGTATGTATGTATGTATGTATGTATGTATGTATGTATGTATGTATGTATGTATGTATGTATGTATGTATGTATGTATGTATGTATGTATGTATGTATGTATGTATGTATGTATGTATGTATGTATGTATGTATGTATGTATGTATGTATGTATGTATGTATGTATGTATGTATGTATGTATGTATGTATGTATGTATGTATGTATGTATGTATGTATGTATGTATGTATGTATGTATGTATGTATGTATGTATGTATGTATGTATGTATGTATGTATGTATGTATGTATGTATGTATGTATGTATGTATGTATGTATGTATGTATGTATGTATGTATGTATGTATGTATGTATGTATGTATGTATGTATGTATGTATGTATGTATGTATGTATGTATGTATGTATGTATGTATGTATGTATGTATGTATGTATGTATGTATGTATGTATGTATGTATGTATGTATGTATGTATGTATGTATGTATGTATGTATGTATGTATGTATGTATGTATGTATGTATGTACGTATGTATGTATGTATGTATGTATGTATGTATGTATGTATGTATGTATGATGTTTTTTTTTTTTTTTTTTTTTTTTTTATATAGCGAAGGAAATTCCTTTACAAATCTCTGGCTTAGATGTCTTGCCTGGTATGTCGGACTCGAACA